>OX463770.1:0-139645 GCA_949825005.1 Gasteruption jaculator
TGGGAGAAAGGCCCGGACGTCTACTAGGAGATAGAATTACTCCTGTGAATTTCCCAGTGTTTGTCGCGAATAACGAAACCGCTTCTGTCACGGGGACAGTAAACATGAACATCGCTATCGAGGAAATTCCGAAGATTACTAACTTCCGTGTAGTCCCTACTCTGGGCTACGATTGCATTCTCGGAATTGATTTCTTTCAAATCCATGGAATAAAAATCGATTTTGAGAAGGGAACCTGGTCCGCTAGAACAGGGAAGACCTATCCTTTCTACGACCGGAACTTGAAGATTCTCGAGGAAACTTCCGCTTGCGCCGGAATTCAGGAACTGACTCCACAACAACATCAACGATTGGAACAACTACTGGATTCTACTCTACCGCCTTCCGGAGACATTTTGGGAACTACAAATCTCGCCGAACATAAAATCGACGTAGGAGAAAGTGCGCCAATCAGGCAGCGCCCCCGAAGAGTGTCTCCTAAAGTCCTTCAGGCGGCTCACGCTGAAGTTGACGAAATGCTGCGGAACGATATTATAGAGCCTTCCGAGAGCCCGTGGTCTAGCTGCCCAGTGCTCATTCCAAAGCCCAATGGTAAATATCGTTTCTGCATTGACTATCGCGAGGTGAACAAGGTGACAAAGAAGAACACCTACCCTCTACCGAACATCGACTCCATCCTGGACAAACTACGTTCTGCAAAGTACATCACAACGTTGGATTTGAGTCAGGCGTATTTTCAGATCCCATTGGAGGCGAAAAGTCGAGAAATTACCGCATTCTCTGTTCCTGGAAGAGGCCTATTCCATTTCAAGAGGATGCCATACGGTCTCACGAACGCTCCCGCAACCTTTCAGAATCTGATCGATCGACTGATCACTCCAGACATGGAACCTAACGTTTTCGCCTACCTCGATGATATCATCATCACTACCGCTGACTTCCCGACACATGTCTTCTGGTTGGAAAAGGTTTTGAAGAAGCTGAAAGAAGCCAACCTGGAGATAAACAGGGAGAAGAGTCGCTTCGGATGCAAGGAAGTAAGATACTTAGGATATTTACTGAACAAGGACGGACTGAAAGCCGATCCAGAGAGAGTTCAACCAATTCTGGACTACCCTGCACCGACCACCATCAAACAGCTGAGAAGATTCCTCGGAATGGTAGGCTGGTACGCAAGATTTCTCCGAGACCTATCGGTTCTGAAGCTACCGCTGGTCAAGCTTCTCCATAAAAACGAGCCATGGATTTGGGGTGAGGAACAAGAGAGTGCTTTCCAAAGTCTAAAACATTCCCTTACCACCACTCCCGTATTAGCTCGTCCCGATTTTTCGCTACCGTTTACCGTGCAAACTGATGCCAGTGATTTCGCTATCGGTGCCGTCCTCACGCAAGTTCAAGATGAAGAGGAGCACCCTATCGTTTTCGTGAATCGTGTACTCACCGCAGCTGAGCGTAAATACACTACGACGGAAAAGGAGTGTCTAGCCGTAATTTGGGCAATTAAAAAATTGCGTCCCTATCTAGAAGGCTACTCCTTTACCGTCGTAACCGACCATAGCAGTTTGCGGTGGTTACACAATTTAAAAGATCCGACCGGACGACTTGCAAGATGGGCCTTGCAATTGCAAGCAATGCCCATAGAAATCATTCATCGCAAAGGATCGCAGAACCATGTTCCCGATGCCTTATCGCGGATGTTTGAAGGTCATATCGATAGTACTGCCGCAATTACCGATCTTCCCGACCACTGGTATCAGAAACGCATTGAGGATGTCCGGAAATTCCCGTATAAATTTCCGGATTGGCAAATCAAAGAGGACCAATTGTATTATCACCATTCCGATCCCTTAATCGATCCAATTTTCCCTGATTCCGATCAGTGGAAATTGGTACTCCCGCTTCACTTAAGAGAGAGGGCGCTCTTTGAGCACCATAATACTCCTCAGGCCGGCCACCTCGGGATTGAAAAAACCTACAACCGGCTGGCAAGAAACTTCTATTGGCCCGGTATTTATACCGATACTGTCGCGTATGTTCGTTCCTGTATCGTTTGCCAGCAGGTTAAGGTTCCACCAAGACGTCCGCCCGGCTTAATGGGTGAACGCAATGTGGAAGGCCCATGGAAGGTCGTGGCTGCGGATGTTATGGGTCCTCTACCGCCTAGTAAGGGACAGTACCGTTATATTCTTGTTTTTCAAGATTACTTCACCAAATATATCGAGTGCTGCCCCTTACGAAAAGCTACCGGAGATACAATTGGTACCGCTTTCGAAAAATTAGTTTTGAATCGATGGGGGAAACCTCAATTTTTGCTGACGGATAATGGGACGGAATTCGTGAATCGTTCCTTATCTAAGATTTGTACAGATTACAAAATCAAACATACGACGATTCCGCCCTATTTCCCGAGAGCAAATCCCGTCGAACGCGTTAACAGAGTCCTGAAAGCTATGATTATGTCTTTCATTGGACATGATCATCGTAATTGGGATCTCCACCTACACGAATTTGCGTTTGCCTTCAATACCGCCGATAATTCTACTACCAAAGTCTCTCCCGCGTTTTTAAACTTTGGTAGACATCCTCAATTATCGCGTGCCTTACCGAATGACGCTACTCCCGAAAACCTTTCGCCTGCCGATCCGAATACGTGGTTGAATCGCATAAAAAGGCTTTCCGCGTTGCAAGATTTAGTCAGGAAGCACATGAGTACTGCCTTAGCAAAGCGGGCGCGTTATTTTAACAAAACCCGCCGCGACACGCCCTTTAAAGTTGGAGACAAGGTGATGAAGCGTGTCCGCTACTTGTCGAGCGGTGCTGATCACTTTGCCGCCAAACTGGCACCCAGATATCTGGGCCCCTATGTAGTTGAAAAGTTTCTTTCGCCTACTGTTGTCAATTTAAGGGACCCAGATAATGAGTTGGTACGAAAAGTCCATGTGGAGGACTTGAAACCATTCGTTGAACCACATCCGTATGCTCCCGGAAACTCTCGCGACTGCCGTGATTCTCGAAACGATTCCCCGCGTGTTAGGATCAGTAACGTAGTTGATCAGGACGATTCAAGCAAGGAAAGTTTGGATGCTAATATCGCGAAACGTAACTTACGCTCCCGTAAAACATAAAGCTCCCTCACTTTACACCACTCCGAATATGTTTGTTGAACGTTTTTTTTTCTTCTTCTCGAAGTGCTCTCGATTGTTTTCTTTATGTGGAAATTCTTTACAGATGAAAATTCCAAAAACCAAATCGCGTCGGTGCACGCGCAAAATGGTCAGGAGAGCGAGCAAAACTCCCGCAGTGGTCGACACTCCCGTCGAGTCTAATCTTCCGGGACCATCCGATCGACCAGCAGAAGGAGCCGCTGCTGAACCCCTGGATCCTACGCCATCATCGGTATCGGTTCAGTCCACCGAGACCACCATCGAGCCTACACCTGATGGAGTTATTAAGGCTACCGTTCTCCCGGGAACCATAAACCTTCCACCGTGTCGTGGACGCGGAATCGGATGGATTTCTCAAGGAACCATGAGAGAACGCCGCATTATCGCCGACTTCCTAGCCCCTATCACTGGAATTCCCGGACGTTTTGAGGATGCCTCAGAAAATCCGCGAGGAAATATACCTATTCCCGCCGCGAGAATCCTCGAAGAGACAAAAGGCGAGGAGCCGGTGTCACGGAAAAGACTAGCGGGATGCTGGAATTGTGGGGGTAATCATCGATACCCCCAGTGCACGGAAACAGCACGAAAATTCTGCAAGAGATGTGGTCTAGAAGGGGTAACTATCAAGGAGTGCCCTAATTGTGGTGAAGATTGGAAGGCCAACTGGTTCCGTCCGAAAACTCAGAGAAACACCTATCCGCCGGCTACTCTTGCTACTCCGACTAGTTCTACTCCTTCCGCCATTACCTTCACTTCCTCCACCACTTCCGCTCATCTTCCCGAATATCATCCTCCCGCAACTATTTCTGTTGCGTACTCGCAGGCCCCCTTAACTGGCCCGAACGCTACCTTTCCTAGTTCCTATACTCCCGTCGTGCAATCGGCCCCAGGTCAAATTGCACCTTCCGTTCCTACTTCGCTATCTCTCCCGAATGCTCCAGTACCTCCAACCAATATTCCTACGAACTTTCCCTCAGGAGAAGTACCTCCCGCCATGAGAAACAGGTCTTCCGCAGGCCCTACAGAGGCAAGACCTGCAGCTTCCGTGTTGATACACATGGTGAAAGTACCCGGAGGAACCATATCAGTTTTCTGGACCCCTCAAGAGTAAGAAGTGTAGGAGAAGACCATGGTGGTGCTGGAAAGCACTTCATTCCCGTTTACTTTACCATTTGTACTCCCGATAATGTTAATTAGCCAGAGACATACGAAATCTGTTTTTCTTTTTCCTATTTTCTTATAATTTCAACGGTAATAAAGCCAGTAATGAACGATGATTTTGCCTCTCTTTCATCTAATATTATTGAGAGATTATCAATTACCTCTCTCCCTATCCTTAACTAGTTCGCCAATTTTTCATCATCAGTCACAGGATCGCCTGCATGGAAGTGGATTCTGGTACTGTCCGTTTCGACCGAACTCGGCGAATACGTCCAGTTTAAGTAGGGGGGGATTTGTAACGTGGAAAATTTCCCTCGTTACTATAAAGTTCTTTAGTCTTAATCATAGTTATTCATTTTAAATTTCTTTCGCGCCCGTTATCAAAAACGGAGAAAAAAGGCTCAGGAACCTCTCCGAGAACGCCCGAAAGAAAATTGGTAACGATTTATGTTTGTTATTTTTTTGGTTGCATATTATTCGATATAATTCATCATATTATTACTTATTCTGTATTTTGTATTATAGCTAAAATTTCTGTTATTGTATCCGCATCTCTGTTGAATACTTCCGCTTATTTCCTCTCCTATCCCTCTCGCCAATTCCGCATCACCACGATCAAGCAAGGAGGACCGAAAAGAAGATGACGAGGACCTCATCATCCAATACTCCGGACGAGAGAGAAGGAAGGAAGACTCCCGAATTAAGGATGGGAGATGATCTCGGTTACTACTCTCGCAGGACAAGGAAGGATGCCATCAAACTATCACCTATTATGCCATCTAGCGATCTACGGGAGACGGGTCGATAACGGGTCGATGCCCTAATTATCACCCGAGCATCGCAATTCCCGAATCCTACGACAGCTAGGATGGCGCTACCGATAAGAGATTGAGGGAACCGAAATCGGCTTCCGTGAGAGTTTCCTGAGCTGCCGCCTAAGTAAGACCGCTGAGGAGAGAGATCTAGTTCGGAATAATTTGGAGATCTTCCGACGAATTTTTGGAGACGTTTGGTGACCGATATTTGGGAATTTTGGAGACGGACGATCTGGAAACGCATCCTCGTCCGCTTGGAGTCATTTCCGGAGGTTCAGGAGCCGCTTCGATCCAGGTGATTCGGAAAATTGGCATCCTAATTCTCCCATCCCGACCATCTTTGGAACAAACTTCCGAAATCTTTCTTTCTTTTTGTTATTCCGCTTCCGCGATCCCTTCTTCCCGCTATTAGCACGATTCTTGTGCATCATCTTTTGTTCTAGGATTTTTCTTCTTTTCTTAATCTACTCAGTTGCAACTATCTTTTGTGAATTCGCGTGTTCTCGTTCTAATTCTAAGTTTGTCGATATTTCCGGTTTTCTCTTCTAGAAAACCCTCGAATCTTGCGTAGTAAAATTATTCATTGTGCTCGTGATTAACTAAGCTTAATTAAGAATAAACTGTTTCGGAATTTCTAGTAACGTAAAAAGTCGTCTGAATTCAAATAATTTATTGCCGAATTCAGACAACGGATCTCCTCTGGGAGGGTAGCATAGCTCCTTCTGAGCTAGACCGGGCCCCCTCAGGGAAAATCCGCGTCCGAATTTTCGGACTGGCGCCCAATTTCCCGACTTCCTTTCTTTCGACCTCCCTTTTTGCGTAGCAATTTCCCTGAGCGTGGAAATTTGATGAGCAACTCCCCTTTCGTTTTAAGAGTCGCAAGCGACCGGGAGTTGCGCTACAATATATATATATATATATATATATATATATATATATATATATATATATAATGTTCCTTGTGGGGGTTAGGGCCGTTCAAATAAATAAACTAAATCAGTTTCTCTGTAAATAAGAGATTTATATTAATTAATCGATTTGCTATTTACAAAATTTACAAATTACCTGTAAATAAGAGAAACTATAATTAAAGTTTATTATTCGTCTCTCTTATGTTCTTTATAATATTTATTCTTATAGTACAGCATGTGCTCTTATAATTCTTCTATCTATATCTCCTTTTCTACCTAGCTGTCTGATTCCATTTTATACGACGGACATCTAGCAGGTTTCATAGAAGCGCGCTAAATTTAAAGAGAGTATATTCTCTTTATATATATATCCAGAACCCCAGCCAGTCGTTTGATTAGAAACAATTTCCTATCTCTGAATCGGTATTCTAATATCGATTCAAAAATGGAAAGTGAGTCTTGAGTTGCTCTCGAATGACCATTCGATACCCCAACTTTAGACGTAACATTACCAATGGACGTCTTATTTTCAAAGGAAATATAATATTCGTCAAAGAAAAATAACAAAGTATGTTTCTTCGAATAAAACTGCAAAATTGGACGAAATAATACAGGCCGCCGAGAAGTTTCGGAAAATCATTAAATTTTTAGCTCCACAACTTGACCCACAATATGTAATCAACACGGATCAATCAGCATGTCAGTATCAATCAACTTTTCAAAGGACATTAGCGACAAAAGGGGAGAAAGCAGTTATCGTCAACAGAAAATGTATCACGTAAACCATCCATACATACACTGCACAGTATACCATAACAATGGCTGGAAAACTGGTACCACATGTATTTTTATGCATGCAGGAATCTAGCGGAAGTTTTGGTCCCATCATCAAAAAAAAAGTAGACGAATTAACAATAAAATATAAAAATATATTAGTAACAAGCTCTAAATCAGGAAAACTCACGAAGGAATTATATCAAACATTTTTAAAATCAGTGGTACAACCGTATGTAAAGAAGAAAAATTTTTGTTGCTGGATGACTCGTGGGGAGGATAAACAAATTTAGAAATGTATGACGAGTTATTTGCGTCTGACGACGGAAACTGTACAGCCACAATTGAAATTATTCCACCCAAATGCACACCGCTAGTTCAATCGTGTGACGTATATTTTTATCGCCAGACAAAGTTTTTTTTAAAAAAGATTAGAAATTGCACTTATCTTTTAGTAAATGACAGTGAAATTTGAAATAGGGAAGATGCATTAAAGATACACTCCCTTATTCACCACCAATTGAGTGCTTCAATTTTTATGTCCAAGCTAAAATAGGCATGGCTTGCATCTGGACTATCGACAGAAAAGGAAATTTTTGAAAACATTAACCAGGTCTGTTTTCCCATAGAAATACAGAAAAGCAAATATGCATGCAATAAAATTGCATTTATAAGATGTGCAAGGTGTTTTTCTGATTTATGTTTTGTTTGTTTTTACGACAAGTATCATTGTTGTAACTGATAATAATTGTGAGTACTACATCTTATTTTTCAACCTATTCTATTTCGTATGTATCGCACGGCCTTTTTATCTCATGCTTTTTTGTTTTTAGACACAGCCAACGACTTGTACTTTGATCTAATTATTTATTACATTTGTTACATCCTACAGAAAAAACACATCTACTTTGTTTAAAATTTCTATTTTTTTTAAATTTAAGAATCGTATATAACAAGAAAATATCTCTCTTTGAATGCAGTTTAGGGTACCTTTTTTTTACTACATAGGCTTTAACGTAGCATTTTGACCTCCGTACTCCACGTACAATACACAGACACGAGTCAAGACGTTTTCTCTCTTTTCTTCCAATAGCCTAACATACGACACCATGCATTTCGGTATATGTATGGTGCACATAAAGTCATAAAACTAAAGGACAAACAAACCTCCACTGCACCAATATATTGAAATTAGAAAGAGATATTTTTCTTTCCGAAAAGGATAGGAAAATAGACAAGGAAAGACAAAACACAAACTCCGTTTAAGACGAAGATGACAATAGTTAAGAAAGACAGACGACATTTAAAATGTATGTAACCATAAGGGATGGAAAACAATTTTCGGCCTATATAAGCGGCCCAAAATTTCTGTACTTCGCTTACTTCGCTCTAGACATTTGAAATAGAAGCATCTCCAGACTCTTATAGTACCTAAAGGAAATAAAGACGAGGAAAAATCTAAAGAAAAAAAAGAGTAAGCCTAGATTTTTTCATTCTTTTTCTTTTTCTCTCCTAGTACATCCTGGTGAACTAGTATCTGGTTTACTAAGATCTACTATTCCCCAGGGATCCTAGAACTAGTATCTGGTTTGGGATCTCTGCCCTTCCCGGAGTTTTGTGACTAGTATCTGGTCATGGAACTTCATCCTCAAAACCTATGGGAGAACTAGGATCTGATTTACCATTAGGTTATCCCCTCGATGCACTAGTATCTGGTGTTTCGAGTCCTTCAATTAACCCAAATTTTATTTTATATTGATTTATTTCGTAAAATTTTTGTTCCCCCCCCCCCCCCCCCCTACGGTTAAAATTCATTTTCCCCTTTGTTTTTAGTGGGTAGAAAAACGAAGACGCAAAAAAGATTATTCGCGGAAATCGCCCGTCTAAAAAAACTGAACGAGGACCCTTTATTATCAAAAGACGACAGGGTTGAAAATCTAATCAGAATTAAGGAGCTCCAAAATCGTCGGTATTGCAAGAATACCGACGATCAGTCTGGACAGCAACGACAAGAGCAACCTAAAGTGCGACAACCGAGCGAGGAACACCAGTTGTTAGCCCTTCGCACTGAGGAACTTTTAAAATTAATCAGGAAAGAATTCTCCGTTCCGTCTATCATAAGGCCCATTTTACCCAGGCCAGTCTTTTCAAGTAAAAGGGCCACCGACACTATTTAAAAAATAGAAAATTAAAAATTATAGAGATTTTCAATAAAATCCCCCATTATAAAAAAATTAAAACGAACGATCCTAGGCACAAATTCTACAAAGAAAAACTTCGACAAAGAGTTAAGAGGTGCCTAGGGTCGGACGAAGAATTAGATTAAGGTCCTTTTTGTATGTTCCATTTTTTTATGAATAAATTTTGTATATTTTCTTTGTCTACCATAAAACATTCGCTTTATTCAATTAAAACGTCTCCCAATCTTGACGTATGCTCTTATCCCTAGGGACTGTGACGAGGCGATTTTTCCAGATCGTTCTCTCACAGCCAACGTAGCCATAAATATCAATATCGATCACGAGAAGGTTCGGGAATATCGAAACAATTAAAAGTTTAGAAGAAATCCTCTTAGCAACCACGTACAATAGCTTGACCGCCTTGGCGAGGGAATCCTGGGGGTCGAGAGGGAACAAAGACAAAGGCTAGAGCTCGGCAGCGAGGATGAAAAACCGAAGGATTAAGATCGAATAGTCGAGAACGTTCGAAAATATAATCCTCGTTGACGAGCTCTGACAGCTCAGGTGATCCATTTGAAGTAATTCATAAGGAAAAGTCCCCACCCTACGCGAGATCTATATAAAGGGGATTTGCGAAACTCTCGGGCGCGTTGCCTGATAGTAAGATCCGCGGTGAGATAATTGACGCGAGTTCCTCGTTGACACCTTACAAAATTGTTACCGGTATAGTGGTGCCCGTGGAAACTGTCTCGGATTTCTCAAAAAAAGAAAAAAAAGAAAAAAAAAGGGGAGACAATATTTGAACTCTAAATTCGGTGTAGTGTCCGGGTACAATCGTGGGTCCAATCTTTAGTTACGTGGGACCACTAAAACGGTCAGACCCTTTCAACATCAAGTCTTAAGGGTGGAGCACCAACCACCCCTTAAGCCGAGGGTTTCTGAGTGGTACCCGGAAGTCGCCACGAAAGCACGCAGTCGCTACTAGGGCACCCGGAGCACGATAAGGAGCCCAAGTTTCGGGAAAAATGGATCGCCCGGTCTATTGATCTCCAATTCGGGGAAGGCCCAGAGAAACCTCGAGGAGGATCGTCAGAGGATGCCACCTCAGCCAAGCCGAAGGAAAGGTCAACGCCGTAAAGACACCACCACCACATGGGATGCCGGGACTCAGATGTTGAGTAGACAATCTTCTTTGAATTATCGCGTGATCCGTCGGAATGTAAGAGATTGAAAGAGAATTTAAGAGACTTGTTTTGTAATACATTTATTGTTGATGATGCGTGGATTCATTTAATAATTTTGCGAAGTAGGGAATGTGTGTGTGAATTTGAGTTTTGTTAAAACCTATACCCTCCAAGGTGATGATCGGGAGTCACAATTCAGGAAAGGGAGCGTTATCCCTCACCTGACGCGAAATCCAATTGTGTAATTATGTTTGTATGCAACTGCACTAGCGGAAGGTTCGGAATTACGGACCAACATAAATTAGTTCGATCGCTCGGACGGACAAGACGGGGAACATTAAAAAAGAATTGATCAAACGCGGAGAAAGTAATTTTAACTAAAATTTATTCTAGTATTCTAAATAACTAATAAACTTAAACTTAAACTAACGGGGCACAAACGTGCACCAGTACACCTCTCAAGAACAAAAAAAAACGAAAGGGAGGAAGCCGAAAGTGAGGCTAGCCCTCGAAAGGAGAGGTAACCCGAGGAGTCCTCGAATTACCTCCAAGAAAAGGTAGGAGATGCGGAGTCCGCACCGTAAGTGATTGGAAGGTAGCGAGCGAGTCCTCGCAGATCAGGAGTCGGGTTTAGTTAAGGTAACTATACCGCAGGTGCTGAAAAGCATAACATGGGTTCCCCGTGTTGAGTGGCTCGAGACGAGCTGGCGGCTGACTCGAACTGCGGCGATCTCAACGATTTTGTGCGATGAGATCGCGGTGGGAGCAGGTCGCGAGTGGGGACCGAGTCGTAGAGGGAGACCGTCCAGAGAGCCCTGGCTCGGTCGTGCCCCCTCTCCTGGCCCAATCGCGAACAATGTTCCATTAATTTTTTTGGAAAATATATCGTATAATTTTTCTTATATATACACCACTGAATTTGCGTCGTGTTATTTTGGATGAACCGCATAGAGACCCCACGAAAAGATCCCCTCTCGTTGAGCCAGTCGGGGCCGAACTGTCTTCGTAATTATTGACGCAAAATTTTTCAAGTTCGTCACAGGACATAAAGCTACCTTGTCCCTTAAAAAGAGAGCGTTTTCCTCTGTTCCTAGACGTAACACATTACTTTTGCATACAATTTTTATTTTTTGTTTGTCATGAAAATTATTATTACATATGTATCTGATATCCAATTAATTAGAGTAAATAAATTGAAAAAAATGACACACCCACTAGTGGATTTGAACCCGGGCCTTCTGGGTACGTGGCACATACGTAACCACTTCGCCAAATCACTGCTTGCCGAAACCATTAAGGGGGGGGTATGGTTTTGAAGGCAGAAAAAAACAGGTTTTTACAGATTTTTTTTTTGGGCGTACGGTGAAAGTACATTTATTTCTGATTGTTGTACATTAAAGAGTAGTAATTGAACTATATTCTGTGAAATATTGGTTCAAAAATATTGAAAATTGACCGAATGGCAGCAATTCTTCGCAGGCGCCTCAGAAGAAATACATTTTGCGGTGCACATCATATCTCAGCACTGGATCATCTGAAATGAAATAACCAAAGTTTTTTCCTTAATTTTTATGTCCCTCTAGGTATCGCTGCCGAGTTTTTCCATTTTTTTTAATTTTTGAACTTTTTACAAGACTTGAAAGTGAAAATACCGATTTTTGGCCTAAATTCATGACTATTGTTGTTAATAATAAGAAAAATAAAATCAAAGACGAAAAAATCTCGCCAGGGTTACCTCATAAATTATGTAAGGAAATACTGTAAAAAATTTGAGAACGATCGGTTGAATAGATTTTCAGATACAGTGTGCACCGACTCAAAAAACATCGACTTGAGAAAAACGCGTTTAAAGTTTTTCGTAGCGAAAAGACCCTGATAAAACTTAGTAAGCTATTTATTTTTTATTTTACTCACATAGAATCATCAATGCCGGGACCATAGAGTATAGAACTTTCGTCAAGAATGTCCAAAGCATCTTTTTTATCAAGTCTGCGGCGAATTCTATCATTTTTAGCGGTTTCAGCTGCTCGCTCATCTGCTCTGTTCATTCGAATATCGTTGGTTCGAAGCGCCCATCCATGACAACTTGGACCAGTACTTATTCGCATCTCTTCTAGGAAGGTTAAATAAGCTTTACAGCCTTCATTGAAAACACAAGCAGCCACTGAAGATGCAAATTCGACGATAATTGCTGAACCACTCTCAACTTTCGGCGCAATCTTCCAAATAAGCTGGTTCAAACTCTCATTATTATTTTGTGTGAATCCGCCAATACATCGCTCTAGGAGAGCATCTTTGCTTAAATCTTCATAAATTGGCTTGATTCCTTGTAAAACATCAGTTGGTAGAGCAGAATATGTGTGTTTGAAATTATTCAGCTTGTTTGAAGCTGCAGCTTTCTGCCATTCACACCATGAGTCTTCTCCGCTAGGGCAGTTTTCGTGTTGTGGTTTTGCATCGGAGGAACTATTTTTTACCTCGATACAACTTTTTACCACTCTCCTTTCTACACTCTCTGGAAACTTTTCTCGGCATTTTGCGAACAACAAAAATATCACAACGAAATAGAGTAAGAAAATACAACACGACTGTTACACTCCGCGTCTGCTTCGAAAATGAAGCAACACCAGGTACCGGGGTACCGTTACAACGACCCTGTCTAAGACCTTTCTGGAAACTGCTTAGGGACAATAACAAAAGAAGATTGGACAATAACAAAAGAAGATTGGAGAATAACAAAAGAAGATTGGACAATAACAAAAGAAGATAACAAAAGAGATTGAGAAACAACTGCCTTCCCGCTGAGCGGTTACAGCTCAGGTAGTCGTTCGAGACACGTCTACTTCCAAAGCTATATCTTTGTGAGTTTTGCTCCGATTGACTTCCTATTAACAGACAACATTCTTGAAATACTATACTTTCATAATATGCAATAAAAAAAAATCACTTTTTTTGAACCCTCAAAACCATACCCCCCCCTTAACTAAATCTGTATTTCTACGTATAATGAAACTTCAAATACAAATATCTAAAAAACTATTGAGTATCTACACCTATAATGGTATATATTCGTGGACAGGAGACCGAGATCTATAAGTGTACGAAGTTTCAACTAAATCTAAGAGTCGAAGTGCTTGCTTACTCCTTGTTAGTATTCGATTATGTCCATGAATATTAATAAGCCCCTTTGAAAGAACTGCAACAATTATTACCAAGCTTCCAGGCAGGGAAACGTAGGAATGTTCTACTGCTGTCAAGCGCATCGAATTTTCGTTGACAACTTCTACTTCGCAGTCAGTTAGTCTATCACAAAGCACTCCCCGTACGCCTCTTCTGCAACTGCAGCCTACATTTCCATTTCCAACGAACATCTCAGGAACTACCTCGCCTTCAGCTACCCTTGATTCTCTGTTTAATACTCTAGAAAGGAGCATTAAGATCCAGGAAAGGCAAAATGCGAAAATTTTACAATCGCTTGCTGATCTCCACCCGTCTCTCCGCAATTGAGATCTCTCAGGCCGATCTCTATGAGAAAATCAACCAACCGGATACTGATAACACCCTACTTCAGGCAACTGATGATATTGCGGCTGCAAATGCTCAGAAAATCACCAGTGTCAAGACTACTGTCACTGAGGTTCAAACTAAAATCGATGGTCTATCAGGGAAAATCAATTCTCTAACGTTAGGACTTTCTCATTCTTCTGATGATTCGGCTTCCGTTACTAAATAAGTCGGGATGTAGAGGGACTCAAATGTTTTAGTTACCCTTCTTCTAGGGAAATTTTCATCTCTGGGATCTTCATAACTTATCAGGGGATTTATTCGAAATAGCTGACCTTGTTTTTCGGCCAGTAACTGTCGTAGTGTCACCAGTAATATCCTCACAATACGAGAGATTGCTCCTAAACTTACTTTAGCTTTTGTTTTCCTAGTTCACCATCTCTTGGTTCGATGGTAATGTCCTTCTTGGCCACATCGAAATAGTTTGTGCTCACTTTTTAACAAATTTTCTGCAAATCGTTGCAGTAACTGACAAGGAAACAGTCCCAAGTGTTCCCCTCCGATTTCGATAAAGTTCAAATAGGTTGTAAAGCTCTAAAATATAAGAAACGCGTATTTTTCTATCTGCCAAAAAATGGATTTAGGGTGTGAAATTACCCTTAAAGTGGGTACCTAAAGGAGTGATAATGCAATTTTGCTTAGAAGGGATTGTCCGATTTTAATGAATGAAAAGCTGAAATACTCATGATGAAAAGCAATGAAAAGTATACGTTGAATTTAAGAAAAAAATTACACTTTTACAGCTTTACCTACTTGTGTATCGAAGTTTATTTTTTACAACTGAGTGTATAAACGAGACTATCCAGCGCAAGAAAAGACAACGATGATTTTCGACGAGTGTGAAGTTTGTTGCACGAGCCGAAGGCGAATGGAACAATCACACGAGTCAACAAACACACCAGTGCGTAAAGTAAGTACTTTACGCATTGGTGGCTTACTTTACGCACTGGTGCTAAAAAGGGGTACTTTACACACGCAAAACTGGTATCTAAAGTCGAGTTTTACGCACTTAGTTGTAAAAAGACAGTTAGTTGTAAAATGTCTCTTTACAACTAAGTGCGTAAAACTCGACTTTAGATGCCAGTTTTGCGTGTGTAAAGTACCCCTTTTTGGCACCAGTGCGTAAAGTAAGCCACCGCAAAGATAACGAGTCATTGCATGAACTGGGTACTGCGCATCATCCCTATCATAACAGGATGAGATTCTCGACTCGTGTGATTGTTGCACTCGCCTTCGGCTCGTGCAACAAACTTCACACTCGTCGAGAATCTTCGTTGTTTTTTCTTACGCTGGATAGTCTCGTTTACACACTCAGTTGTAAAAAATAAACTTCGATACAAGTAGGTAAAGCTGGTCTTACACGCATGGAGGAGTTGGCGCCCTCGCTACGCTCGGGCGCCAACTCCCCCCTCCATGCGTGAAAGACCAGCTGTACGCACTTGTATCGAAAACTACTATTTTTGAACACGAAAAGGATGTCTCACTTCAAACTTTAGTTGGTAGAAAGTTCCATAGTTTACTAGCAGAACAGACCGGCGGCCGGGTGAAAGAGAGGAGGGGGTGAAGATAGCGTTTTGGAACGTGGCGGGGGTAGGGAGTAAGGATAGAGATTTCTTGGAGGGGCTGAGGGACGTTGACGTGGTTGTGGGCATAGAGACGTGGTTGGACGGGAGAGGGTGGGAGAAGATCAAGGGGAGGGCACCGAAAGAGTTCGTGTGGAGAATGCAGTGGGCGAAGAGGAAAAACAAAAAGGGAAGGGCGATGAGAGGGATGATGATAGGGATAAGGAAGGAATTGGAAGGGGTGGAGGAGGGGGGACAGGAGTTGGGTGAGGGGATAATATCACAAAGGTTCAAGGTTGGGGGGAAGAGCTGGAGGGTGATAGGGGTCTATGTGAGGGGGGACATGGAGAGGAAGCTGGAAAGGTTGAGAGGATGGATAGAGGGAAGTGAGGAACAGGAGAGGGTCATGATAGGGGGGGGGGGGACTTTAACGCAAGAATTTGGGAGTTAGGGGGGAAGATATGGAGGGGGGGAGAAGGAGGTCGAAGGACGGAAAGATTAACACGGAGGGAAGGAGGCTGGTGGAGGCCATGGAAACAGCGGGGTGGGGAGTGCTCAATGGATGCATAGAGGGGGATGAGGAGGGAGAGATGACATTCACCGGAGGGAGGGGGCAGTCAGTAATAGACCTAGTGTTCGAGAGGGAGAGTGTGAGAGGGGACTGTAGAAGGATGAAAGTGGGGGACAAGGTGGATTCGGATCACCATCCGGTGATAGTTACGCTGAGGGGCAGAAAGGTATGAAGGCAGAGGAAAGGGGGGAAAGGGAAGAGGAGAGGGAGGAGACCATGGACGGACAGGGATAAGGAAGAATACAGGGAGAGGACAGAGGGATATGAGCTGAGGGAGGGGTCGATAGAGGGGGGGTGGGCAGGGCTGAAGGAGAAAATAGAGGGGGAGGGGGGAAGGAGAAACTTGGTGTAGAGGGGGGACACGGGGAAAGAACGAGGGGATGGTGGGACAACGAGTGCGCGAGTAAAAAAAGAGAGGTAAGGAGGTGTCTGAGGGACTGGAGGAAAGGGAGGGGGTTGAGAGAGGAGTACAGGAGGGGGAAAAAGGAATATAGGGAGTTGTGTGAGGCAAAGAAAAAGGAGGAGGAGGATAGGATGATAAGGGAGGTGGGTGAGGTGAGAAGAGATGCGGATGTCTGGGCGCTGCTACGGAAGGAGAGGGGGAGAAGAAGTGGGATAAATGAGGAGATAAAGATGGAGGAGTGGAAGGGATATTTTATGGAGGGATTAAGTGGGGTGGACCATAAAGTGGTTCAAGGAAGAGTGGGAAGTAGGAAGGAAGAATTGGAGGGGATAAGGTGGAAGGAGTTTCAGGAAGTAGTAGAAAGGATGAGGGTAGGGAAGGCGGCGGAGAGGGATGGGATAGAGAATGAGGAGTGGAGATATGGGGGGCAGGGTTAAGAGAGGCGGGTCGGAAGGTATGCAGTAAGATATGAGAGGGGGGAGGATGAATAGAGGAATGGAAGGAAGGAATAATAGTGCCAGTGTTAAAGAAGGGGGAGGAAAAGAGGGTGGACGAGTATAGGGGAGTGACTCTGATGCCAACACTCTAAAAGGCGTATGCAGCGGTGTTAACAAGAAGGCTGGAGGAGGAGGTGGAGGAGAAAGGAGTGTTGGGGGAATGGCAGACAGGGTTTAGGAAAGGGAGGGCGACCCTGGACAACATCTATACGCTGAACTACCTAGTGGGTAAGGAGTTGGAAAAAACGGGGGGGAAGGTGGTGGCGTTATTCTTAGATTTAAAAGGGGCATTCGACGCGGTGAATAGGGGAATACTGTGGGAGGCGATGAGGGAGAGAGGGAATAGGGAGGGGCTGGTGGAGAGGGTAGAGGAAATATATAGGGAGGTGAAGAATAGGCTGAGGGTGGGAGATAACTTGAGCGGGGAATTTTGGACGGCAAGGGGGGTAAGGCAGGGGTGTCCACTAAGTCCGATGCTGTTTAACATTCTAATATCGGACTTAGAGGACAAATTAAGAAGGGTAGGAAGGGGTGGGATAAAGGTAGGTGGGGAGAGGGTCAGGGCCTTAGCGTACGCCGACGATATTGTGGTGATTGCGGTGGGGGAGGCGGACATGAGGGTGATGATGGCGGAACTGGAGGGGTACTTCAAGCAAAAGGAGCTAAAGGTAAACACAGGGAAGACAAAGATAATGAGATTTAGGAAGGGAGGGGGGAGGATGAAGAGGGTGAGATGGAAGTGGGCGAAAGACGTTATAGAGGAGGTGAAAGAGTAAATACTTAGGGTACGTGTTTAAGAGGAATGGGGGGCAGGAGGCGCACGTGAAGGATAGGGTTGCGAGGGCGGGGGGGGGGGGGGGTGATGAGACAAGTATGGAGTATGGGGAAGAGGAGGTTCGGGAAGAATTGGGAGGGAAGGGTCTGGTTATTTGATGTACTTGCATGGACGGTCCTCAGTTACGGGGTGAAGGTGTGGGCTGGAGGGAGAGAAGGGAGGTAGAGGCGCTGGGAGAGAGGTTTCTAAAGTGGTTGTTAGGGGTGGGGTGGAGAACACCGGGATATTTAGTTAGGGAAGAGTTAAAGAGAGAGAAGTTGAGGACAAGGGTGGGAAGAAGGGAGTTGGGGTTCGAGGAGCACCTGTGGGAGGGGAGGGGAAGCGGGTGGGCGAGGAAGTGTTGGGAAGAGGTGAGGGTGGGAGAGGGAAGGGAGATGAGATGGGAGAAAGAGAGGGAGGATTTCTTCAAGGTGAGGGGGGAGGGCGGTTGACGTGGAGAAGGAAAGGGAACGGGGCAAGGGGGGGGGGGGTGGGTACGAAGAGATGGAAAGGGAGGACCAGAGGGCACAGATAAGTGAGAGGGAGGAGAGGATAAAGGGGTCAAGGTACAATAGGTGGTACCAGACGGCGGCAGTAGAGGGGATACCGGGGTACCTGAAGAAAGGGTGGGGAGAAGAGAGGTGGGGGAAGGTAGCAAGGTTCAGATTGGGGGGAGAAATGAGGGAGGAAAGATATTGGGAGAAGGAGGGGGAGAGGGTGTGTAGAGTGTTTGGAGGGGAAGAAGGGGAGGGCTGGGAGCACGTATTAGAGAGGTGCAGGGTGGGAGGGGAAGGAAGAGGGGAGGTGAGGGGAGTGGATGAGAGAGTGAGGGAGATACTGGGGGTGGGAGGGGAAGGTGAAGTATAATTGAGGGAGTTGGAGGAGGAGAGGAACAAGAGCAGGGAGAAAAGGGGGAGAGTGAGTGAATGGAGGTGTGAAGGGGAGAGTGAGGAATGACTGGGAATGATGGAGTGGGAAGGAGGATGTGGATGGGTGAGCATACACCGGAAGCCGAGGGCCTGGCGGAAGATTAGGGACAGGCGGCTCCCTCTTTTTTTCTTTTTTTCTTGCGTGCGATTCCCTGCGATAGGAGCGAAAGTGCAAAATGAGCGTAGGCGTGCGGAGAAAAGAGCGTGGCGAGGCGTGGCGAGTGAGGAGGTAGAAAAGGAATAAATAAATAAAAAAGAAAAAAGGATACGAAAGCGTGCGATAGGTAGTGGTTAATGTTAAGAGAATGTAAGACTAGGTTAAGGTTAGTGTTAAGGTTAGGTTAAGGTTAGTTTTAAGGTTAGTCTTAAGTATAGAATGTTGTATAGATGGAGGGGATTCGAAGTCTTTGTAACCCCTAGGGGAATCAATAAAGATATACATACATACATACATACTAGCAGAACTAATGAACGAGTTCCTATAGGTTGCGATCCGAGACTTTAGCCTTATCAATGTTGAAGGATCATATCTGCTATTTGTGCCGACAACCTCATTGCGGTAAATGAACTTGTCGTACATATATTTAGGATATCTATTATTCAAAATAGAGTACGTTAAATTGCCAAGGAAAAATAGGCGCCTTTCTTCAATTCTTAGCCAGTCGAGTTCCATTAAGTATGGCGTTATATATTCATCTCTGTGAAGGTCAAAAATAAATCTGAGCTCTTTATCACTCTTTTAAGCATCTTGTCGTCCTTTTTAGTGGTTCCATTTAACGCTACGCAGCAATAGTCCAGGTGTAGAAAAACCAATGTCGTAATCAGTCGATTACGAAGCTCCAGAGGTAGCAGGTGCTTTGATATCTTCAGTTGGTGCAAGATTCCAAAGACTCTTTTGTAGACGCCACTAATATGAGGTTCCTATGACAAATTGTTGGTGATTGTTACATCAAAATGCACACATTCGTTGGTGAACGGTATTTCTACTCCATTGACAACAACCTTGGTATGGTTGAGAGGTCAATAGAGTTTAGTCTTCTAATCGTGCCGGCAATCATGACCTTGTTTTTTTATGGTTGAGAACAAGGCTGATTTAATTATGTGAGTATCCTATGTACTAATCTTGTTTTTTCGAGATCTGATCAAAAAATTGGTAATTAACTTCACAAAAATTTATATATGCATATTTGGAGAAAAGACACTTGAAGGGGGTGAATTACCCCTTTCGCATTTAATCTTTATTTATTCACATGGAATCTTTTTTCCAGCAGTTCACACGTCAAAATTTATTTAAAATAATTCTGTCGAGAAAAGCTCCTGATTTTCCTGTCAGGCAATTTTTACGGCCGAGCATAACGAAATAAAAAAATTTTGTAAGATAATTTTTTACTAAATGTATAATTTGCTAATTCCTAGAACTCTGAACGGACACCTGAGTGAATATTAACAGTTCTCAGGATCTCAAATCATTTTCCTCTTGTAGACAATTTTAAGAAATGGTAAAACGCCCCAATACCACTGGTGGCTCGTACTACACTGCCTTATTGGGTGGCGCGTACCACCAGTGGTACGCAGCCATTGTGTTACTGAACGGACAGTTGCACGAACTTAATCAGCAACAATACTGGCCTGTCCGATGAAGCGGAGCATGAGTTCGAGCTCCGAAAAACTCTCGCAGCGAAAAATATGAAAATTGACTTCGGCGTGAACGTGATAAGAGTGAACAAATCTTAAAATTGTCCGGTTTAGGAACTTAAAGATGTTTCCTAAATAAATACTAAAAACATCTTCAAGACACCACCAAACAACGTACTTCTCGTGCCTTAAGCCCTTAAATATACCAGGTGTAAAAATGGTAAGACTTCGAACGGTGCCAATTTGTGTCTTCTATTTACTTAAGGGTGTGACGTGGATTTCGCTACGTCACTTCAGGAGGGTTTCTCAACCCCGATCCTCGTCGATTTCGGCCCTGAAATGTCCAAACATGCACGGAAAATTTGGGATTTCAGGGGGACTGGGCGCCAGGTGCAAAACACCACGATTTCGACTAAAGAAAAAGGAATCGGTCCAACTAGATCAGTATATGGTAGAGGGGGGGATTCGTTATAATGCAAAAGAAAAGAAAAGCAGACGTATGAAAATTAATAACAATAAAAATATATTCGACAATAATCAAAAGAAAGATAACAAATAATCGTTCGAAATAAACAATGACGAGTCAAAAATAAACGGGACCCGGGCGCGCTGAGCCTGCTCGAAATGGAAAATCTATCTGGCTACCCGTTACTCTTACGGGCAGCACTTCAGCCCGCTCGGTCGCAGGAAAAAGAAAACCGCTTACCGCCGATGTCGACAAATCGAGAATTCGGATTTTCTCTCTCCTCGAATATTCTCCGTCCTTCGGGTTTCGATTGATTCCGATTAGGTCGGTCTTTCCAAGAATTACTCGATTCTTCGGGAATCGCTTCTCTCTCTCTATAAATTCGTTCCTGCCGGTCGTATGTCCAACGTGGAAGTTGCTTCTCTTCCGGTTTCTTCTCCGTCGAGGCAAGTACCGCTCTAGTCGTTGAGGGTCTCGCCTGGGAAGCAGAATATCGTTGCTCTCTTCCCGAAACCGGAAAGCTACGTGGTGGAATTCCGCCGATTATTCGGCCTCCTTTCCTCGTCGACGATTTACGTCTCGACTCCTTCCCACAGAATTTCGGGATTCAGAGACCTGAAGTTGGGCTGCGGCGTTTCTTCTTCGGAACGTTCCCGGAAATGTCGACAGTTTCGGTCAATTCGATTGGCTGTAGCTCTGCGGGTCAGCGCGCCGAGTCGAACGCTTCGGATCGGCACCGAGTGATGTCGCCACTGGTGCGATTTCACAATACAAAAATCGATCGAGATCTCTCTCATAATTATGATAATACAATTTTACCGACTGTGTCGAGGCGTGATAACATATGAATGCTTAATTCTATCTTACATGCTAAATGGACTTCCAGGTTGGATCGATTGCAAATCATATGTTCGCGGACATAACCTAACGGTCCGAATTTTCGTTTGTGCTGTGTAAAGTGACGGGAATCTTTGCGACAGAGAATAATTCTCTGTCACAAACTCCCCCCCCCCCCCCCCCTTAGACAACGTCCATAGGACGGAAGCGTCGTCTCCCTCCGTCGAACGAGCGTCTCTGTAAGACTCGAATTTTGTTAGTACGGACTCAATCACGCCAGGGTCACAGAAACTAGAGTACAGAATTTTACTTTTTACCGGAGAAAAAAAAGAAAACCATTAAATTCAAACTATTGTCTGCTTTTCGTTTTAGATCGTGTTATCTATTAATCGAGTTCTAGGATTTTACTACGGACTTGGTACTACTTGAGTGCCAATTCGTGACTTTATAGATATCTCTAATGACGTCTTAGATTATAACGGCGGGAGGAAGAAGGTTCATGTAGGTCCGGATCAGGATCAGGTGTTGGTGTTACGTGCTCTTCCGGACGCGTGAATTTTCGGGGTCTCCCGCGTTTCCGTTTCGGTTTTGATCCGGTCCCGCTCGTCGATGACTGCGGTTCAACCGTTTCGGTTTCCGGTAGTGTCGGAGGGTTCGTATCGTTTTCTTCGTTCGTTTCGCGCCGCGATTTTTCGGAGTCGTCGATATGCGCCGGTTTTAAGTCGGATACGTGTTGTTTTCCGATAATCATACCGTCCCGATTTCGTAGTTCGTAAACTGTTCGCGACAGTATCTTCGAAACTGTATACGGACCGTCGTACTTCGGGGCTAATTTCGCGGAAAACGATTGACTCGCGGAGGATAGAATCCTGTTACGTTTCCACACGACATCTCCTACGGAAAATCGAACATCACGCCTTCCCTGATTATAATATTTAGCCTGCTTTTCGTGGGCTTCTTCGAGATACTGCAGGGTTAGGTCGTGAATTTCGGACATCCGAAGCATACGTTCCGTCCAGTCCTTCGCGTCCTGAACTGGAATCGTCGAATTCCCTTCTATTATTCGTTTCGCGAATTTCGGCGGCGAAGGAAGTCTCCCAAAATTTAGGAAAGCAGGGCTCATCTTCAGAGTGCTATGAACCGCGGTGTTATAAGCAAACTGAAACTGGTGCAAATGCTCATCCCAACGTTTGTGATTCCCTCCTACGTACGAGGCTATCATTGTCTTTAGAACCCGGTTCATCCGTTCGACCGGGTTAGCCTGCGGATGGTATGTGGGCAACGTCGCGAAATGAATACCGAAAGCTTTTAAGAACGTAATTAGCCGTTTATTAACGAATTCGGTTCCGTTGTCGGATAAGAAAAAGTCGGGGCATCCCCATCGATACAGAACTTGTTTCTCGAAGGCCAATTCGACAGTTTTGGCATTCGCGGCTCGCAACGCTACGCACTCGATCCACTTCGTGTGTAGATCGTGGAACACTAACACGTACGAATATCCCGATATGCTTTTTGGAAATGGTCCCATCACATCAGCGGCAACTACTTTCCATGGGCCATGTACGCTCCGTTGGCCCATTAAACCTTTCGGTGCCAGTTGTTCGACTTTCGCTCGCTGACATGTGTCGCATTTCCTGACATATTCGAGGGTGTCGAGATACATCCCGGGCCAGTAATAGTTCTCACTGGCTCGGAAGTATGTTTTCGCGACGCCTAAGTGTCCTGCCTGAGGTTCGTCGTGAACTTCCCGCAGAATTTCGGAACGCATGCGCGGAGGAACAACTATTTTCCACGCGTTAAGGTCGGGTACGAGGTAATCGAGAAAAGAATTCGGTCGATACCGATACAATACATCGTTTTCGACTTTCCACCCCTCGTTTTTCGCGGGGTACTTCGTCACGTGGTCCAGTCGACTTTGGTACCACTGGTTTTTCGCGGATTTGGTCGGAGATTTCGGTACTTCTGAAGTCTCGTCGATCGTCGAAATTTCGGTGCTTTCTGCGATTTCTCCTTCAAACATTCTCGAAAGAGCGTCGGGCACGTGGTGCAACGCACCTTTCCGGTGGACGACTTGGTAGTCGCACTCGAGGAGCTCGAGAGCCCAACGAGCGAGACGACCATCGGGGCTTTTTAAATGGTGTAACCATCTCAGACTACTGTGGTCGGTTATCACGGTAAAGTGATATCCTTCCAAGTAGTGGCGATATTTTCGAATTGCCCACACCACCGCTAAGCACTCTTTCTCCGTTACCGAGTATTTTCGTTCGGCGTCCGAAAGGGTTCGACTGGCGAATGCGATCACGTGCTCCCTATCGTCTATCGTTTGCGTCAATACGGCCCCAATTCCGAAACTACTGGCATCGGTTTGTAAAACGAACGGTTTACTAAAATCGGGCGTTGACAAAACCGGGGCAGACGATAATTCAGACTTTAACTTTTCAAAAGCTTCTACTTGTTCGTCTCCCCAGTGCCATCGCACGTTCTTTTTCAGTAGCTTCGTGAGTGGAGTCGACATTGTCGCGAAGTCGCGTAAAAATCGGCGATACCACGACGCCATGCCTAAAAATCTGCGCAATTGCGTTATCGTTTTTGGCGCCGGGTAATTTAATATCGGAGCAACTTTCTCGGGATCGACATTTAAACCTTTACGGTTCACTCGAAAACCTAGGTATCGGACCTCATCGCGGCAAAATTCGCATTTCTCTGGATTAATCGATAGTCCAGCTTCTCGAATCCGGTCGAGAACTTTTCGAAGCCACTTCAAGTGGTCCTCGAATGTCGGCGTCGCAACGATGATGTCGTCGAGGTACGCGAATGCGCAAGGTTCCATTTCGGGCCCGATTAACCGATCAAGTAACCGCTGGAACGTGGCCGGAGCACCAGATAAGCCGTAAGGCATTCGAGTAAACTGATAAAGACCTTTTCCCGGTACCGTAAAAGCAGTCACTTCTTTACTAGACTCTTCCAACGGTATTTGATGGAAGGCCTGACTTAAGTCGAGGGTCGAAATGTACCTTGCTGAACGCAACTTATCCAGTATCCCCTCCATGTACGGAAGAGGATACGCGTCCTTCTTCTAAATCGCGTTAACTTTCCGAAAATCGAGACAAAATCGATATGTCCCGTTCGGTTTTTTAATCATAACGATCGGTGTCGACCACGCACTGTGGGAAGGTTCGATTACGCCTTCCTTCAGCATGCGATCGACCTCGTCATACATCGCTCGACGTACCGGTGGCGACACAAGGTAATACCGCTGTTTAATAGGCGCATTTCCCTGTGTATCGATCCGGTGTTCGATTAATGTCGTTTTTCCTGTCTTGCCAGATATTGACGGTAACTCTCTCGCGAGGAACGCGTTCAACCGTTCCTTTTCAGTTCCCGATAAATCGACGATGCCATAACATTCGATAACATTTCGAGGGGTCAACTGGTCTGATGTACCTTCGGCAAAAACGTGTGGTACATTAGTCAGTTTTGAGACCCACTGATCGTTCGCACTGTCAATGACGATCTCGAAAGCATTCACGAAATCGATTCCGAGAATCATATCGGTCGAGAGACTCGGAATGATCCTAAAGTCGAACTCCTTCTGGAGTCCGTCGACAGTTATCGTGAGGGTCGTTTCCTCTTTAACTTTTTCCTCGTGTCCGTTCGCGGTAATTATTCTATCTATCCGTGGCGTTCGGAACACCCTTCCTTCCCGGAATACGGGATTCAGGCCATAGGCCCCGAGAAACGAACGACTGGACCCGGTGTCCACTAGGGCTTTCACCATTCGATTACCGACTTGAACATAAATAAATGGTCGGGTCTGATTTTCGTTGGTATTGACTTCGTGACACGGCATCACGGGATCGGCGGAGGTACTCGGTTTTGCCGTATCAGCTACGTCAGTCCTCGAATTTTCGAGGGAAGCATCCGGGACTGTCGGATTTACTTCCCGGTTCCTTTTCCCGAACATCGCTTACAATTCGGGTCCGGATTTTTGGAATTGTTGCAGCGATAGCAAAATCCCTTCTTTTTCGGTTGGGGGCAATCCCTCAACAAGTGGCTTTCACTGTCACAATTCCAGCATTTCCACTTGCTCGTTTTCGTTGTTTCTTCCTCCCGGGAGGAAGTCGAAGGTGTTACCGTTTTCGTACTTGGACTTCGCGTTTGAGCTACTCGCGAATACGTCGGCTTCGCGTCCGACTTCTGAGATTTCTGATTCGACCGCGTTTCTACCGCAGAACTATATTCGGATTTACGATCGTTCGATCTTTTCGACTTCGGTTTGTACGCGAATTCGACTAGGGGAGAGTCCTCTACCGATGGTGGGGGTTTGAATTGTTTAATGTCGGCCCATAATACCTCTCTAGCGGTTCCTAGATCGACTAAGTCCGCTAGAGTGCCGACATCGTTCGGGTTAATCTCCCTCCTATACGCGGGTCGAATATTGCGGAATACGATATCCAGCAAATCGTCTGGAGAAATCGGTCGAGTCATCCGGGCGACGCATCCTTCGATGCAGGTGACGAAGTCGGCAATTGTCTCGTCGTCCCCCTGCGTACGCTTACGGATAAAGTCGTCGAGCCTATTCTGTAGGTCCCGTGTGCCAAATCGTGCGAGGAACTCCTGGCGAAACTGTCGCCAGGTCTCCCATTCATTCCGATGGACTCGGTACCATTGGAGTGGGAGTCCTCTTAGGATCGTCGGAAGGGCACAGAGGAGACTGTCCAGTCCCAGTCCTCCGAGACTGGCCCAGTCCTCGACCTTTTCCAGGAAGTCTTCGGCACTTCCATCCTCTCTTCCTCGATAGAAAAGTCGCCAACGACTGACAGTCGTGGTCAGTGCCGCTGCATCGCGCGAAAAACTCGGCATCCTCGGGGTAGCATCCGTCGGTCGTAATGTCCGTTGATTCGTAAAATCCGTCCCCCGTTCGGAAGTCGAGGTTCGTCCCGTCCGTTCTGTCCGAAAATCGGTTCGGTACCCTTGAGGTGACGATTGCGACAGGGGCAGTTGCTGTGCCTGCGGAACGCCGTCCATCACCCCAGGGTGTGGTCTCGTCGTCGATTCCCGAGGGAATCGAATATATTCGTCGTAGTCCGTCGGTGGGGGTACAATCGAATAGGTGGGAAAGTCCTCATATCCACCGGATCCGGTTCGGAGGTTGGGTAGTATCCTCGTCGAGCTTCTGGGAAGATTCCTGTTCAGGAATGCTTCCCGTGCCTCTGCTTCTTCCGTAGAAGCACCCATAGTTGTCCGTGCAGCCGTCGTCGTCGTCCCGGTACTCATAGTGGTGCCGGTGCACACGGTCACGTCCGTCGCGGTCGTGAGAGTCACTGGGGGTAGTCCGTGTTGGTCCCTGAAGGTCACTGTCAGTGGTCGTGCCGTGCCTCGCCGCTCAGAGGATGTCGTTATCACGGTGCTCGACGTGCTGGTGACTGTCGTTAGTGTCGAAACAGCCAGCGACACCAACACATCGGTTGTATCTGATGTAGTTGGCGCTTGCGATCGCCGTTCCGGTGCGACGGTCAATTCGACTGGACAGTCGGCCCCTCCCAAGGAGGATACTGTCCAAAACTCCGCTGATCTACCCCGGGTTATACTGAGTAATCGTTCCTCATATTCTGTCAGCAGCGTCAACAATTCGCGATGACGTTGTCGACTTACATCTAATTCCGATAACTCCTCGGAGGGCATCATTGGAGCGAGGGCAGCTTCGGTCGCGACTGCTTCGGTAATTGAACGCCTGTGACGCAAAAATCTATCCCTCAATTCGCCTAAGGAACCTTCGGTACTCAAACCGAGACGTTGCAATGCACGACGGAGGGCTTCATCGTCATAACCTAGCATTAATTCGTCCTGGGACGCGGTTGATTCTGTTAAATCGGTCACGCGAGACATTTTCAGAATTACTTATTTCTCGACTACCGCACGACAAAAAAAATATCTCTCCGAAAGAAACAAAAATCGTATTCTAACCGGATAATTCGGATAAACGACGGCGAAAAGGAAAAAAAACTTACGAAAAATCGATGAAATTCGACTCACGATTCGATTCGGTTCAAGAAAAGACAAACATAAAAAAAAATCGACTCAATTCAATTTAAATTCGGTTCGTTTCGATTTTAATTGCGGAGTACTATTCGATTCGATTCGATTCGACCGGTTCGAGGGCACGAGAGAGAAAAGAATATAAACGGGTTCGAAAGACAAAAAAAAAACGATTACGATAACAATGCACCACAAATTTTCCTTCGGGTTCACGATTTTCGATTAATAATTCTACACGAACTTTTTCCGTATTTCTCTCCTAAAACAATTGATTCGATCGGAAAAGAGAAGAAAAAAAAAGAATCGACAAAGATCGTGTTTTATTTTAGCAACCCGGAAGAAAATTCGGAACAGTTATTTCGCGAAAGTACAGGTTATATTTCCTGTCACGGTTCGATTTTACTATTCTAAGTCCGACTCGGAAGTATTCGGTTACGATCGAAACGGTTCGGCTCTCCACGGTTTAAATACAAAATTAACGATCACGATCGCAACGTTCGATGTGATACACTCACACTACCGAATGCTCACACATACACAATATCCTGAAAAATTTCGATCTTAATTCACTGTGAATTATTTCGCAGATTTTATTATTAATAATTTTTCACACAAAAAAAATCACTTTAAACTTCGATTCCGATACGGACCCCCTCACGGTGTCAACTTCGTTTTGGGCCCCACGTTGGGCGCCAATTTGTGACGTGGATTTCGCTACGTCACTTCAGGAGGGTTTCTCAACCCCGATCCTCGTCGATTTCGGCCCTGAAATGTCCAAACATGCACGGAAAATTTGGGATTTCAGGGGGACTGGGCGCCAGGTGCAAAACACCACGATTTCGACTAAAGAAAAAGGAATCGGTCCAACTAGATCAGTATATGGTAGAGGGGGGGATTCGTTATAATGCAAAAGAAAAGAAAAGCAGACGTATGAAAATTAATAACAATAAAAATATATTCGACAATAATCAAAAGAATGATAACAAATAATCGTTCGAAATAAACAATGACGAGTCAAAAATAAACGGGACCCGGGCGCGCTGAGCCCGCTCGAAATGGAAAATCTATCTGGCTACCCGTTACTCTTACGGGCAGCACTTCAGCCCGCTCGGTCGCAGGAAAAAGAAAACCGCTTACCGCCGATGTCGACAAATCGAGAATTCGGATTTTCTCTCTCCTCGAATATTCTCCGTCCTTCGGGTTTCGATTGATTCCGATTAGGTCGGTCTTTCCAAGAATTACTCGATTCTTCGGGAATCGCTTCTCTCTCTCTATAAATTCGTTCCTGCCGGTCGTATGTCCAACGTGGAAGTTGCTTCTCTTCCGGTTTCTTCTCCGTCGAGGCAAGTACCGCTCTAGTCGTTGAGGGTCTCGCCTGGGAAGCAGAATATCGTTGCTCTCTTCCCGAAACCGGAAAGCTACGTGGTGGAATTCCGCCGATTATTCGGCCTCCTTTCCTCGTCGACGATTTTCGTCTCGACTCCTTCCCACAGGATTTCGGGATTCAGAGACCTGAAGTTGGGCTGCGGCGTTTCTTCTTCGGAACGTTCCCGGAAATGTCGACAGTTTCGGTCAATTCGATTGGCTGTAGCTCTGCGGGTCAGCGCGCCGAGTCGAACGCTTCGGATCGGCACCGAGTGATGTCGCCACTGGTGCGATTTCACAATACAAAAATCGATCGAGATCTCTCTCATAATTATGATAATACAATTTTACCGACTGTGTCGAGGCGTGATAACATATGAATGCTTAATTCTATCTTACATGCTAAATGGACTTCCAGGTTGGATCGATTGCAAATCATATGTTCGCGGACATAACCTAACGGTCCGAATTTTCGTTTGTGCTGTGTAAAGTGACGGGAATCTTTGCGACAGAGAATAATTCTCTGTCACAAGGGGGCATACCACAGTAAAAAAAAAATTTTTTTCATTTTTTTTACATTTTCTGAAAGCTGCATTTGTTAAGAATACTCTCACCAAATTTTGTAAAGAAATTTATAAAATTGACGGAAATACAGTAGAAAATTTACTTTCTATGTCGTATTATTATCCTTTCTCAGCAAAACTTTGAACGCGTTTTCTCGAAACTATGTTTTTCAACCGCGTTGACAACAAATTTAAAAAACTATTCATCCGATTTGCATGTACAAAGTCTTCAAATGTTCGAAAATCCAGTCTCTATGACCACACGTGGCGATTTTTTTAAAGGGCCTCCTTCTATTTTTTTTTACCAAAAACGATGAAAATTTTCTGTGATAAAATTCGCTGGTCCGCCATTTTTTCTTTTTTTTAGATATCGAAATTTCGCCACGTGTGGTCATAGAGACTGGATTTTCGAACATTTTAAGACTTTGTACATACAAATCGAATGAATAGTTTTTTAAATTTGCTATCAACGCGGTTGAAAAACATAGTTTCGAGAAAAATGCGCTCAAAGTTTTACTGAGAAAGGATAATAATACGACATAGAAACTAAATTTTATACTGTATCTCCGTCAGTTTTACGAATTTCTTTACAAAATTTGATGAGAGTATTCTTAACAAATGCAGTTTTCAGAAAATGAACAAAAAAAAAGAAAAAAAATTTTTTTTACTGTGGTATGCCCCATTAAGGGCGGGGTACTGTTAATTCTGTCAAAAAAAGAGCCTTTTTCAATAATTTTTTTAAAAGATACGGGTAACGCATTTTAAACTAGCTAATTACAGTATTAATTATATAATTATATAATTATAAGTGACTCGGAGCAGCCGTTGATTAAATCGCCATATCTTCCTTAGTTTTGCTTTAAATGCTCTAAAAATTTAGTATAACATTCTTCAGATGTTGTACATTTATAAAATAAATTTAAAAAAAATGAAAAAAAAAAGTTTACAAACAATACCCCGCCCTTAAAGGGAAACCATAATCTAGGTTAGTGATTAAATGAATAATTTTGTCAGTGGTTGAAGAGGTACCACCACCCTTCAGTTTTTGACAAATAAATCGAAAAAGAGAATTCATCATCCACGATTTTTGATCAATAGATGAACAAGACGTTGCAAAAGATTCAAACGTGGGTGGAGAAACTTTTTAAAAAACCGTCGGACTTACACTTAGTTTTTAAAAGTAGTTATAAAAAACTTTCAATTCAAACACCTAGCCTTTTTTTTCTTACTTCGGTTTTTGTGTTCTGGGACACAGTAACTATTCGCTTTTGCTTTTTGTAGCAAAAGTGAATTGACTTAAGAAATACCAATTCAAAATGATAATATTAAACATAGTTTTTCCGCAAGTAACAATTCGTTTCTGCTTTTTATAGAAAAGTGAATTGACTTAGAAAAATCTATTTATAAATGTAAAAAATCTCTTTTATTATTGTACCTCATTAAATTTGATCAATTTTATCAAGAATTTTCTTGATTTACAAAATTATGATTGTTGATTTTGTGGCTTTTTTCTTCAACATTCCATTTTTCAATAAGCACCAATTAAAGAATTTCATCAGTATAATAAACAAACTCTATTTTAGTGGCAAAGCGTAGTGGTTGGTCTGCTTATAGGACCATTTTCCTTCAGTACAATGCCGAATATGCAGACACTATTTTCGGAAATAAAATAGTATGCCACAAATGGTATAAGATTTATCGGCTGTATACCGAATATGTATTATCGAATTCTTACCGAATATAGAATTGATTTCATATATTTTAAAAATCAATTTTATGGACAACCCCGAACATTTTGATCAGTTTATACATGAAAGGAACAAAATGTTAGCGGTTCGAAACATTTGTAAGAATGAACTAAATTTTAATTTTGTAGCGGTAGACACATCGGATTTTAACCCTTCCGCTTCGAGCGCCGCTTATAAACGGCGAGCGCAAGATAACCTGTGGGTATGAGTGCCGCTTATAGGCGGCGGCCACTCGACTTCTGGGTCGTTGATTCATATATTTGGCATCCAAATGATGCATATGGGACATTCTTTTACAAACCGAACACCTTTCTGACCGACACATTTTTGATTTAGCTGAAACTTTTTTTACGTGTTCTATACAACAAAAAAAACATACGTATTTGAGGAATTTACAAAAATATTTTTTTTTTGGGAAATAGAAAGGATGGAAATTTTGAAAATTCGTCGATTTTTGGCTTATTGTGTATTGTTAAAAAATTCATAACTTTGGTTATGTCTGAGGTACAGAAATCATTTTTTTGTCATTTTAAAGGCAAAAGAACGAGCTATAATAAAAAAGTACTTGAAAAAAAATTATTAACAAATTCTAATTGTTATAAACAATTTAAATGTTTAAATCGATTTTTAACAATCACCCCCAAATTTAATCAAGTTTTTTATATTTTTATCGTGTTCTACGTCAAATTTCCTTTCGAAAACACATTTTTTATTGATGGGTTTATAATTGGTACTATACGAAAAAAATTAATTAATTTAGCGCGGTTCGTCACATCGGCATGCGGGTCACATCTCACGGTCCATTTTATTGTCTCATGTCGTTTTTCTTCAAAATAATAATAATTATAATATTTTTTCCATCAAATAATCGTATCTGTTAGCCAAGGAAACTTTATAAAAATTTGAGGATACCAATAAAAAACATTCAAGTGTTCTGTCTTGATTGAAGGTACACTGGAAAAAGATTCAAAGGTAGTGGTAACTTGCTTATTGTAAAGCAATACTTATTGCTTTACAAAAAACAAGTTACCATTACCTTTGAATCTTTTCCAAAAAAAATTATAATTCAGAAAAGAAAGATTTCCAAATTTGTAGAAACGATAATTTCACCATTTTAATAAAAACCAATTAAAAATTCCAACACACATAAACTCAAAATATTCGCTCGGTACCATCCCTTACAAAAATATCAGCTTATAAAAAAATCCAGTTACAAAAATCAAATTATATATTTTTTGAAAATTCGAAATTATATTTTGAAATTCGCAAAAAATGTAATTTTTTGTTTATTTTAATTTATTCACTTATATTCGTAAATTATTTATTATTTAGTAAATTCTATTTATTTATTATTCATAATATATCATTTATAAATATTATTTATTTCGATACATTCCTATTTTTCGAGAAAAAAAATTATAATTCAGAAAAAAAAGTTTTCCAAATTTGAAAAAACGATAATTTCATCATTTCAATAGATACCAATTAAAAATTCCAACACACAAAGGTAGTGGTAACTTGCTTATTGTAAAGCAATACTTATTGCTTTACAATAAGTAAGTTACCACTAACTTTGAATCTTTTTCCAGTGTACCTTCAATCAACACAGAACGCTTGAATGTTTTTTATTGGTATCCCCAAATTTTTTATTGGTATCCTCAAATTTTTATAAAGTTTCCTCGGCTAACAGATACGATTATTTGATGTAAAAAATATTATAATTATTATTATTTTGAAGAAAAATTGGAAAAAGTTACCACTACCTTTGAATCTTTTTCCAGTGTACCTTCAATCAAGACAGAACGCTTGAATGTTTTTTATTGGTATCCTCAAATTTTTATAAAGTTTCCTTGGCTAACAGATACGATTATTTGATGGAAAAAATATTATAATTATTATTATTTTGAAGAAAAACGACATGAGACAATAAAATGGACCGTGAGATGTGATCCGCATGCCGATGTGACGAACCGCGCTAAATTAATTAATTTTTTCATATAGTACCAATTATAAACCCATCAATAAAAAATGTGTTTTCGAAAGGAAATTTGACGTAGAACACGATAAAAATATAAAAAACTTGATTAAATTTGGGGGTGATTGTTAAAAATCGATTTAAACATTTAAATTGTTTATAACAATTAGAATTTGTTAATAATTTTTTTTCAAGTACTTTTTTATTATAGCTCGTTCTTTTGCCTTTAAAATGAAAAAAAATGATTTCTGTAGCTCAAACATAACCAAAGTTATGAATTTTTTAACAATACACAATAAGTCAAAAATCGACGAATTTTCAAAATTTCCATCCTTTCTATTCCCCCAAAAAAAAATATTTTTGTAAATTCCTTAAATACGTATGTTCTTTTTGTTGTATAGAACACGTAAAAAAAGTTTCAGCTAAATCAAAAATGTGTCGGTCAAATTTTGACCAAATCTGTACGGTTTGTAAAAGAATGTCCCATATCCAAACGCCACATATAGTCGATAATTCGTTTTTCGTTATCGACAGAACATTTTCTGTTGATTTTATTGATAAATTAGATTATTAATCATTTCGCTTCGACAGTTCAATCCATCAAAGTAATGTCGCTGCACGTATTTATGGCGTGCGTTTCCGTACGGTGATAGTACTTTAACGGACTGGACTGTCGAAGGGAAAGGGTTAATAGTTATAATGATTTGTTAGGTTAGGTCAATATTTATTTAACTTATGATTTTCATTTTTATTTTCGATATTCTACTCAAACATAGGTCCAAATCCCTGGGGGTAGAATTGTCGTTAATCCAAATATGTGATCATTATGACATCGTAATAGAGCCGTCGGCGAACATTGATGTGGTACGAAAAGATCTATCGGAGTTTGTGAAAGTGAAAGCAAAAAAAATTGACAAGAACGAGCAAGAGAAGGAAATAATCCAGAGGAACCCATCATCAGTAGCAGAAACAAGCGGTGAGACATCTGCTGACGTCATGGCACCCAAAATAGGTAAACTCACCGAGATCGAACCAGAAAAACAAATCTGGGTCGATTATATAGAACAAGTCGAATTCTATCTTGAGGCAAATAATATTACCACTAATGTAAAGAAACGGGCTACTTTGTTGACAGCTATAGGTACGAGGAACTACGCGATAATAAAATCTCTCTGCTCGCCAACAGCTCCGAAAGATATAGCGTACCAAGATGTTCTCGATAAATGTAATTCGCATTTCGGAAAAAGCATAAATGAACTTTTAGCTCGAATCTATTTCCACAAACGAGACCAAAGGGAAAACGAGACGCTTAAAGATTTTGTTCGCGAAATACGGAAATTAGCCATATGTTGTAAATTTTCTGGCGCCGAGGGGAAATTACCAATGAATATCATGCTCCGCGATCGATTTGTGGCCGGAATTGGAAACGAAGAACTTCACAGATACTTATGCCGACAACACTAGGAGTCGGTCACAATAACAAACCTGAACGGATTATCACTAGATAAAGTTTTAGAAACAGCTTGTAATGCGGAATCAGCGGAACTACAGCAAAAAATATTTAAACAATCTGATGCGGAAGTCATTCAAAATATTTCGCAAAATAAAACGTTCAAATCAAACAATAGGAAAAATACAAATCAAAAACAGCCTCGTGACCCGTGCTATCGTTGTGGATATACCAATCATTCGCAAGACAAATGCTTTTATAAAAATGAAAAATGCAGTTTTTGCGACAAGGTTGGACATTTAATTAGAGTCTGCAAGGCTAGACAACGATCCATTGAAAAACAAACCGTGACAACGAAGAAAACGACGCGAGCACATCAAATAGAAGAAATTTCAATTGATGATACGGATAACGAGGATATTTACACATGCAACATTACGGTACAATCGATATGAGGGAAAGAAAAAAATAACGAATATGTCGTAAAAACCGATATTAATTCAAAGCCATGACAATTCGAGGTCGATAATGGAGCGCACAAATCTCTCATGAATAAACAAACGTATCAACAAATATGGCCGGAGAAGGAACCAACCTGGCTGGAAAAGCGCGTTAAACTATACGGGTACGGAAAAAAACCAATTGATGTGATCGGAGTAACCAACGTAAACGTGCGACATCCAAACAAAGAAACGGTATTACCGATAGCAGTCACAAACGAGACTGAGGGAAGAAATCTACTCGGGAGAAATTGGTTTGAGCATCCAAATGCTATACCCAATATACCCAAGTATCGCTATACCCAAGTATAGCGATGACCGGAATCCACAGCGTGTGCGAAAAGAAAAAAAGGACATATTAAAAAAATTCCCATCCCTCACGTCAAAAGCCCTCGAAGGGCATAAAGGGACACCGATACATATGAAGCTGAAAGAAAACGCTCACCCCAAATTTATGAAAGCGAGAAGCATACCGTACGGTCTACAAGAAACGGCGATGGATGCGTTGACGTCAATGGTAAACCAAAATATGCTAACACCCGTGGATCAGTCCGACTGGGCAACCCCTCTTTTATTCGTCAGAAAATCCAACGGCAAAATACGGTTAGTCGGAGATTACAAATCGACAGTAAACCCAGAAATTCGCGAATCTGAATATCCATTACCAACGGTCGAGGAAGCATTAGCGACACTCAAACAGCAAGAATTCCCACAATCAGTACACCAGGAGGCCTATTCAAAGTCAACCGTCTCCTGGATGGTATTGCCGCAGCGCCACGAATTTTTCAAAAATTCGTAGCAACGATATTGTCAGGAATACCGGGCATTCAAATCTACTAAGACAACGTAAAGATACAAGGAAGAGACTTGGAAGAACACGACAAACGTTTAAGGGGGGGGGGGGGTATGGTATAACGGAATTAAAAGAGGCACTTCTTTACGAATTTTTTTTTTAAGAGACTATTGGAATTATTTAATTGCAGTTTAACATTTAAAGCATATTTGGTAATTTTTTCGTGAAAAAATATTGATCAGCAGGCCAGTGACAGCGAATTGACGGAGGCCACTTTTAAGAAAATCGTTCTGCGGTGCGCACGCTAACTTATCACAAAATCATCTGAAACACAAATAGCTGGAAAAAATGATTAATTTAGAAGTAAATCTAGGTCTGAACTTGATCCTTTTATTTTTAAAAATTTTTTAAAATTTTTTGCGGTTGGTTGAAGTCAAAACCACGATATTTACACAAAAAATGGCGCCATTTTGTAGCTGTAATATCAGTTTGAAGCAAAAAAAAGGCTTTGTCGGGACCTGGTAAAATATGTGATATAAAACTATGTTAAGTTTCAATCCGATCGGTGCAGAAGTTTTTGAGATATCTTGCGCACCGATTTCAAAAAAGTCGTTTCGAGAAAAACGCGTTTAAAGTTTTGAACTATAAAAATTGGAAAAAAATTTTTTTTCATACTTACACTGAATCGTCGATGCCAGCACCATAAAGCAAGGTACCTGCTGCACTCGCAATATCTAAGTCTCTTGTAACTTTTTTAGGCATTTTCTTTTTTAAAAATATAACTTCAAAATTACAAGAATAGTTGCACAAAATCACCAAGTATACGATCGATCCACTGAATGTCTACGACACAACTGAGTCTACTGACCGAAAAAACCGTTAGAAATGAAGACCACCCCTAAATTTCACAAAGGGAACAAAATTTGAAAGAGAAGGAAGCAGATACTCCGGCTATCTGCCTGCCGCTCTTGGTTCGTTCAAAAGGGGCGCAGCGTACAGCTCCGTATCTTCCTCAGTTTTACTCCAAATGACCTGAGATTTTGGGAAAATATTTCTAAGAAGTTGTACGTTTATATAAAAAATTTAAAAAAAACGGATTGTTTAAAGTGGTTATACCGTAACCCCCCCCCTAACAGAAGTGCTGCATCGCCTATAACAATTGAATTTCCGTGTTAACGTCGAAAAATCGATATTCGGGGTAACATCGATTGACTTCCTGGGACACCAAATCTCCACCCAAGGCATTCAGCTACGGGAAAAAAGGCAAGAACTATAAAAAACATGAAAGCTCTGAAGGATAAGCGCGTCTTTCTGGGGGGAATAAATTTTTATGCCAGATTTATTACCAATAGAGCAACAATTGTCGAACCACTCCACTGACTGTTAGACGCTGACTCAATCTGGAAACGGGGAGAACAAGAACAAAAAGCATTTGAAAAATTAAAAAGCCGATTAATCGGATCAGGAATTTTAATCCACTTTGATGACAAACTGCCGATCGTGCTTTCCGCCGACGCATCGCCAATTGGAATAGGAGCTGTGCTAGCCCACAAACTGCCAGATTAGACGGCAAAACCAATAGCATATTTTTCGAAGACGTTAAACAAAACTCAACGAAAACATGCTCAGATAGATCGAGAAGCTCTGTCGCTGGTACAGGCAGTAACACATTTTCACCAGTACTTATCGGGACGCCCGTTTGTTTTGATTACAGATCACCAGCCACTTTTGGGAATCTTCGAGCCGAAAAATAATATCTCCGACCAAGTATCGCCCAAACTAAAAAGATATAAAATAACGTTGTCATCTTACAACTGCAAATTAAGCTATCGGCCAGCAAGAAAACACGGAAACGCCGATTTCCTGTCAAGACTACCGCTGAATGAAGAAGTAGAACAGGAAGAAAAAATCGGCGACGTTCTCATGCTCGAAGGAGTGACTCGAAACCCCGTGTCAGCAACAGAAGTTGCCGACGAAATCGAAAAGGTCGAAACACTTAAGGTCATATTATGGTTAAACACAGCATCGCCACAGAAAGCTGAAAAAGAATATCACGCTTTTTGTTCCGAAAGAAATGAAATGTCCATCGAAAACGATTGTTTATTGTGAGGCTCAAGAACAGTCGTTCCGAAAAAACTACAACCTGACATACTGAAATTCCTACACGCAAATCATCCGGGGATCTGCATAGACAGAGAGCTGGAAATAATGATAAAAATCTACGATCAGTGCCAAGAAACACCGCCCAATCCGCCGAGAGCATCGATACAGGAATGGGAAAACCCGGGCAAGCCTTGGATTCGGCTGCATATCGATTATGCAGGTCCGTTTCAAGGTCAAACTTTTCTCATCATTGTGGATGCATGCACTAAATGGACAGAAGTGTGCTTTATTCCCTCAACGTCATCGACCAACGTCATGAGGGAACTTCGACGGATTTTCATTTTTATTGCACCATACCACATAATCTCGAACGGACAAGCAGAACGGGCCGTCCAAACAACTAAACAATCGTTAAAAATACTAAAGGAAGGCGACTGGGAAACGAAGATCAGTAGATTCCTCCTGAAACAACATACGACAGCGTCATCTTCTACGGGAATTTCACCAGCGGAAATGATGTTTGACAGAAAACTGCGAACCTTTTACATACGCTGTCGCCTCGATACACAGATCGCCCGAAAATCACCAAAAATACGCCCTCAGGGGCTCGCTCGCTGAAAAGCGGAGACTGTGTAAGAATGCGTACACACAGGAAAGAGGGCCCAAAATGGACTAGGGCAACAGTCCTGAAGAAAACTGGGCCTCTATTTTATGAAGTACGAGAAAGACTCACTGGAAACCTACACAAACGACAAATCGACCACTTATAACACGTCCCGAAGCTTCAAGCACGAGAAGAAAAACCGGAAAAAGAAAGGATCATGTAAAAAAAAACATAATTATAATCTACGCAGAAAGGAATCGTTAAAATACAGAGACTTTTTGTTCCTTGTTACCATTTTTATTCGAATCGAAAAAATTTTGTTTCTCTCTCCTCAAATTATTTTTATTTTTTATTAAGGTTCATGTCGTTAGTCACGCATTAACCAAGAGACAATTTTTCTTTATGATATATTAAATCAACTCTAGAGGGGAGGGGTGTCGCGTACTGCCGAGGAGCGTGACCTACACAGAGCACGCATCTGTCGCGTCACGGCGATCGTCAGTCGCTATGTCGCTCGCCGACAATGTAAATACGATCGCTACGAAATAAACGATATTTGAATGTACCAAGTGTTCCTTTGATTCCATACACAACAGACGCATTACCCTTAATTAACCCTTTGAGTCACCCAAATAACGAAATGAAGGGATTTTAATGTCGCGTAAGGTATTATAAGTTTTTGGGGTCGCTGAGTTCAAATTAATAGTGTGATTTTCAAAAAATCAAATTTAAAATGGCATATCCAATATAGCGGACAAAAATCCTGAAATTTTATCTAATTTTCATGAAACTTGGTATTAGAGAACTTTTGAGGTTGTTAATACCGAATCAGCTGTCAGAATTCTTAAAAAAACCAAATTTCAAAAAATGGCGGATATGACATAGTGGGCCAAAATAATGAAAGCTTAGTCTAATTTTACTCGTCGTGAAAGTCCCTAGTAGTTATCATTACGAAAAATAGAGAATGCTTTCAATCCTTCGTTTGTCATATTTTATGGCTTTCATCGAAGTACTAGTCCCTATACAACATTTTTTCTATTGAGTAGCTGTTTGCATTTCCTGCTATGTAAACACGCCTATATACATTAAAGAAATATAATATCAGCGCAATCAATTCAAATATAACTTACGATAATACGATAAAATATGAAAAACTAAGGATTGAAAGTATTCTCTATTATTCATAATGGTAAATATCAGGGAGTTTCACGGCGATTAAATTTAGACAAAGTTTTTAGCATTTTGATCCACGCTGTCAATTCCGCCAATTTGAAATTTGGCCGTTTTTTTTTAGATTTCGGGCAGCTGACTCGGTATCAGTGACCTTAAAAGCCCTCTAGTACTGACATTTCTGAACATTGAAAAAAAAATGTTCAGGTTTTTGATCTGCTGTATTAAATATGCAATTTTGAATTTGATTATTTGAAAATCGAACTGCAAATTTGAATTCAACAATCCCAAAAACTTATAATAGCTTACGTGACCCAAGAATCCCTCTATTTCGCTGATTGGGTGACTCAAGGGTTAATTATGGGTAATGAGTTATTACATTTAGAGGTGGTACATTACTTGAGGGAAAAATCATGAACTTTTGTTGACGGAATTACAAGGTATGTCCTGAAAGTAATGTCAGTAAGTCGATTAAAAATCATTTATTGAACTGCTCGTTACATGTGATTAAAAATCTTCAAAATAGGCTCCTTCTGCGTCGATACATCGGATCCAGCGAGTCTTCCAGTTCTCGAATGCATTGCGGTAGGCCTCCTCCGGAATGTCCTTCAATGCCGCGGTACAAGCTCTTTTAATTTCGTCTTCTGTCCCGAAATGCTTGCCTTTCATGGGTGTTTTGAGGCGTGGAAATAAAAGGAAGTCGGGGGGAGCTACGTTCGGGCTGTACCGGGGCTGGGAGATCGTTGTCATCCCTGCCTTAACCAGGTAGTCGGAGACTATGAAGGCGGTGTGGGCCGGAACATTATAGTGGTGCAACTCCAGTTGTCTGCGATGTCTGGCCGGACGCGTTGAAGTCTGTGTTTCAGTCGTTTGAGGACTTCCAGGGGGTCTTCTTGGTACAACTGTGAACTCCAAATTTTATCTGGAAGTCCTCAAACGACAGAAACGCAGGGTTCAAAGCGTCCGGCCAGACATCGCAGACAACTGGAGGTTGCACCACGACAATGCTCCGGCACACACCGCCTTCATCGTCTCCTACTACCTGGTTAAAGCAGGGGTGTCAGCGATCCCCCAGCCCCCGTACAGCCCGGACGTAACTCCCCCCGACTTCATTTTGTTTCCAGGCCTCAAAACAACCATGAAAGGCAAGCATTTCGGGACAGAAGACGAAATCAAAAGAGCTTGTACCGCGGCATTGAAGGATTAGGACATTCCGGATTAGGCCTACCGCAATGCATTCGAGAGCTGGAAGACTCGCTGGATCCGATGTATTGACGCAGAAGGAGCCTATTTTGAAGATTTTTAATCACATGTAACGAGGAGTTCAATAAATGATTTTTAATCGACTTACTGACATTACTTTCAGGACATACCTTGTATTTTAAATGCATTTTAACGTGTGAACTGCGAGGAAAGAGATTCCATGTGAATAAATAAAGTGTAAATGCGAAAAGGGTAATTCACCCCCTTCAAGTGTCTTTTCTCCAAATATGTAAAAAAGCACATGTACATTTTTTGAAGTTAATTACCAATTTTTCAATCAGATCTCTAAAAAATCAAAATTAGTACACAGGATACTCACATAATTAAGGCTAATATATTTTTTCGTTAGGGGTAGTTGATTATTTGGGGGTAGGGGTACACGAATTTTCGTAGGAGAGAATATTTTTAAGTAATTGGGACATTTAGATTTCAGGAAAAGAGATTCCACAGTATACATATATCTTAGATTAGTAAGGAGGTAGTTTATCCTCTTAACTTCGTTACCCTGTTCATTACCCTGAGGACGACACCTGGGACTGTTTTCTTGTCAGCATATCGCACGTATTACCTATCTATTGCGTTGCTTGCTACTATCCATTATCTCTGTACGCTATATTGTTTATTATAACCAATTCTTTTTTCTGTCATTGCTTTCTGTACATTTGCTTTTATGGACTATCAGGGCATTATATGAATAAATCAATAGAAATCAATCAATTTCTTTTCTGGAGATTGTACCCAAGGTTTTCGTTTTTATTGCCATCTAAATTTTTTTACTATCGTATCTAATAATGCAATAGGTAGCCGTATTGATTCTATTTGAGAAAGTAACAAGCAACATTACTCTAGTGCCTCTCTCCAATGTCAATGAAATTAAACTATGTTGAAGAGTTTGACAGTCTAAAGAAAACGTATTTTATTAACCCATTAATGGCGGCCAATAACCTGTGAATTGTATGATGCCAAACGCTATACCATTTGGGGCATCTCGCCAAAGCGTATTGAAAATGAAAAAACAAATTTTTATTTACTCGAAAGCCAATATGGCGACATTTGAAAAGTTCCGCATCACCCATAAAAATGGATATCTAAGGGTTTCTTTGATCGCTGAATACGAATCTGACATCAGTTTTTCAGAATTCACGATGATAGGTTCAAGATGACGCCCTGAATCTGGCTAAAATCACACTTTCCGTCACGTCCATGTCGCTGATCTCGGTTAACACTGATAACGGGAATATTTCTTTGATATATTGAACAGGCATGTTATGCTCAAGCTGTCTTTATAAGTTCATAACATGGAAATTTTTTAAATTTTCGAAGACGCCATCTTCATGCGGCCATATTTAATTACGTAAAACTAATGGCAGATTCATATTTAGTGACAGAAAAACCCCTAGATAACCATTTTTATGAGAATTAGAGGAAGGACATAGCGGAATAGCATGTCATATCTGCCCTTGACCCAAAAAATCTGAAATTATTGTCAGAAGTCATTCACAGTATGAAGAAACATTCCACCAAATTTTAGTTTAAAAACTTCATCTTTGTGGAAGTTATGGAGGGGGCAAGTAAAATAATGAAATGCATTTTTCTTGAAAACCACGCAACCGATTTCGCTGAAAAAAATATGTGTTTTGTAGATAGATGATACTATTTGAACAGAAACTATTGAAAGATTTCCGTAAAGGGAAATTAAAAAAAGAATTTTCGAACAAATAAACAATTTTTTTAAGGGTTTTTAGAGGTACCACTTTGAAATTTTTACCTGATTTTCTCCAGTGTCTAATCCGTATTTTCTGTAGAATTTTTCAAGTTGTGGAAAAATGTTCAAAAAATTGATATTTCCAGTGTCACTTCATTCTGCATAAAGCACAGTATGTATGTATACCTAAATATACACACTGTGACGTGGTATTTCGCGAGGCTCGGGCAACCTCACCACGTGCACTTTAATTGCTCTGTTGGGCGCCAGCCAGGATTCGCCTGGCGGTGTTGGGTGCTGAAAATCTTTAGAAACGGGGAATCAGGAAAAAGAAAACTCCCGAACTCGATAAATAATAAATGACAAAACCGGATCGGCCGGGCTATATTTAATAATAATTTGAACCGAGCATACAAACGAATTTACTAGTCCGCCAATATAACCGTTAGTTCAAAAATACAAGATGTCGGCCGGGATACGTCCGGACCGCACTCTCTCACTCTCTCTCTCTCTCGTTCACTCTCGCACTCACACTCTTCAACAATAAAAGTTCGAGAATCACAATTTAGTTACTCAGACTTAACATTTGGGACCTTCCGGAGAAGCCGGTCGGTTTCCCCTGGGCACGTTACCGCAAGCCGGAATCCCGGATTCCGGGCGAGCCACGTGGAAGAGAGTCGGTTACTCTCCTCCCGGAATCGTTCAAATTCGACCGGGCGACCGGAACGCGGTCGTACTAACCGGTACGGTTCGAAAACGTACAATCAAAATGACACAAAACGAAAAGTCGGAGACGCCGGTAAACGTCACTCACCCCTTTACAATAACGAAGGAACCTCGCTCGTTCCTTATCTGATTCGACGGGGATCGTTGGTCCTTAAAATGGCGCCGGGCGGTGGCCAGGGAGGCGGCGGTCTTGCCTCACCGATGTCCAGCACAGGAATCCCGATTTCGTCGTCTTCTTCCCGAGATCTACCGGTAGTCCGGCTGGAGGGGGATAACGATCCGTATCGCAGCGCTGAAATCGTTCGTTGCCTCTGCGTTGTGCTGCCCTCGGTACTACGGGCGATCTCCTTATCATGCGGGAAGATACGAAATCTGGATCGTTGGTGGAGTTCTTCCGGATGTCTGTCCGTGGAGGATCTCCGAACAGGAAGGTCGGAGTTCTTCTTGTCCGGGCCGGAAGCTGTTCTATCCGATTTCTTCTGATTTCGGATTACGGCAGGACGGATCCTCTTCCATCGGCGACGTTAGCAGTTCGGCGATGTTTAAATATCCCTCCTGGTTAAGATGGCGATGGTCCTAGTCGGCCTGGTGAGTCGGCGATATTTCCCCAGGCTAGTGGCGTGCCGATCCTCGATCGATACCGGCACGTGTGAGTGGCCAGACGAAACGTTTTGTAAAATAGAAATAAAAGATCGTAAGTCAAGATTGACTGATTAGGTTATGGTGCCCAGGGGTAACGACGTGCTTCTTCGTTTACACGGGATTCTCGTTAGATTCCCGTGCTGGACATTTTCCCGGATATTCCGGAAAGGTTCCTTTAAGAGGACCTCCGGATAATTCTCAAAAGATTTGGATGGGGTCCGTAAAAACCCCATCACAACACATAAACCTAATCTCAATGTTTCACAATTGTCTTCAGTGGTGAACAAATGATTGTCGTCGATACAGAATCATATAACTTTCACGATCTTTTGAAAAAGCCACCCCGATTACAACAAAACGTAGTGAAAGGCAAGAGGACTATTAAAGTTATCATTACAATATTCTGTATTTTCTTTTAAAGTAATATAATAGTATTTTTCTAACTAAACAATTTAAAATTTTGAAAGTAAAAATTCTGTTAGATGGTCTGTCCAAAACTTGGAATCGTCCCCCGTAAGGCGGTTCCAGCGGCTTCTTCGCGTTGTCGACCCTGACGTACACGTGTGTACATGTGTATAAGATCTTATCTGCGAAAGGCTTCATTCTAAAGTGGTGCGCTGATGGCGTAGAACGAATTTGCCTCATATGCTTGCGGAACCTTTCTACGAAGATCTGTGGGTCGGTCTGCATTTCTTCGTCCAGGAACAGTTCTCCTGGCAGTCGCAGCGTAGTCCTGTAGACTAGTTCTGCGGCCGTTGACTGAATGTCTTCCTTAAAACTAGTTCTGAGGTCTAGCAGGATGGTGGGTAGGACATCCACCCATTCCTTGATGCCGTGACAGGTGATCGAAGCCTTGAGCGATCGTGCCAGCGTTCGATCATCCCATTGGCGGCTGGGTGATATGCCGTAGTTCAGATGCGCTTACAACCTGCGAGTTTACTGAGCGCCTGAAACAAGCAAGATTCGAACTGTGCACCTTGGTGCGTTGTAATCGTTGATGGTGCTCCGAAACGTGTGATCCAGGTAGAATAGAAGGTGGGGATGGTATCTGCCGTGATGTCGGCTATAGGTAGTGTCTCTGGTCACCTTGGGAACCGGTCGATTATCGTAAGACAGTAGCGAGCGATGTCTTCGTCAAGTCGGTAGCGGTCCGATGATGTCAAAGTGAACAGGCGCGAACCTCGCGCTTGGTATGGCGATGTGTTCGGGCCGATTCTTGACGTGCCGGTGGAATTTGCTTCGTTGGCAAGCAATACACATGCGGGCCTACACGGCGACGTCGTGGTTCATCCCCGGCCAAACGAATCGTATCTGTATAAGTTTCTTTGTGGCTCTGCCGCTCGGGTACGATAATCCGTGAGTGGCATCGAAAATGCGTCTTCGCAAGGCACGCGGTACGTATGGTTGTACGTCGCTTTCACTGATGTCACAGTATAATGCCTTGTCGGTGTTTGTGATGCGAAATTTACGAAGTGTCAGTGCTGTTTCCGATGTCAAGAGTTCTTCCAGCTCGTCGTCTTTCATCTGCTCTTCTGCGAGTTCTTGAGTTGAAATGAGCACCGGCATGTCGATTGCGCTGGCACGTGACAGAGCGTCTGCGACTGTGTTATCAGGACCAGCTACATGAATGATCTTTGTTGAAAATTGACCGATGAAATCCAGATGACGTAGCTGCCTGGGTGATGCCTTCGTCGCCTTCTGTTCGAACGAATAGATTAGCGGCTTGTGGTTTGTTTTAATGATCAGATCCTGGCCTACAACCAGGTGTCGGAAAAACCTAAAGCTTTTATATATTGCCAGGAGTTCGCGATCGTACGTGCTATATTTTGGTTCGGTTGGGCTGTGCTTCCGCGAAAAGAATCCTAAGGGCTGCTAGGTTCCCCCGTGCCTTTGCTCTAGCACTGCACTTAACGCCGTGTCACATGCGTCCGTTCGCAGGAGCAGGGGCGCGTTTTCCAAAAGATGTATCAATAATACAGCGTCTCCCAGCTGCATCTTACACTCTTCGAACGCCTGTTCCGCTTCTGGAGTCTATGGAAGAGGGCGCTTGTCGCGTTTCTTCGCACCGACGAGAAAACTGTGCAGTGGAGGTTAAGCTTCCGCTGCACCTTTGACGAAACGGCGGTAAAAATTAATTATGTCTAGAAAGCGGTGAAGCTCGGTGATATTCTTCGGTTTCGGGTACTCCAGAATGGCTCTGGTTCGATCTGGAAGAGGCCTGGTTCCTTGAGCGTCGACTAGGTAGCCGAGATACTCTACCTCGTTAACTCCGAATTTGCATTTAGCTACGTTGATTGGGAGGCCATGTATTCGGAGCCTCTCGAAGGCCGTACGTAGGTGTTGACGATGCTGATCCTGATCTGCGGAGGCTATAAGGATATTGTCGATATAACAAAATGCGAAATTCAGGCCTCGCAGTGCCGAGACCATTAGGCGTTGGAATGTTTCCGCAGCATTGGATAAGCCAAAGGTAACCTTGAACTCGAAAACCCCAAAAGCTGTAATGACAGCGGCTTTCGAGATGTCTTCGGCTACTATAGGTACTTGATGGTAAGCTCGCATTAGATCCAGGATTGTAAAAACTTTGCAACTTGTAGCTGAAATCGTGCAGGTGTGGTATCGGGTACCTATCGAGTACGGTGACGCGGTTCAAACGTCGGTAGTTCCCGCAAAGGCCCCAGTCGCCCGACTTCTTGCGGGCTAGATGTAGCGGGCTGGCTCACTGACTACTTGATGGTCGACAAATACCCTCTGCAATAATTCACTCGAAGTCGGCGCGAGCGATCTTTAATTTTTCCGGTGGTAGACGTCGAACGGGCTCCGCAACCGGAGGACCCTGTGTTTGGATGTGGTGATGTACCTGGTGCACGTTTTCCTTGCGCTTAGCCGGTCTGGTAACGTCGATGTATTCCAGGAAAAGATCCGTGGATTCGGATGCACGATGAATGATGGAAACTGTTGGCGTGGATACGTTGACAAGTCGTTCCGTCGTGCACAGTTTCGTCTGGCCATCAATCAGTCGTTTATTCCGCAGGCCCACCAGGAGGTTATGTCGCACGAGGAAATTCGCTCCTATTATAGAGTGCGTAACATTGACTATGATGAAGGTCCATTCGTACTTGCGTCTCATCCCCACATTGACAGCTGTCCGCTTCTTGCCGTACGTTATTATTAGGGATCCATTTGCGGTGTAGAGTTTCATGGCTGTGGTGCATCGTTTTCCAGTGACAGCTGACCTTGGTAAAACTGATACGTCCGATCCGGAATTTATCAGATACTTCACTCCGCTCCTTTGGTCCGTAAGACAAGGCGATTTTGCTTGTGTTGGCCATCCTCGCACGCCTCGATACGCAGTGGCCGGCTTAGTTTTCCTCGTCCGGATGCTGACCTGTCCAGCTGCAAGGTTTTCGGCACTTCCTGGCATCTTTACCGAACCTGTAACGGTAATAACAAAGTGGGTGTTCTTGACGAACAGACTTACTGCGGCTGCGAGATTTATTGCGTTGATCACGACGTGGTTCGTTGTGGCGCCTCCTTCGTACTTCCCAGAATAGCGCGTCGATCATCCGTCTGAGTTCTTCGTATTCGTATCCTGTGTTACCAACAGGAGGCGGCGCAATAGTGTCTGCTTTCTTGACGAAGGCAACGGTAGGCTTCGACACTTTGACTATCTTGTCAGCTGGTAGTGCAAGTTTGCTGGGGTCTGCGACATCCCCTACGGCTAGCACCACTCGTACGTACTCGGGAAATTGTTCCATGAAGAGTGTTTTCAGTACGGTATTACTGCATTGTCCACCTGCTAGGTTGCGCAAACGCTGTAGAAAGTTGGACGGCTTTTCGTCGCCATGTTCGTTGCCCCGGGGTAAGCGCCGTAGCTTGGATACGCTCGTTTCGTCAAACGAGGATATGATTCATTCCTTCAATACTTCATATTTGTCTCTCGCCGGAGGAGCAGTGACAATGTCGGAAACAAAAGGCAAGATTTCGGGATGCATATTAAAAACTAAGTACTTGAATTTGGTATCGTCACTCGTGATACGTGAGAGACTGAATCATGTTTCGACCTGCGAGAACGAAAAACTTGGATTCTGCTTCCAGAAATGCAGTAGCTTGATAAGGCTACCTACCTTCGCGTTGGCTTCGCCGAGACCGTTTTGCGCGTCGGGTGTATGTTGCGCGGCTGATGATTGGTCCGCTGAAGTTAATTCGCTCATCGTACCCTGGACGTCGGTCGTCCTCGACGGCACGTTTGCTGGTAACATTTTTAGTGCGGCAATGTCCGAACCTATACTGCGTTATAACCTATAAACGCTCTCTTTTTAGGAATCAAGGTAGCGTTGTGTTCCCAGGGATAGGAGCATGCTTCAAGACGGGAGGTGAAAAATGAAAAATATTGGTTAATGCGAATAAAAAGAAAGAATTACATTTATTAAACAAAAAATATATATATGCGAAAGGTCAATCGAGCTCTTCATCAGATCTTAAACATCTTTTTACCCTTAATCTTAGTTTTTCTTTATAAAAGGAATGTCTAGGATCTTTTTTATGAATTTGTTTAAAGTGAGGGATATTCTCAAAATATTCAATTGTTTTTAATTTCTTCTCCTCCCCAAGATAATGGCTGTGGCCCTCCTATTCAAAATTATTGGTCTTGTGAGTGAAGAAAGAAAAGGCGTGACTGGTTTCGGAGCAAAAGTAAATTTTCTGACTTTTTCTAATAATTCCGAAACTGGAAGGTTGAGCAATTGCTCCTGCTTTCCCAGTGATTGCTCTTGTTGTTGGTTCCCAACGTCTTTAATATATCTACTGTTTTGCAACTCTTTAATGAGTAATTCCCGCTCCACCCGTTCCTCATTAGATAGTGCGGGGTCTGCTGCCTCCTTTTTTAGTCTGGCGATTTGCTAATTTGCTAGTTTTCTTTTTTGGGAATGCCTTGCCACTAAAGGGAAGAGATAATTCTAGATTAAATATTTGACAAAAGAACTAATAGTTTCAGGAATATACAGGGTGTCCGGCCTAAGCTGTCCAAGCCGAAAGGTGGTGGTAGAGGGTGAAAATTTTGTCGCAGAATCGCCAACGACGTGGTATGCACGTCGTTATGAACTTGTTTCCGAAATACAAAACGGTTCTGGTACAGTTTTCCGTAAATTTCTTGCCACCGCAAGTGGTTAAACGATTGGAAACAGTTTGTTGAGTTATTCCAAGCTGTTCTGCAAGTGGTTTTTCTGTCTGGCAAGAGTTTTCGTCTAGCAACGCTTGCAGTTCCTCATCATGCACCTTTACAGGGGCCCCGGTACGTTCACGGTCGCTAACGTCAAAATCACTTTCTTTAAATCGCTTAAACCAATACTCACATGTACTTTTAGATACAGCGTTTTCGCCAAGAACAGAACAGATCGATTCACATGCTTTCCTAACACTTTTTCCTTGATGGAATTCATAACGAATGCAATGTCTAACAAATAACTTGTCGGAATCCATGTTTAATTCATAAAATTTCAAGATTATCTTTATGACTCCCTTGCGTTTCGATACTATATAATGAGCGCTACCATATATTATGTGAGTGGCAATTTTTAATTACTATGAGTTATTTTCATGACACAAAATGCGTGTGTCCAAAAACTAATTTGTACACCTAATATATAACAGGGTGTCCGACCTAAGGTGTCCAAGCCGAAAGGTGGTGGTAGGGGGTGAAAATTGGAGACGAAAAGTCAAATACCATTTTTCGAAATTCGGAATAATTACCGAGTTATTAAGTAATAATTCTGGCCAATCAGAATGCCCCTTTAGATTCTGGTGTGCAAGACAGAAGTTTAGACTCGAACCTACTCGTAGTCGGTAACAAAGCAGTAGTAGTAATAATAACAAAAGAAGTAAGACGGTGACACCAACACATTAAAGATCTCTCTTCTGATGTAACCACTAACACACTGCTACGACTGTAATATGATATCGTGGGAAACAAAGTATGTACAGGGTGTAATATTAGTAGTAGTAACATAAGAAATTAAATGATAAAAATCAACTTTAAAATTCTGAATTGTGTTATTAATTCCACTACTTCCACGACCAATGCTGCTATCATTATTATCACTATTATTATTATTATTATTGTTGTTGTTATTAATATTACTACCACTACATCAATAACAACAACCTCAATAATAACAACAACAACAACAGCGGCAGCGGCAGCGGCAGCAGCAACAACAGCAACAGCAACAGCAACAGCAACAGCAACAGCAGCAGCAGCAGCAACAGCAGCAACAACAACAACAGCAACAGCAGCAGCAACAACAGCAGCAGCAGCAGCAACAACAACAACAACAACAACAACAACAACAATAGCAATAACAACAGCAACAGCAGCAGCAACAACAACAACAACAACAATAATGATGATAATGATAGCAGTATTGGTCGTGGGAATAGTAGATTTAATAACACAATAATTAAGAATTTGAAAGTTGATTTTCGTCATTTATTTTCTTATGTTATTACTACTACTATTACGCCCTGTACATACACTGGGCGCAAAAATTAAGGGATGGAAAAAAATCTAAAGTAGGTGATTTTCAAAATGCTGTAACTTAAAGAATATCAGTGGGAAAGCAATTTAAAAAATGCAAATTGAAGCTCCAAGTTTCTAGACTTGAGATCTTGAACTCAAAATGTTTTACCATCAGCAGTTTTTGAGTAATCATAATAAAACAAACGGGAAAAAAATTTTAAATTTACGCTTGTTTTTCGAAAGGTCATGGACTTCAATAAATTTATTTCACTGATTTCATCATAAAGCTCTTTCTGATAATTTAATTCTCTTTAATTTGAGCGGTCGAAAAATCTTGTACGCTGATTTTTCGTTGACATGAGTTCTCAAAGCAAAAAAATCAGTTTTAACTTTGGTAATTATGTGACTTCTTACAATAATTAACATTTTTCTTTTTTTAATCACAAAATGTTAATTATTGTAAGAAATAACATTTGTTAAAATTATTTGTTAATTTACAAATGTTTTACACAATTGCCAAAGTTAAAATTGATTTTTTTGCTTTGATTGACGATAACTCAACGAAAAAGCATCGTACAAAGCATTCCGATCTCTCAAATTAAAGAGTATTAAATTATGTGAAAGAGCTTTATGATGAAATCAGTAAAACAAATTTATTGAAGTCTATGGACCTTTTGAAAAACAAGCGAAAATTTGGACATTTTTTCTCGATAATTTTCTTACGATTAATCAAAAATTGCTGATGTTAAAACATTTTGAGTTCAGGATCTCAAACCTAGGAACTTGGAGCTTAAATTTGCTTTTTTTTTTAATTTGCTCTTCCACTATTGTTCCTTAACCCATTGGAGACGGCAACTGTTTTCGAAAACGGTCCCCAGGAGGGGAATTTTATGTTTTCCTTTCTATTTTTGCACACACGGTGTCCAGTCGGTCTCGAATGGGTTAAGTTACAAGACTTTATAAACCACCTAAAAATTTAGGATTTTTTCCATCCCTTAATTTTGGTGCCAAGAGTATGTATAGGGTGTAATAGCAGTAGTAATAACATTAGAAAATAAATGACGAAAATCAACTTTCAAATTCTTAATTATTGTGTTATTAAATCTACTATTCCCACGACCAATACTGCTATCATCATCATCATCATCATCATTATTATTATTATCTTTTTTTTATTTTTTTTTTTTTAAAGGAGGGGAAAACACTTTATGTGCCGTCGGGAGATGCCTCCCCCGGTGTTTGGGACTCCTTGGCACAGGTTACCCACTAAACCCCCCCCCCCCCCCCCTCGACTCCTCTCCCGGCCGGTCCTGCTCCTCGCATGTCCACAGTCCGGGCGGCAGTATCTAGACCGCGGGAGCGGTCCTCTCCACACCTCATCCATTCGTCTCTTTCATACTTTCCTCACTTTCTCACTCACTCACGCATCCTCCAGGCATCCGTCGTCCTTTTTCGTCTTGAGTACGTCCGTCACGTACGTAGTCACGTCTGTCCACTTGTCTCTGTCCTGCAGCATTCTGGCGATGACGTTGTCCGGAGTTACCGGGCCACCGTTCATCTCCAGAAACCGCCTTTTGTCGGCCCAGCGGTCACACCTGAAAAAGGTGTGTTCCGCGTCGTCTCTGTCCCATCCGCAGTACCTGCAATGGGGGGTTTTAACCTTGCCCATTTTATGCAGGTACTGCCGAAAGTATCCGTGTCCGGAGAGTAACTGTGTTAGGTGGAAATCCACCTCACCAAAGCTCCTCTCCTTCCATGGACGTATCGTCGGGATCAATCGTCTTGTCCAGGCTCCAGGCACGTCCGTCGTCCAGCGTCTCTGCCATTCGTCAAGCGTCCTGGTTCGTTCGTCGTTCGTAACGTCGGCTCGCACCGGTTCGGTTCTCCGTTCCCACATCCTCTTGCGCTCTAGCGCAAGAAGGTCTATGGGAATAACCCCCGCGATCACAAGTACCGCACCGGCCGATATCGTGCGGTACGCACACGCTATCCGGAGCGCCCCCCTTCTCTGTACCGCGGTAACGGCTTTGCGGTACTTTTGCACTTTTAGTGCGGAGGCCCAGATCTCTGCTCCGTAGAAGAGTGTCGAGTGGGTCACTGTCATGAGCAGTCTCCGTATACTTGGTCGTGGTCCGTGCGTGTTGGCCATGAGTCGGCTAAGAGCTTTGGTCTTCTCCGTCGCCTTCCCAATGGCCCTCTGTATATGAGGCCAGAAGGTCAGCTTCGTATCGAGGGTGACCCCCAGATACTTGACTTCCCCCCTGGTCTCCATCAATTCCGTCCCTACGGTCATCGGCACAATCGTGAGGATCCGTTTCCTTGTTAGCAGTAACAGTTCTGTCTTGTTTAGTGCTAGTTCGAGTCCGTGTTCAGTCATCCACCTGGTCACTCGCCTCATCGCTTGGTTCAACTTCAGTTGAGCTAGGTGTGAATCACGCTCTGTGATCACGACCGCCACGTCGTCGGCATAGGCGATGAGGGAGGTGTCCAGGGGCATTTCCAGCCTCAGCAAGCTGTCATACAGTACATTCCAGAAGTCGGGGCCGAAAATCGATCCTTGGGCTACGCCCGCGGATACCATCCTCTCCCTCATACCCTCGTTCGTCTCGTACGTAATCCGTCGGTCTCTAAGGTAGTCTTGTACAACTCGACGAAGGTAGGGGGGTACCCGGAAGGTCGTTTCGAACGCCTCCAGGATATCCACCCACCTCGCCGAGTTGAACGCGTTGCGTACGTCCAGCGTGGCCAACACGACTATGGGTCTTGCCGCGTGGCACGCCTCCTGTGCCCCGTCGAAGATGACTATTACGTCCTGTATGGCGCCTATCGTCGATCGTCCTTTCCGAAAACCGTGTTGTCGGTCAGATAGGTCCCCAGCGTCTTGTACGGCGTCAAGTAGTCTGGGCCTTATCAGCAGCTCGAAGACTTTTCCCGCTGTGTTCAGCAGGCTAAGTGGTCTGTAGGAAGACGGCGAGTCGGGGTCTCCCTTGCCCTTACTAATAAGGACTAACCTCGCCACCTTCCATGATCTGCAGAATATGCCCTCCGTCAGGCAGTCGTTGTACATTACCAGGAGGATGCCCGGTCTATGCATAGCAACGAGCCGGACCATGTCGCTGGGAATACCGTCAGGTCCAGGTACTTTCCCGTTCTTCAACGAGGAGGTTGCTCTGAGGAGCTCCTCCCCCGTGAACAACGGGACGTCCGTCAGTTCGTCCTCGTCTTCCTCTTCCACCCGTATAGGGTGGGTGGGAAATTGTCCGTCTACAATTCGTTTCGTCGAGTCGGGGTCTCTCAACAACGGTGGGCCACGTGCCCCCAGTTTTCGGGTTACAATCTGGTAACCGTCACCTCAGGGGTCGCCATCCACATCGTCAATCAACTGCGTCCATTTCCGTCTCTTGCTCGTGTTGATCGCGAACTTCAGCCGTTTTTTGACTGCCTTCAACTCCGCAGAAAGTGAGGTCGCGTCCCCGCGGGCACGCGCGCTCTGCATCCTCTTGCGGAGCGCCAGGCAGCCAAGGCGTAGGTCCGCGATCTCGTCCGTCCACCAGTACTGTGCACGTCTGTTCGTCCCGTATCGTTTTCGTGGCATGGAGACGTCGCAGAGTTGTTTGAGGCTACTCATTGTCGTCTCCACTAGGTCTTCGACCCTTTTTCTTTTGGATGACTCCTGGGAAGTCCGCAGCGACGGTGCTTCCATCGCCTGCAGGCTCTCCAGGAGTCTGTCTCTGTCAAGTCGGTTTACGTCCCAGCGTAGGGGGCCCCGACTTCTTCCTCTGTTCATAGTCGTGTGGTCCGTGACGTCGAAGGCAATGTACTGGTGATCGCTGGCCGTGAAATCTTCGATCACCCTCCATTGCCTTACTTTGGTCAATAGTCTACTCGAGATAAGGGTCACATCGGGAATGGAGTCCCCAAATCCCGGTCGTCTATAGGTCGGCGTGTTTCCGTCGTTTGCCACTGCCAGGTCCAGCCTCGCGGCCATCTCCAGCAGCAGCCGTCCCCGTTTGTTCGTCGTGGTCATCCCCCACTCGAGCGCCCGTGCGTTGAAATCACCGGCAACGACAACGTCACCAGCGATCCTCCGCAAGGCGTCCTCCACGGAGTCCAGCTTTTCTTCAAGTTCGCGGATACTACAGTTTGGAGTCAGGTAGATGCTGACATAAGTGGCAGCGCCGACCGTCATCCAAACGTAGTCTTCTCCTACCCCTCGTTTGCTGATTGTCCAGGCACTCCGCCCCCTAACCCAGAGCGCGGAGGTACCAGCCCTGTTTGCGAGCCATGCAGGTCCGTCCATGTCTCTGTACTGTTCGCTCAGTATCAGTATGTCTGCGTCTAGTTCTGCAGCGATCTGAGGGAGTAGTGCGTGTGCAGCGCTACTCCGATTCAGATTTCCCTGCAAAACTACCGTCATCTGTTTGTCCGTTTGGCGTCAGTCAGCGCCGCCTTGAAAACGGCGCATTTGGCCGTTCCCGGGACGTGCTTTCTGTCCTGTCCCTGTAGGTCGGCACACAGAAAGCAGCACGCTTGGGCCTCGCACTGCCTCCCAGTGTGCCCCCGTACGCCGCATCTCCAGCAGCAGTCCCGTCGGTCTGGTCCTGTGCAGTCCCGTCGTAAGTGTCCGTAGCCGAGGCACTTGTGGCACCTCGGCACCATCAGTCTCGGCCTAATGCGACAGTACACCAGGCCGACCCGTATTTTGCCCGCCTGGAGCAGGACGTTAGCGTCGGTCTCGTCCAGCTCACATACGGCCATAACCTGCCCTCGGTTGTTTGGGCCGAACATGTGAACCTTCGGGGGCGTCCGTAACGTCGTCTTGGTCGCCAGTGCGTCCGTTACCTCGTCAGTCGTGGTCACGCAGTCGAGGTCCATGATCTCCAAGGTAACCTTGGATGTCATGTCGCGGACTTCTCCCGCTTTTCCAAGGGCATCTTGAAGGGACTTCTGGAGATCCAGTCGTCCCTCCTGCCCCTTTCCAAGCCGGAGGAGTACCGCTCCTGTCTTCGTCTTGGTGATCGTCTTTATTTGCGTGTCTTTCGTAGGGTCGACTGTCTTACGAATCGTCCGTATGACGTCAGCGTACGTCGTCCCCGTCGTCGGCTTAATAAGGACCGCGTTGCTCCTGGGCCTGGGCAGCGCGCGCTCCTGTCCCTTTGCAGGAGCTTTGTCTTTCGTTGCCTTGTCCTTTTTCGTGACGTCCGTTTTCGGTGGAGTCCTGTCCTTCTTCCGTTTCACAGTTTTCCACGTTCCGTCAGTAGCGTGCTGTCCGCTTGCCCCCGCGGCAATGTCAGTCTCCGGGGTCGTCTGATCGCGCTTGCGTTTTGCCTTTTTGGGCAAAGCCGCCTGCGCTTCTGTCAATCGTCCCTGTCTTTCGGTTTCTTTGTCCCGTTCACTGAGCGCGATCTCCGTGGCTTCGCAGATCTCCTTCATGCCGGTTTTGATGACAGCGCTGATATTTTTCTGAATCTCAGCCTGTGCCATCATCCCCTTCAGTGTCTCCTGTATGAAGAGGAGCCGCTCCCGCAGCCTATCCTCCTCGCGTCTGACTTTGCGCGCAGCGCAGAACTCCGTAGTTTGTTCCTCGTTTTTCTGGCTCGTTTTCTTCTCGGCGTACGTAAAAGCCGAGAATGAGCTGGCCCTCGTTCTCGGCGGCGTTCGTAATACGGATCCTCTCTTTTCGAAGGGGTTGATGATCCCTTCGAGGGCGGCATCCACGCCTGTCGCCTTCGATGTTCCGGCCGTTGCTGCCGTTGTTGTTGTTTTTGTATTGCGGTTGCTTGATGACGACGTCCAGGGGCCCGCTTTCTCACCCCCCATAAACGCCGGTACTGGGTCTCCTTCCCCGTGTACAGTAATTTTCTCTCCTTTTTTCAACTTCTCCATGTTTGGTTTATTATTCGGGGTTCCTTCCCCTAGCTGATTTTGGTCCGCCCCGAGTATTTTATTTCCCCGGTACCCTCCATATCTGGCGGGCATTCCCACTATCCGCCACCTGGGGAGACGCCCGATGCGGGATCAGCAACCCGACACGGGATTATTATTATTATTATTATTATTATTATTATTATTATTATTTTATTTTTTTTTTTAAGGAGGGGAAAACACTTTATGCGCCGTCGGGGGATGCCTCCCCCGGTGTGTGGGACTCCTCAGCACTGGCTACCCACTAAACCCCCCCCCCCCCCCCCCACGGCTCCTCTCCCGGCCGGTCCTGCTCTTCGCATGTTCTCAGTCCGGGTGGCGGTGTCTAGACTGCGTGAGCGGTCCTCTCCATACCTCGTGCATTCACTCACTCACTCATGCTTCATCCAGGCATCCATCGTCTTTTTTCGTCTTGAGTACGTCCGTCACGTACGTGGTCATTTCTGTCCATTTGTCTCTGTTATGCAGCATTCTGGCGATGACGTTGTCCGGGGTGACCGGGCCACCGTCAGTCTCCAGAAGCCGCCTTCTGTCAGCCCAGTGGTCGCAGTCAAAGAAGGTGTGTTCTGCGTCGTCTCTGTCCCATCCGCAGTACCTGCACTGGGGGGTTTTAACCTTACCCATTTTGTGCAGGTACTGCCGGAAGTATCCGTGGCCGGAGAGGAACTGTGTTAGGTAGAAATCCACCTCTCCAAAATCCCTCTCCTTCCACGGGCGTATCGTCGGGATCAATCGTCTTGTCCAGGCTCCAGGCACGTCCGTCGTCCAGCGTCTCTGCCATTCGTCAAGCGTCCTGGTTCGTTCGTCGTTCGTAACGTCGGCTCGCACCGGTTCGGTTCTCCGTTCCCACATCCTCTTGCGCTCTAGCGCAAGAAGGTCTATGGGAATAACCCCCGCGATCACAAGTACCGCACCGGCCGATATCGTGCGATATGCGCACGCTATCCGTAACGCCCCCCTTCGTTGGACGGCGGAAATGGCATTGCGGTACTTGTTTACCCTTAACGCAGAGGCCCAGATCTCTGCTCCGTAGAGGAGCGTCGAGTGGGTCACTGTCATGAGCAGTTTACGTATACTCGGTCGTGGTCCGTGCGTATTGGCCATGAGTCGGCTAAGAGCTTTGGTCTTCTCCGTCGCCTTCTCTATGGCCCTCTGTATATGAGGCCAGAAGGTCAGCTTTGTATTCAGGGTGACCCCCAGGTACTTGACTTCCCCTCTGGTCTCGATCTGTTCCGTCCCTACGGTCATCGGCACGATCGTGGGGATCCGTTTCCTTGTCAGTAGTAGCAGTTCCGTCTTGTGAAGTGCCAGTTCCAGTCCGTGTTCGTTCATCCACCTGGTCACTCGTCTCATCGCCTGGTTCAACTTGAGTTGGGCTAGGTGTGAGTCCCGCTCTATGATGACGACCGCCACGTCGTCAGCATAGGCGATGAGGGAGGTGTCCAGGGGCATTTCCAGCCTCAACAAACTGTCGTACAGCACGTTCCAGAAGTCGGGGCCGAGGATCGATCCTTGGGCTACGCCCGCGGATACTACCCTCTCTCTCGTACCCTCGTTCGTCTCGTACGTAATTCGTCGGTCTCTAAGGTAGTCTTGTACAACTCGGAGAAGGTAGGGGGGTACCCGGAAGGTCGTTTTGAACGCCTCCAGGATGTCCACCCACCTCGCCGAGTTGAACGCGTTGCGTACGTCGAGCGTGGCCAGCATGACTATGGGTCTAGCCGCGTGGCACGCCTCCTGTGCTTTGTCAAAAATGTCTATTACGTCTTGTATGGCGCCTATCGTCGATCGTCCTTTCCGAAATCCGTGTTGTCGGTTGGATAAATCGCCAGCGTCTCGTATAGCGTCAAGTAGTCTGGGCCGTATCAGCAGCTCAAAGACTTTCCCCGCTGTATTCAGCAGGCTAAGAGGTCTGTAGGAAGACGGCGAGTCAGGATCTCCCTTGCCCTTACTAATAAGGACTAGCCTCGCCACCTTCCATGTTCTGCTGAAGACGCCCTCGGTCAGACAATCGTTGTACATTCCCAGGAGGATGCCCGGTCTATGCAAAGCAACGTGCCGGATAACCTCGCTGGGAATCCCGTCGGGTCCAGGTGCTTTCCCGTTCTTCAGCGAGGAAGTTGCTCTGAGAAGCTCCTCCCCCGTGAACAACGGGACGTCCGTCAGTCCGTCTTCGTCTTCCTCATCCGCCCGTGTAGGGTGGGTGGGGAAAAGTCCGTCTATACTACGTTTCGTCGAGTCGGGGTCTCTTATCAACGGCGGGCCACGTGCCCCCAGTTTTCGGGTTACAATCTTGTAACCGTCACCCCAGGGGTCGCCGTCCACGTCGCTGATAAGCTGCGTCCATTTCTGTTTTTTACTCGTGTTGATCGCGAACTTCAGCCGTTTTTTGGCCACCTTTAACTCCACAGCGAGTGAGGTCGCGTCCCCGCGGACACGCGCACGCTGCACCCTCCTGCGGAGCGCCAGGCAGGCCCGGCGAAGGTCCGCGATCTCCTCCGTCCACCAGTAGCATGTCCGTCGGTTCGTTCCGTACCGTTTTCGTGGCATGGAGGCGTCGCAGAGTCGTTGAAGACCACTCATTGTCGCCTCCACTAGGGCTTCCACCCTGTTTCTTTTGGATGACTCTTGGGGAGCCCCCAGAGACGGGCCTTCCATCATCCGAAGACTCTCCAGAAGTCTGTCTCTGTCAAGTCGGTTTACGTCCCAGCGTAGTGGGCCCCGGCTTCTTCCTCTGTTCTTTTTTGTGTCGTCCGTTACGTTGAAGACAATGTACTGATGGTCGCTGGCTGTGAAGTCCTCGACCACCCTCCATTGCCTTACTTTAGTCAATAGTCCGCTCGAGATCAGGGTGACATCGGGAATCGAGTCCCCGAATCCCGGGCGTCTATATGTCGGCGTGTTTCCGTCGTTTGCCACTGTCAGATCCAGCCTCGCGGCCATCTCTAACAGCAGCCGTCCACGTTTGTTAGTCGTAGTCATTACCCACTCGAGCGCCCGTGCGTTGAAATCGCCGGCGACGACGACGTCACCCGCGATTCCCCTCAAGGCGTCCTCTAGGGAGTCCAACTTTTCTTCAAACTCGCGGATGCTACAGTTTGGAGTCAGATAGACGCTGACATAAGTGACAGCGCCAACCGTCATCCAAACGTAGTCTTCACCCACCCCTCGGTTTGTTGTGATCCAGGCACTCCGCCCCATGACCCAAAGCGCGGAGGTACCAGCCCCGTTTGCGAGCCATGTCTTTCCGTCCATGTCCCTGTACTGTTCACTCAGTATCAGTATGTCTGCGTCAAGTTCTGCAGCGATCTGAGGGAGCAGCGCGTGTGCCGCGCTGCTCCGATTCAGATTTCCCTGCAGGACTACTGTCATCTGTTAGTCCGTTTGGCGTCAGTTAGCGCCGCCCTGAAAACGGCGCATTTCGCCGTTCCCGGGACGTGCTTTCTGTCCTGTCCCTGTAGGTCGGCACACAGAAAGCAGCACGCTTGGGCCTCGCACTGCCTCCCAGTGTGCCCCCGTACGCCGCATCTCCAGCAGCAGTCCCGTCGGTCCGGTCCTGTGCAGTCGCGTCGCAGGTGTCCGTAGCCGAGGCACTTGTGGCACCTCGGCACCATCAGTCTCAGCCTGATGCGGCAGTTCACCAGGCCAATTCGTATTTTGCCCGCCTGGAGCAGGACGTTAGCGTCGGTCTCGTCCAGCTCACATACGGCCATAACCTGCCCTCGGTTGTTTGGGCCGAACATGTGAACCTTCGGAGGCGTCCGTAGCGTCGTCTTTGTCGCGAGTGCGTCCGTCACCTCGTCTGTCGTTGTCACGCAGTCGAGGTCCATGATCTCCAAAATTACCTTGGGGGTCATGTCGCGGACCTCTCCCGCTTTTCCAAGGGCACCCTGGAGAGACTTCTGGAGATCCAGTCGCCCCTCCTGCCCCTTTCCAAGCCGGAGGAGTACCACTCCTGTTTTTGTCTTCGTTATCGTCTTTATTTTGACGTCCCGGTCTGGGTCCACCGTCTTTCGGATTGTCCGTATCACGTCGGCGTACGTTGTTCCTGTCGCCGGCTTGATGAGGACCGCGCTGCTCTTGGGCTTGGGCAGCGCGCGCTCCTGACTCTTTGAAGGAGCTTTGTCCTCAGCTGCCTTGTCAGTTGGCGTCACGTCCGTTTTCGTCTTCGGTTTCGGTGGAGTCCTGTCTTTTTTCCGTTTGACAGTCTTCCACGTCCCGTCAGTCACGTCTCGTGGGCTTGCTCCCGCTGCAACAACGTCAGTCTCCGGGGTCCTTTGGTCGCGCTTGCGTTTTGCCTTTTTGGTCACAACCGCTCGCGCTTCCGTCTGTCGTTCCCGTCTTTCCTTGTCTCTTTCATACAACGCCTCATCTGTGGCTTCAGAGATCTCTTTCATTCCTGTTTTGATGACACTACTGACATTTCTTTGAATGTCAAGCTGTGCCATCATTCCCTTCAGCGTTTTTTGTATGAAGAGGAGGCGCTCCCGCAGCCTATCCTCCTCGCATGTAACTTCCCGCGAAACGCTGGGCTCCGCAGCTGGCTCCACGTTTTCCTCGCTCCTTTCCTTCTGGGTGTACGTGAAAGCCGAGAAGGAACCCGACCTCGTTCTCGGCGGCGTTCGCGACACGGATCCTCTCTTCTCAAAGGGGTTGATAATCCCTTCGAAAAGGGGATCCGCGAGTGCCGCCCTCGATGTCCCGGCCGTTGTTTTTGTTGTTGTTGTTTTATTAAGTTTTTTATTTGTTTCTGCCATTTTTTATATAATTCTTTGTCTTACGACGGTTCGCCCATCATGGGAGCCACACCGCAGTGTGGCATCTATCCCCGCCGGTTTACACCCTAACATTAAGCGACATCGAAGCCGAGAAGCGGTTTGTCAGGCGGTCGCACCCTATCAATGCCGAAGTGACTCTAAGAAAAAATGTTACGGGATAGGCCCGCGCCATAATTGATGCTAAAGGTTTTACGTCACCCCCTATCGAAAGGGGCTAGACGGTGCTGCGGTTTTCCCCCCGCAGCTCAGGGTATGAGGTAATACTGACCAGGTAAACCTCCATACCTGCGCCCGGTTATCCCGTTTCAACCCCGAGATTGGCTCCAGTCAGCGGTTAAGTGAGCGGTTCTCCCACGTTTAACATGCGCTTTCACGGGACCTTTGCCGACGTGCCGAAGCACATCGGGCTTACATTTACCCTTATTACTAACGCAGAGGTCAGGTACTAACATCACTCTCCGCTCCGGTCGAGGGGCTACTACTCCCCCCTTGGCTAGTCTCTCGGGAATATTCACAGGTCGCCGACCGCAGCCCATTCAGTCACACATTCATACTGGAAGCTTGAATACCTCGGGGTCGCCAAGCCCGCACCATAGCCTCGATCATAACAATCGCAGCCACGGCTCCTGAGGGAGTTGGTCCGCGGCGGGAGCCTTAGTTTCCCTGAGCCAGGTTTCATGCCAGCCGGGTCTCGTATAACTCCCGCTTAGCCAAGTCGCTTTGGCCTCTCCGTCCGGTCACGGCATGGGGACCACGTTCCGGCCCGGGTCTGGCCGTGGCAGACTGGGCCATTCCCCTATCCGCCACCTGGGGACGCGCCCGGTCGGCACTCAACCAAGCCGGGATTATTATTATTATTATTATTATTATTATTATTATTATTATTATTATTATTATTATTATTGTCGTCGTTGTCTCACCGTCGATCTCACCGTTGATCTCACTGTAATTTATAAAAAATTTTAAATGAAATGTTACGGTTTTTTGTGCTCTTATTAAAGCTTATATTCCAAGCATTAATTTAACTCAAGAATGGTTTTAAAATTTTTTAAATTAAGCCCGTGCTAATCTTCGAAAGATGACGGAACAAAAGTTGAAAAAATCGGTGTTTTCTTGAACAAAATGTTCCTTTTTTTATGTTCTACTGCTCTAATCTTCAATTTCCCTTTTGAACATTATTCACTAATGGTAAACAAACAATGTGAGCGTGGAAAATTATTAGAATATTGTGACGTCCCGTAGGGTCGTCACGTGGGATCCTTTGTGAGAAGGTGCTATCTACTGACCTACCAGGTCAATGGATAGCCGGGAAAGGAAGGGAAAAGAAAAGAATTCGTAGAGACAGAAATGAAGGGGTCAATAAAGTCACCTAAAGTGACCTTTATTGGCAACTGAATATCGAGTCGGGAAGAGGGCACCGGATACAAAGTGGCTCTAACTAACGCGAGAGAAGGTGTCACGCTCAAAAGCTAAACAACCAGACAGATCGCGGGCCAGACTCAGAGTCTCTACCTGTCCAGAACTGCGCTAGCTAATATCAGCTAGGCGTAAGGAGACCAAAACCGCGGATCGCGAAACCGCATAGCATCTCTGAGCTGCACCACGGCTCGTCTCCCACGGAAGATAACGTAGTCGGAATGTGCAACTCAGCTCCAAAATCCCGTTAGAACGCTCCGAGGAGATGCTTCGCAAGAAATGGGAAACCTCTCTTCGGCGTTACGGTCATAACGAACGTAACGGCCGTAACAATATTATTTTGTTAAAATGTAGTGTTAAAAGTAGAGAAAGATCGAAATCGGACTATGTTTTAGTGGTTGTAAAACTTTTTATCTCCATAATTTTCATCTTCAGACAAATTCTGTTCCGCTCAATATGTTCTAGGATAGTGTCTTTAATAAATGAAAACAGAATCAAAATGAAATCTGCAATATTAGCTGAGAAAAAGAACATTTTGTGCAAGAAAATACCGAGTTTTTCAACTTTTTTCCGGTCATCTTCCAAAGGTCAGCACGGGCTTAATTTAAAAATTTTAAAACCAATCTTGGGTTAAATTAAAGCTTGGAATATAAGCTTTAATATGAGCACAAAAAACCTTAGGTTTTTATTTAGTATTTTTTATGAATTACGGTGAGAAGGAACTCAGCCGTTTTTGGTTGCGGCTGCTGTCAAAACGGTCAATGTCCCCTCAAGTGGTGAAAATCAACTTTTAAATTCTTAATTATTGTGTTATTAATTCTACTACTACCACGACCAATGCTGCTATCATTATTATCACTATTATTTTGATTATTATTGTTGTTATTAATATTACTACCACTACATCAATAACAACAACGACAATAATAATAATAATAATAATAATAATAATAATAATAATAGTAATAACAACAACAAGGATAATAATGATAGCAGTATTGGTCGTGGGAATAGTAGATAACACAATGATTAAGAATTTGAAAGTTGATTTTCGTCATTTAATTTCTAATGTTATTACTACTGCTATTACACCCTACACATACTCTCGGCGCCAAAATTAAGGGATGGAAAAAAATCCTAAATTTTTAGGTGGTTTTTAAAGTCCTGTAACTTAACCCATTCGAGACCGACTGGACACCGTGTGTGCAAAAATAGAAAGGAAAATATAAAGGTCCCTGGACACCGTGTGTGCAAAAATAGAAAGGAAAATATAAAGGTCCCTGGACACCGTGTGTGCAAAAATAGAAAGGAAAACATAAAACTCCCCTCCTGGGGACCGTTTTCGAAAACAATTGCCGTCTCGAATGGGTTAAGAAACAATAGTGGAAGAGCAATTTAAAAAAAAAAGCAAATTTCAGCTCCAAGTTCCTAGGTTTGAGATCCTGAACTCAAAATGTTTTAACATCAGCAGTTTTTGATTAATCGTAAGAAAATTATCGAGAAAAAATGTCCAAATTTTCGCTTGTTTTTCAAAAGGTCCATGGACTTCAATAAATTTGTTTCACTGATTTCATCATAAAGCTTTTTCACATAATTTAATACTCCAGTAATTGACTAAACTACAGTATTTGAAAATACTTATTTTACTTTTAACAATGAACAATATAAACAAATAAGTGCCCTACCAATGGGATCACCTTTATCACCAGTTTTAGCAAATTTAGTTATGGAAAAAATTGAAAAAAGAGCTCTCGATCTATTGACATTTCAACCTACCATCTATGTAAGATATGTTGATGATATCCTTATGATTTTACCAAAAGTTGAATTGGAAAATACATTAAATACCTTTAACAGTATCCATAATAAAATACAATTCACTTATGAGATAGAAAATAATAATAAAATTTCATTTTTAGATACGGAAATAATAAAAATAAATAATAATTTACAAACAAATTGGTACCGAAAAAAATGTTGGCCAGGTAAATGTATTAATTTTTTCGCGCCAACCTGTTACCACTACAAAATCAGTACAATTAAAGGTATAATAAATAGAGCTATTAAATTATCGCATTATTCGTATCGAGAAGAAAATATAACAATTATTAAAAACACTTTTCTATTAAATAATTATCCAATTGAACTTTTAAACAAAATCATATCCGACAGAATCAACAACATCTACAATAGCAACAACGAAGTCAACTCTAATAATGCTAATAACAATAATAATGATAAAATATACTGCGTATTACCATATGTTAGATACCTCTTGGAAAACCTAGTCAAATTTAAAAAAATTCAACATTACCTGCCTTTTCAAAAATGATTTAACTTTATCAAACTTTTTAGATAATGGTAAAGATAAATTGGAAAAAAAAATTTAAACAAAAACATCATATATCAAATTTCTTGTAAAAATTGTAATAAAATATATATCGGAGAAACTAGAATGTACGCGAAAACACGATTCTACCATCATAATTACGACATCACAAAAAACAAATCTAGTACAGGATTATCCAAACACGCGATACAATACAATCACAATTTTGATTTTGATAATTTTAAAATTTTAAATACTGAAACTGATACGTACAAAAGGAGGATAATGGAATCTATGTATATTAAAGAGAATGATAATAATATAAATATTCAAACTGACTGCTACGACTTACACCAATATTATAATTTAATTTTAGATAAAAAAACTAAATAACAAATAATTTTAACTATTGACAATTATTTTACGAATCTTAACCTACAATTTACTTAATTTTAATCCACTGACCGAAAAATATATATTTTACCAAATAATCACATAATTTTTAAATAACAAATAATTTTAACTACTGACAAGTATTTTACAAATCTTGACTTACCATTTACTTAATTTTAATCCACTGACCGAAAAATATTTTTTACCAAATAATGACATAATCCTTAAAGCACACACTGAATATTAATATGATCACCATTTTCTACTATATTTACTTATTTATTTATTTATCTATCTATTTATTTATTTATTATTTATCTATTTATTTATTTATTTATCTATTTATTTATTTATTTATTTATTTATCTATTTATTGTATTATTTATTCTGATATAAATTTATTTAAGAAATAATAAATAAATTAAGTGAAAATATACACAGATTCAACCTCCATCCAACGCTGTCAAATGATAACTGAATTTATAATTACCGGGCAAATAACTTTATACTGGAATGATTAGGAACACATCCTTTATCACGTAAAGGAATTCAACAACAACAGGTTACACTAGAATAATTAGGAACACATTTTACATCACAAGACATTTTACTAAGAACAGATCATAAATTAAACACGTTCTTAATCCAATGGAATCGTAATTATAAAAATAGTATAAATCACTGTTAGTACAATTACGAAATAATAAATAACAAAGGATATAAATTATTAAATTAAATAGCCAATCTGGTATGTAAATAATCTATTTATTATAATATACAGAATCCATATTAGTTTAGGTTACATTTCATATTATTACAATTACATTTGCTCTGTTTATAATTTCAGTTTTCATCATAATAAATGAAAATGAGGATTTTATTTAATTTTATTACTCACTATGTTATATTATTCATTTCGATTATTATATTATCCGTCGATTTATATGTCATCACACGCACACTATTACTGAAGAAGATCTGCAACATTAGATCGAAACGTTTAAAAAACAAGAAGTTTATACATCGGTTGAAAAACAAAACTAAGGAAAATAAAGAAGCATTTATCATCAACCAACCAAGAAAACCAAGAATTTATCAATTTAATACTCTTTAATTTGAGACATCGGAATGCTTTGTACGATGCTTTTTCGTTGAGTTATCGTCAATCAAAGCAAAAAAATCAATTTTAACTTTGGCAATTGTGTAAAACATTTGTAAATTAACAAATAATTTTAACAAATGTTATTTCTTACAATAATTAACATTTTGTGATTAAAAAAAGAAAAATGTTAATTATTGTAAGAAGTCACATAATTACCAAAATTAAAACTGATTTTTTTGCTTTGAGAACTCATGTCAGCGAAAAATCAGCGTACAAGATTTTTCGACCGCTCAAATTAAAGAGAATTAAATTATCAGAAAGAGCTTTATGATGAAATCAGTGAAAAAAATTTATTGAAGTCCATGACCCTTCGAAAAACAAGCGTAAATTTGGAATTTTTTTCCCGTTTGTTTTATTATGATCACTCAAAAACTGCTGATGGTAAAACATTTTGAATTCAAGATCTCAAGTTTAGAAACTTGAAGCTGCAATTTGCTTTTTTTTTTTAAATTGCTTTCCCACTGTTATTCTTTAAGTTACAGCACTTTGAAAATCACCTACTTTAGATTTTTTTCCATCCCTTAATTTTTGCGCCCAGTTTATGTACAGGACGTAATAGTAGTAGTAATAACATAAGAAAACAAATGACGAAAATCAACTTTCAAATTCTTAATTATTGTGTTATTAAATCTACTATTCCCACGACCAATACTGCTATTATTATTATTATTATTATTATTATTATTATTATTATTATTATTATTATTATTATTATTATTATTATTGAGGTTGTTGTTATTGATGTAGTGGTAGTAATATTAATAACAACAATAATAATAAAAATAGTAGTGATAATAATGATAGCAGCATTGGTCGTGGAAGTAGTGGAATTAATAACACAATTAAGAATTTGAAAGTTGATTTTTGTCATTTAATTTCTTATGTTATTACTACTACTATTACACCCTGTACATACTTTGTTTCCGACGATATCATATCACAGTCGTAGTAGTGTGTTAGTAGTAACATCAGAAGAGAAATCTTTAATGTGTTGGTGTCACCGTCTTACTTCTTTTGTTATTATTACTACTACTGCTTTGTTACCGACTACGAGTAGGTTCGAGTCTAAACTTCTGTCTTGCACACCAGAATCTAAAGGGGCATTCTGATTGGCCAGAATTATTACTTAATAACTCGGTAATTATTCCGAATTTCGAAAAATGGTATTTGACTTTTCGTCTCCAATTTTCACCCCCTACCACCACCTTTCGGCTTAGACACCTTAGGTCGGACCCTGCATATATTAAGTGTACAAATTAGTTTTAGGACACACGCATTTCGTGTCATGAAAATAACTAATAGTAATTAAAAATTACCACTCACATAATATATGGTAGCGCTCATTATATAGTATCGAAACGCAAGGGAGTCATAAAGATAATCTTGAAATTTTATGAATTAAACATGGATTCCGACAAGTTATTTGTTAGACATTGCATTCGTTATGAATTCCATCAAGGAAAAAGTGTTAGGAAAGCATGTGAATCGATCTGTTCTGTTCTTGGCGAAAACGCTGTATCTAAAAGTACATGTGAGTATTGGTTTAAGCGATTTAAAGAAAGTGATTTTGACGTTGGCGATCGTGAACGTACCGGGGCCCCTGTAAAGGTGCATGATGAGGAACTGCAAGCGTTGCTAGACGAAAACTTTTGCCAGACAGAAAAACAACTCGCAGAACAGCTTGGAATATCTCAACAAACTGTTTCCAATCGTTTAACCACTTGCAGTGGTAAGAAATTCACGGAAAACTGTACCAGAACCGTCTTGTATTTCGGAAACAAGTGCATAACGACGTGCATACGCACGTCGTTATGCATACGCATTCTGCGACAAAAGCATAAGGACGTGCGTGGCACGTCTTTCAACCGCAAGTGGTTAAAAGCAATGGGCAAGATTCGAAAGGGAACAAAGTGGGTGCCTCACTTTTTGCATCCGAAAATAAAAATACCCGTCTTGAGATATGTGTGAATCTTTACAATAAACAATGTAAAAAGTCTTTTCTATGGAAAATTATGACCGGCGATGAAAAGTGGATATATTTTGACAATCCGAAACGCAAATATCATTGGGTTGACCCAGGCCAACCGACGACATCGACGCCAAAACGCAATATTCACTGTAACAAAGTTATGCTGTATATATGATGGGACATGAAAGGTGTACTGCTCTATGAACTTCTGAAACCTGGCGAAACAGTCACTGCAGATCGGTATAGTCACCAACTAATACGATTGAATCAAAAAATTAAACAAAAACGTCCATTTACTGGCAAAGGAAAACGTCCAGTAAAACTGCTCCATGACAACGCCAGGCCTCATGTTGGTAAAGCGGTCAAGGATACGTTAATGGCTCTTGGATGGGAAGTGATACCACACCCGGCGTATTCGCCAGATATAGCCCCAACAGATTTTCACTTGTTCCGGAAAATGCAAAATGAATTATCGGATGTACAATTCAAAACGTTCGAAGAAGTGCAAAAATGGGTCGATAACTTCCTCGCCTCACAAGATGAAACTTTCTTTGCGGAAGGCATCCGTCACTTACCTGAAAGATGGCTAAAGGTAATTCAAAGTAACGGAGATTATTTTGATCAATAAACGTGTTGTAGTTCTTCCAGAAATAAATTTTGAATTTTTTTAAAAGTGTCCTAAAACTTATGTGTACACCTAATATATTTCAAAAATAAAAGACTCGAATCTCGGTAGACCAGTTACCAATCATCCGAGGAAAGGAGGGATCAGGTAGGAGGTTAGTGACCAACCTGTCTACTAAATTTTAAGTTAATTAAATATTTTATGTAACGTGGCGTTTGGCACACCACGCTACAAGAGTATTTCTCAGAACATACCCGTCCAGAGGAGACGTCCAGTTGGTTGGATCGGATCGTATGTTGGACAAATACTCATGTAAAGGGTTTGATCCCTTAGGTTAAGGTTAGGTTAAGTCAGCTAGATAAGATAGTGATAAGTTGCGTATAGGGGAAGCCGGGGAATATGATTGGTTCGCCTCCTCGGTCATAAATCCACGAACCAATAGCGGGCAATAGGGCACTCACCATGGGGAAAATCGGTCGCGATCGAAGAGAGATCTGGCGTATCAACGGGAAGCTCGGAGCGGAGGGTACCAATTCCTACCGAGTGGCAGCACCTTCCGAGCCCTAGTAACGGAGTGCAAGACAGCGCACGCGCGGCCAGGCACGGAGGAAGAAGACGAGGAAGAAGACCACTTCTCTTTTGGACGGCGCTTGGCTACGACGCTTTTGGGGAACCTATACGGAAGGATATCTATCGAAGCTCGGCAACCCGGTTGGATTCCCGAATTTCTCCCATTCTGGGTTCTTCTCTTTTCTTTTTGCGTTCTGGTGAGTGCCCGCGGGCTTAAATTCTCTCTGAGCGAGCTTCTCCTTTCCCTCTTTAGATAAAGGAGAGGCTGCGCTCCGCAGTGTAAGGGACTAGTTCGATCGGTTGGGCGGAGGCCTCGTGCTCCACACAACCGTAATAGCCACCATTTTGAAGTCCGCACCGAAGTGTTCGGCGGACCCAGTTGGCTACGGACAATCCCAAATTCGGCTTCCCCCCTCATTATCTTTCGGGCGCGTATTGTTAGTTTTTGTTCAGAGTGGTTCATTTAGGGCTCCTCTTCTTTGGTTTCGCCACCTCATTTTTTTTTTCTCTCTTTATCGGGCCTACTTGAGGCCACGTGGCGAAACGGGACCACGCATTGTAACGAGTTTCTTTTTTTTGTTCTTCTTATCCGAGATTACTATTATTATTTTCATTATTTTTCTCGCATTTATATTAAAGCATATATTTCAGAATTTCGGTGTCATTTATTTGGGGAGGATTTTCCTACGGGGGAGCCCCTTTCTTTTCAGGTTAGGTCGGCGGTTGACGGAGTCGTGGCGGAACCTTCACGTCCCGGAGGTGAGAGCGAGTTAGTTTTGGGTTTGGGAACTTTTGGTCTCTTCGGATAGTCCTTTGGGACTTTTAGAAGGTCAAAAGGTCCCTGGCGCCCTTCTGTCTCTCGGTACCTTTGGGAAAGGGTGTCAGATTGTACCGGGAAGCCGATCCCGAGGTTCCCCGGTTACATTTAAAAGAGTTGAAACTCAGACGGTCAGTTGCCAACCAATCTGAGGGGGAGGGAATCTAGCAGGAGATCAGTGACCAATCTTTCTACTAGATTTCAGAGTCAAAATTTTATTTTAGATTTTAATTTAAAGAAATATTTATATATTTTAAAATTCGGGACTCAGACGATCAGTTGCCAATCTGTCTGAGGGGAGAATCTAGCAAACGGTCAGTTCCCAACAAATCTACTAGATTTTGAGGAAAGATCTGAAAATCAGTGACCAATTTCGAGATCATGGGAGGGTAAGACGTAGGAGATCAGTTACCAATCTCCAGGTCTTAGGAAAATTTTAGGAAAAATAATCAAGGACTTACTCTCGAATAAACTTGATCTTGTAGTTTAAGGCTTTGAATTTTATTTTTCTCTGTATTTAGATGTTGCTTCTACTATGGAAGGCGACTAACAATAAGTGACGATACATGAAAATTTCAGCCCTTATATACTCAAAAATATTATCCTTTTTCTCTGCCGGTTTGGTGTGTAACGTGGGTCAATCGATCAAGCGTAGCGTGGCGCGCGTCGCGAGTGTCGAAGCAGGAGTGGCCCGACGACGGGACTCAGGGTGATAAGAAGGCCCGCCCAAAAGTGCTGGTATCAGCAATAAGGGCCTCTTAGCAACACTGAGTGCTGACGCCTAAAAGATCCGTCACGTTGACGATCAACGTGACAGGATACTCGGATGTCCGAGAAGTATCGGGTATTCGATGCTCCCGCATCGATCCTATCTCGTGGTACAATATTTGTCTACGATCGATACAATGTTTGTCTATCGTCGATATAATAATTTTCTATCAATACAATGTTTAACTTAAGTCTAAATCTTCCGTGAAGTTGGTTGTAGCGTCGTCGAATGAGTTGGTTCTTTGGTAGCTGTGGTCCGATGCGGTTGGTCTTGTCCTGTCATAGTTGGATCGAGTTTGTCCTAGTGAGGTCTATGCAATGGTGTCAGAAGTGGCCCATCTTTCATGATTCCTCTAGTTATCGTAGGGTTGCAGGGATTTGTCCATTTTGTCCTTAGTTAATTTCGTTGAATTCATCTGTTTGGAAGTTGGTTTAGCTATAACAAATTGTCTGATTAATAGTAAGGGAGGTTAGTAAAATGACAGTTAGAAGGAAGATGGTGTGGGAGTATAAGTTTAATAATGATACGTTGTCCTCTATATTTTCCGAATATTCGTCTCAGTTTTGTATATCGAGTCCTCGTTATCCATATTTGCTGTATAAGCTGTGTTTCCTGGTCAATAATACGTATCCATTGTACATATATATCCGAAAGTTTCAAGTCGTTTCGTCATTATAATAACTCTTTTTGTTTGTGAGCATGTAACAGTCTAAACTATTAGTATTTTGGGGAGTGTTAGTAGGAGTTTTGGTGTATTAATGTTGGATCGTTCGAAGGATCTTGTCTGTGGGAAGAATGGTTTAATTTACATACTAGTATAAGCCATATAGTGCAATTGAGTAAATAAAATGAAATAGCATTTTCATTCCCAAAGAAAAATATTTTGTATTTAAAAAAAATTATAAGTATAGTAGGTACATGTAATGACAAGCAATTTATAAAGATTCCTGGAAATACGATATTGCCTTGCGTCTTTCGTATTCGGTTTGGGGTCGTACATTTTCGTGGTTTACAATAACTGTCGGAGGTTGGCTTGGTAGTGGTGGAGGTTCGCGTAGTTCTATGTATTCTATGATTTTACGGGGTATATTAATTTTTCTTACTTTTTCCTTCTTTGATAAACATGACAATAATTTACAGAATGATCCTAATTTACTGAACATTGAAAATTTCAATGCAAGACCTAGAATGAGCAAGATAGCTCCCACTGATATTCCGGAGTACAGCAAGCTATTTTCCAGTCTGTCAAAACGTATCCTATATTGTCGGTCTTTAGCAATGCTTTTTGCTTTTGATATAATTGTTCCTAAATTTGTTTCTAGTTGAAAATCTGGTAAATGTAATTTGTCTACTAAAGATTTCTGTTCTTCTAGTACGTCGCCCAAGTTGACGGTTGTAACGTGGCGTTTTGCACGTCACGTTACAAAAGTATTTTTCGGAACATACCCGTCCAGAGGAGATGTCAAATTGGTTGGATTGGTTTGTATGTTGGAAAAATACTTCTGTAAAGGGCTAGATCCCTTAGGCTAAGGTTAGGTTAAGTCTAGATATAAGAAAGTTATGATTGGCGCACTGGGGGAAGCCTAGAGCGAAATTGGACAAAAGCATTGATCAGGTATTTACCAAGCGTTAGGGCACTCACCATGGAAAAGACCGATATCGATCAACGCGGACATCTATTGGATCTTCGGGGAACTGCGGACTCAGGGGGACTATCCAGTACCAATTCCCACCAAGTGGCAGCACTGTCCGGCCACTAACTACTCGGAACGGAAACGCGCATGTGTCGCCGCACCCCGAAGACGAAGCCCGAGGAGAGATCACTTCTCCTGTGGACGGCGCCTCGTGCAGACGACGAACGAAAATATAAGGAGCAATTGGGGATTTTCCATTGGATTTTTTTTGGTTTTCTTTATTGGTGAGTGCCCGCGGGCCTTAGTATTTCGAGCGAGCTTCAACTTATTTGAAGCTTCGTTATCTTAGGTTATCCCGAAATAGGGCCACTGGTTGGGTGGAAGTACTCGTCCTTCCAGTCAGCCAACACCGCGGCCATTTTGGTTCGGCTCCTTCCGAGACCGATAGATCACGGTAGGACTCGAGATTTTCTTCCCATAAAGATTTGGCTTCCCCCCTTTTCTTTTCTCATAAAGTTGGGTCACAGAAACCCTTTTTGGTATTTTCTTTCGTCTCTTTTTTTTTGTATTCGGATTGGCTCTTTTCGGTTTCGCTACCTTGTCTTGGTTGGGTCCAGTTGGGGACCACGTGGCGGAATCGGATCGGGCATAGTGAGGGTTATCTCCCGAGCGTTACCCTCATCGTTATTGTCATTCTTCATATTTTTCTTTGTTTTTTTTTTGTTATTAAAGTCTTTATTATCCCGAATTTCGGCTTTATTCATTTGGGGGGATTTTCCCGTGGGTTGGCCCTTCCTTTTCAGGTTAGGTCGGCAGTCGGTGGAGTCGTGGCGAAACCTTCACGTCCCGGAGGTAAAAGAGAGAGTCGGATTTGGGTTTGGAGCTTTGGGTCGGTTTGGATTGTCCTTTGGGACTTTCAAGCGGTCAAAAGTCTCTGGCACCCTTCTGACTTTGGTAACTCTCGGTAAGGGTGCCTCTTTTGTGCCGGGAAGCCGATCCCGAGGTTCCCCGGTTACACGGTATCACTGTAGTCGAATGAATTTTGATAAATTTCCGATATGTTTAATGTTTTAGTTGCGAATTCTTTTATATTTTTTAATGTTTGAATTTCTTTAAATGGTAATAAATCCTTATTTCTGGTTTTTGCTTCACATGCTGAACTAAGTTGAATTATTCCTGTGTTTTTTATCGTTGTACTAATCGTCTCTTTGTTTTTGCAAATCAAATGTATCGTTTCTGTATCGGGTGTCGAGAATATCCACGCATTAGAGTCGCGAATCCTAGACCATTGTGTTCTTTTTAGAATTTTTAGTTGAATATTACAAATTTTGAAATTCGAAAATTGTGGGTTTGCTAACAGTTGTATCTCGCACTCACTTCCGTCATCAAAATGGTTCGGTCCAAATTGTAAACAAATATATTCCTGATAAATTTTTTTGCATTTTTCCAAGTTGTCATTGTCTATCGTAAAGTATTTTTCGAAATTAGTTGAAATAGCGGAAAATGTAGTGGTTGGTTTTATATACGCGAATTCAGTACGATATGATCTGTCATACTGTCTGACTGGAACCGAAATATGTTGGTATAGTCTGAATTTCTCTAAATTTAACAATGGAATTTTGATAACATAGACTATTGTTTCTTGTTTATGGAATATTATCAAGTCTGCAAGTTGTAGTAGGTCTGCAACATTGGCTGTGTCGACCGGTATTGGAAATTCCAGATTTGGTTCTGATTTTTGAATAGCTTGTGCACTTCTGATTATTTGCTGTCCCGATAGTACTTTTGGATGAACTTGTCCATTTTTAGCGAATAACAAAATATCGATAAAAGTATTTATATCGATTTCGTATTCTAACAAGTCGGATTCGATTACATTTACACATTGCAATAATTCTTGCTGTATTTCAAGGATATGAATGTGTTTAGCTGTACTGTAATTCGTGCTATTGATTTTGATTGTTAAATTCAGTAAGGATTTTCCTAAACTGTGAATTTGTTTCCGTACTGTATCAAATTGTGATTTTATAATATTTGTTTGATTTTGTACTAGTTCTGCTAAATCATAAGTACTATTGGAAATGGATTCAATTTGGCTAAAAATTCTGTTTCCGTCGTCTTCATCTAATGTTCCGTAAAGTTTTTTGTAAATTTTCCCAATGAAACTAAAAATTGCTCTTTTGTTTCTGGTATTTTTATCTATTTGAACTAAATCGTATATTACGTCGTGTGCGGTTAAAACGTTGTTTAATCTGTGTTTTATATTATGTAGTTGATTTCGTATGGTGCAATCTTTTCCTAATTTGTTGCAAATATTTTTGATGAAAATATGGTTTTGCAGTATGGTGTCTTTTCTTGTAAGCAGGTCTTCCGTGTTGATGTACGTAACCAAAGTCCATTTCGTATGGTACGTCCGTAGTAATCCTAAATCTTCTGAATACAGTCTAGGATTTTTATCCAATGTAGTTATTTTAAAAGTCTCATCTTGGCCTACTCCGTATGCGACAGACCTGAAACAGAGGCCAATTTAATTTTATCTATATGTACTATTTTTGTTTTTTCGTCGATTATTTTCAGTCTAACGATATGACGGTCTGTTATTTCCAAAATTTTGTACGGTCCTACATATTCACTGTCGAATTTCGTTTTCTTTGGTTCTCGAAGTAGAAATACTAATTGTCCTACTTTGAACTCTGGATTTTTAACATTCTTTTTGTCGTAGTAAAATTTCGTTTTGTGTTTCGATTTCTCTATTATCTTAACAGCGTCCGTTTTTAAGTCCTTTAGTTGTCTAATTAACTGTACCAAATAGTCTTCGTATGAAATAATTTTGTCGTCCGGAGGAAATTCTGAAGGAATTCTAGGCTTTTTACCAAAAATCAATTCAAATGGTGTGAATCCTGTAGATTCATGGATACTGGAAATATATGAATACATGGCGAAGGGTAGCCACTCGTCCCATTCGCGATTTTCGTCTATAAAGTTTCTTAAATATTCTTTTAGTGTATGGTGGCTTCTTTCAAGTGCTCCATTTGACTGTGGATGATATGCCGTCGTTGTATATTGTTTAATTTTGAATAATTCTGCAAATTCTTGTAGAGTTTCAGACATGAAATTTCGTCCTTGATCTAATAGTATCGCTTTTGGTGGTCCGTATGTGCAGATTAGTGTATTGGCTAATGCCTTAGCCACATCGCAAGCTGTAATGTTTTTTAAAGGCACACCAATTGCATATTTGCTAAGTAGGTCTATCATTGTTAAAATGTAAACGTTTTCTGTTTTTGTTTTTGGTAACGGTCCGAAAATGTCAATAGCTATTTTGTCGAAAGTATCAGTCGGTGTATCTGTTATTAGCAGCGGTGCTTTGTTTTTTACTCTTACCAATTTATTTTTCTGACAAGTTTCACAGTATTTTATAAAATTTTGAATGTCTGTTTTCATTCCGATCCAGTAATAGTCAAGTAAGATTCTGTAATATGTTTTGGTGATTCCTTTGTGTCCTCCAATAGCCGAAGAATGATATTCTTTAATAATTTGTGCTCTGTCCTGTGTAGCTGGAATGTTTAATGTTCTTTCGCAAAGTATTATTTCTATTTCTGAATTTATCATCATTAGTCGCAAGTACGTTTGAACATTTTCCCAACATGCGTCACTCATCATTTCACCGTCTTTTTGAATTGAGCATGAATAGATTTGCAATTTTTCTAATTCTGTTAAAAAGGATTCCAGGCATTTTTTAATATTTGGTAGCATTATATCGTCCGAAAAGTGTTGCTTGCAGATTAGTCCAAAATACGTGTTTGTACCTTTACGAGTCGTTATTACTGTTCCAATTGTCGGTTTCTGTTTCAATAAATTAATTTGTTTCATGTTTGCTTTCTCTGCCAAAGCTTTTTCTGTTTTTGTATTAAGGGGGTAAGGTCACCTGTAAAAAGAAAAAGTATATCAATTTTTTTTTACAACTTTTATTATAAAAATACATTTTTCAAAAATACATTGAAAATTGTACTACTAAATACTTACTAAATTATTTTTTCGAAATCCCTAGTATGTAGTATAAACATACTAGAGATTTGTTAAAAATTTCCATTTGTCGTAAGGTTCGAGGAGCACCGATTAATCGATTTGCCTCGACAAGGTCTCATTTCATTCGGAGGAAGACCCTTTATGGCATGAATGTGGGAATTTTGGAAGAAGTAAGTAAACAAAAAGTTACAACACTTTTTATCAGATATATATACATAATTTTGGTTTTTGTTATGTTTTTGGGTTTAAAAAATTCAGAACTTTTGTAATTTTTTTTTCTCTCCAAATTCCCACATTCATTCCATAAAGGATGGTCTTCCAGAGAAAATGAGTCATTGCGGAGTCAAATCGGTCAATCGGTGCTCCTTGAACCTTGCGACAAATGGAAATTTTTAACAAATCTCTAGTATGTTTATACTACATGCTAGGGATTTCGAAAAAATAATTTAGTAAGTATTTAGTAGTACAATTTACAATGTATATTTAAAAAATGTATTTTTACAATAAAAGCTTTAAAAAAAAATTAATATACTTTTTCTTTTTATAGGTGACCTTACCCCCTTAAAGGAACAGTCAGCTGACATAAAGAATGCTATATTTGTTCTTTCTGAAATTACGTTTGACTGCCTAATTTTTATATTATTTTTAACCGTAATGTCTTCTGTAATTTTCGTTCTACTTCTTGTTTCCATTCGTTCCTGTAACAATTTCGTCGTTTTTCTGTGGTACGAAGTTGGTTGACAATCTTTGTCCGATATATCCATAGCCAAAAAGTCATCTTTGTTTGTTAATCGTGTCGTTTTCGCTGTATGTTTATCTGGAGAGCGAAAATTTGGGGTTACTTCTGGTGTCGAAGTTTCTTCTGTTAGTTTTTCTGGAGACCTGAATGTAGGAGTCGGCGTTTCCTCAGTTTGAATTTCTGGGGATCTAAATGTTGGAGTTACTGGAGCATTGTAGTCTTGGTTTTTCGGAGTTTGGTTTGTACGCAACAGTATTTCTTCCATCTTCTTTATTGGATCCTCAGCGCGAATTCTTGGCGGGCTGGCACCTATTCCGGCGAATTTCAGTTCCGGGTCCCCTTCTTTAAATATTTTTATTTCATTTAGGCTTTCTTTATCGGCCATTTTATCTTTTTCTTCTTTTATATTCATTTTTGGGTTGACCCTTTTTTGTTTTATTACCGGTTTATGTATTTCTGCCCGTGTTTTGATTTTTGGCGCTTGTTCATCCTCTGAAGAATCTTCTTTTTCCTTTATATTTTCTTTTCTTGTTGCTTCTTTTTCTTTGCTTGTCTCCTTTAATTCCAATTGTTGCAGAAATTCCTTCTTTTCCTTTGTATTTTCTTTTCTTTTTAGTTTTAATCTTTTCAATGGTTTCTGTTTCCTTTTTATTGTTATTTGTGTGTCTTCTGTTCCTTTTTTGACTTCCCATTGGTCGCTGGATTCGATGTCCGTATTATCAATTTCCCAAATTTCTTGGTCCGTGGTGTCACTAAAGTTTGACGAAGTATCGGATTCGGCAGCTAATTTCGGTCTCTTTTGGTCCTGTTCCGAGTCCATAGAGTCGTCAACATGTGGTCTCGTTTGAGGTTGATGGTATTCCTTAGTTCGTTTTTCTTCGTTACCAGTTGTTTCGTCAGTGTAGACTTCTCTGCTTCTAATAGGCATAACGGATGCTATTGTCGGATTTCGTGAAAGTGCGTCTGCTACGTAATTTAGTTTACCTGGTTTATGTAAAATATCGAATTCATAATCGTTGAGTATTGTCTGCCAGCGTCTAAGTTGTTGTGGAGGATTCTTCTTGCTGGTCAAATATGTTATCGCTCTGTTGTCTGTTATTAATGTAAATTTGTTGCCATAAAGGTACGGTCGAAAATGATCTATAGCATGTACAATCGCAAAAAGTTCTTTTTTCGTCGTGTCATAATTTAATTCGGCTTTTTTGAAACTTTTTGTAAAATATGCTATTGGATGATCAAAGTTGTCGTGTTCTTGACTAAGAACTGCTCCCATAGCATAATCTGAAGCGTCCGTTGTTAATTTAAATGGTTTCTTAAATTCCGGAAATTTTAGTATTGGTTCCTTTACGATTTTGCTACGTAATGTGTCAAAAGCGTCCTGTTGTGTATCAGTCCATTGGAATTTTACGTTACTTTTTAGTAGTTGGTTCAGACAATGAGTAATTTTTGCGTAATTTTGTATAAATCGTCGATAATAGCCAGTCAGACCCAGGAACTGTTTCACTTGTTTTGCTGACTTAGGCACTGGAAACTCCGTAATTGCTGTTATTAAGTCCGTATTTGGTTGTACACCGTGTTTCGTAATTTTGTGGCCTAAATATACTACTACTTCACTTAAAAATTGGCATTTGTCCGTTTGCAATGTCAATCCTGCATCTGATAGTCTTTTTGCTAGACGTTGGAATTTCTTTTTGTGTCCTTCCAAGTCTTTTGCGTATATGACTATATCATCCAGATATACAAGTAGATCAGTTCCTTGCAACCCAGACAGCACAACATCCATAAGGCGCTGAAAAGTCGCCGGAGAGTTTTTCAATCCAAATGGCATACGATTAAATTCGTAATGTCTATTCGATGTTGAAAATGCTGTCTTATGTCGGTCTTTCGGACTCATTTCTATCTGATGGAAGCCAGATGCGAGATCTAAAGTCGTAAAATAGCGCGCATTACCTAATTGGTCGAGGATATCCGTTATGTTTGGCAACGGATATGCATCACTGACAGTTTTGTCGTTTAATCCACGGAAATCGATCACCATCCGTCATCTTTTATTCCCTTTTGAATCGGGTTTTTTTGGGAACTACCCATACTGGTGAATTGTAGGGTGATGTAGGTGGTTCAATAATTCCTTTTTCCAGTAGATCTTCAACCTGCTTTTTAATTTCTATCTTGTGTACCGAAGGAAATCTGTATTGTTTTGTATTTATTGGTTTTTCGTCTGTCATATAAATTTCATGCTGAATACACGAAGCGAGTCCTAGCATGTCTCCGTGTCAATAAAATAGATTTGGGAATTCCGAAACTAGATCTAATACATGTTTACGTTCGTCGTTTTTCAAATGTTCGAGATTTAATTATGCTTGTAATAATTCAATTCTGTCTTGTTTTAATTTAGTTGCATTTACGATACAAATGTCATAGGTCTTACTATTGTTAATGTCAGCATTTTCAAAATTCGGTAAATACCATGTCTCTTCATTTCATCTGGTACTATTATTTGTTCGACAGGCTGAAGTTCCACTATCGGAATTTCAAAGTCTCCAGTGTTGAGTTTGTGTTAATTGCGCGTAGGTAGGCGATTCCGTCATTGTTTGTCACTAATGCATTTCCTAAAAATATTCCCTTATTGTTTTGTATTTGGGGAATATATCCTTCTTTTACTTTTGAATTTATAACCCGAATTGGATTTGTTTTGAAATACGCGGTGCCAAAACGATTTTTTCGGACTCTGTGAATGGGATTCTCGACCCATTGATTTTCAAACATTGTTCAGCATATGACAATTCTACCATGTTTTCGCGGAAGAATTCGTCACCCAACATGCCGTCTGCCGGTATTGGAAAGTTATCTGGAACTATATGAAAAAGTGCCAGTTTTGAGGCTATTTTTAAAATGCATCTGCCTAATATTTGAACCTTGCCTTCAGTGATACCGGTCAATTCGTAAATTTGTTTGGGAAACGTCATGACATCCGATTTGAGCCTACTTTCTTTTATTAAGTTTACTTGAGCTCCAGAATCCAGAAGGAACTTTGCTTGATTATTTTTTAAAGTTATTGAATCGATAATTATAGATGCAGGTTGGTGACCGGAAGATTTGCTGTAATTTACCTTAAACCTTCGAATGGGTTTTATTTGCGTTCTTGACTCCCGCTTCGCGTCACGCTCTCCCGCGAAGCCCATTCCAAGCTTTTTAGCCTTGTTCCGATTTCTTCCGCTGTCATCTCACCATTAATCGAGTTTTTCCTGCTATTTTGTTTGCTATTTGTATTAATTCTTTCGCGCGAGTTTGATCTACTGTTGCTACTGTCATGTTCATCTCGGGGATCTTTGCCGAAATATTTATTTCGATTGGTGGTAAGGAATTCTAGTAATCTGTTTCGTTCACTTTGTGAATTTCTGTCTCGGGAATTATCTCGTCTATCTCGAGAATTATCTCGTCTGTCGTGAAATCTATCGTATCTGTCTCTTGAATCGTCACGTTTATTCCAGTCGCGATAATTATTAAATCTTCCACGATGGTTATTAAATGTATCGGAGGAGTAGTTTTGTCTTGTGTGGGACTCGTATCTACTATTTCTTCGTTGTTTATATCTTTGTAGGGACCAACAATTTTCCGTTTCGTGTCCTGTTTTATCGCAAAATGCACATAATTTTGTTTTTACCTTGTGTTGTTTACTGTCTGTGTCGGTTGAGGGATGTGTTTCTGTAAATCTTACTTTTAATGTTTCAAATGTCGAATTGTTTTTAGATAATTGTAATTTCCGTCTTTTTTCCAATTCTTTTTCAATTGCAAATGCTTTATCCGTTGCTATTTCGAATGTTTCAGGATTTCCACTTACGATTAGATTATAAACGTCTTCGTGTAAACCGCGGATAAACGTCTTTTTTGCTAATTCTCTCATTTCTGTAATACGTGCTGTTAATAATTCTTCGTCTACTCTTCTATTGTACATTTGTTGTAATCTGCCTAAAATTCGTTTAAGTATTTTTTGTATTCGGTGTGTGTATTTTAATACATTTTCATTGTAATTTTGGCTAGAACTTTTTAATTCTATTTCAAGGTCGGATAATTCTAAATTTTCACTAAATACTTTTTTAAGATCGTTTAATAATTCTGATAAAGTATTATAATTTTTGTTAAAAATTTGCTGTCTCGCGCTTCCTGTCAGTTTTAAAGGTAATACTTTAATGAGTTTCGTCCTGTCAGTTATTGAGAGAATTGATTGGGCCGCTTCGCAAATTTCGCAAAAGTCTTCAACAGGCATATTATACCCGTCAAATGACGGAATATATCCATTGACATCTTTGAAATTAATTGTGGATGTTGGCATATGTACCTCGCGTACAGGTAAATTTTGAGCTTCATTCTCCATTTTGCGTGCTTTTCAGTAAAAATTTCAAGGTAAATGTCACGAAAATAATTCTGTTTTGTGTTTTATTATTATTATTATTTACTGTTTTATTTATTTATGTATTTTTTTTTTATAAAAATTTAATTTTAAGAATTTTAAAATTCAAAACAAAAGTGTAAATTCGAAGTCGAAATTCGGAAAATGTCAAAAGTAAACAAAAATCAAATCAAATAACTCGAAATCTAGTAATTTCAGAATTAAAAAAAAGGTCAAATTCAATAAAGTCACAATTCACAAATGTCAAAATTAAAGAAAAAATCAAAAGTCAAAAATGAAAGAGTCAAAGAAAATGAAATATCAATATCGTTTTTCCAGTACCACTCTGTATATTGTACATTAGCGTAAGACAAAGCAGCATGCAGTAATATACTAGCATTCAAGTTCTTTGGGGTGTCAAGTTACTTCTTATCTTTATTATTTTTTATGCTTGACTCTACTAAAGTTCTTTTATGAATTTAATTTTAAGGTTTTGTTTTGTAATATAATTAACAGAAAAATGTGTAATTTTTGTTCTCTAATTTTTTTTGTTTTATTTTATTTTATTTTGGTAAATATTGCTTTTAAGGTTTTTTAGGTTTGAAAACAAGAAAAGAAAGAAAAAGAAAGTTACAAAACTTTGACAATCAAAGAACTTGATTTTTTTTTTAATTTATTCATGCAGTAAAATAATTGTACTTACCAGAGTAACAGTATGTATTTCATGTATGTTAATTTTTATTTTGTCCTTTTGGAATTCGTATATCGTCCTTCTCTTTGTCCTTTTGAATTACGTATATTGTCCTTTTCCTTTTGAATTTCGTTGTTTTTGTAGTCTTCCGTCTGTTGGTCTCTTCTTTTTTTTTTATCTTTTTTTTAGTCTTTTTGTTTGTTTTGTACACCGTCCTTATTTATTTTTTTTTCCACCTTTATTTCACAATAAAAAATTTTTTTTTTTACCTTTTCACTATTCGTTTTTGTAATCGTTTGTTAAATTTGTACTTCACTGTTTTTTTTTGTTGTATTTGTATACACTGTTAATTTGTTAATTTGTTTGTTAATTTCTTTTTGTAATTCACTTTGTTCTCTTTTTTTTTAATATCCCGTATCTGTTTTTCTTTTATTATGTTTTACTAAAATTTCTTATTTCAATCCCACCGCTGCCACCATGTAACGTGGGTCAATCGATCAAGCGTAGCGTGGCGCGCGTCGCGAGCGTCGAAGCAGGAGTGGCCCGACGACGGGACTCAGGGTAATAAGAAGGCCCGCCCAAAAGTGCTGGTATCAGCAATAAGGGCCTCTTAGCAACACTGAGTGCTGACGCCTAAAAGATCCGTCACGTTGACGATCAACGTGACAGGATACTCGGATGTCCGAGAAGTATCGGGTATTCGGTTCTTCCGTCGCGGACGTGACAGGTGTATCCTAAATTATATCGGTCTCTTATTGCTATGTCTATCTTTATTTTAAACGGACCTTGTGTTTTGTTTCTCTGTCTAATTTAGTGTCCTTCTTGAGAGAAAATTTTCTCTCTTTAATTTTTTGTATATGTCCTATGACTTTTACGAGCTGGTTGAGGATATGCAGTATTGGAAAATGCATATTCACTTTCTCTCTCTGACACATTGGGTTAGTCCCTTAGCTCAAGTGTCTACCATGCGGAGGGCATGGGCCTCTATGTATTAGACTCTATACAGGGTGTCCCATTTTAACTTGCCCAGACAGATTTCTCGAAAGTGTTTGGGTTTAGTGAAAAATGTTTCAGACAAAAGTTGCTGGACTTCAAGGGGGACATATGATAGTGACCTTGACTTTGACCATGAAGATCATTTTCAAGGTGATTTCAAGGTCAAAGTAATTTTTTAAAATGGGAACCCCCCCTTTTGACATCGGCAATGAATAGAGCGGGAAATTTTACGTCGGGATACGCTTTTGGGTCATAGGTCTAATTTGACCTTGAAGGTCAGCAGGGTCATCAGGAACGTCCCGGGACGGTCTAATAACTTGGAAAAATAAGACTCGTAGAGAAAACTGTTTTAGACAAAAGTTCTACTATTTTTCCCGAACTACCAGATGGTGAGATTAAAATTGACCTTGATTATGACCTTGAAGGTAATTCGAAGGTCAAGATCATTTTTTTAAAAGGGAACCTCCCTCCATCTGGTAGCTCGGGAAAAATAGTAGAACTTTTATCTAAAACAGTTTTCTCTACGAGTCTTATTTTTCCAAGTTATTGGACCGTCCCGGGACGTTTCTGATGACCCTGCTGACCTTCAAGGTCAAATTATACCTATGACCCAAAAGCGTATTCCGACGTAAAATTTCCCGCTCTATCGATTGCCGATGTCAAAAGGGGGGGTTCCCATTTTAAAAAATTACTTTGACCTTGAAATCACCTTGAAAATGATCTTCAAGGTCAAAGTCAAGGTCACTATCATATGTCCCCCTCGAAGTCCAGCAACTTTTGTCTGAAACATTTTTCACTAAACCCAACCACTTTCGAGAAATCTGTCTGGGCAAGTTAAAATGGGACACCCTGTATAAAAAAAAGGGTCATGTTGGTACGGAAAGTTCGTACTGTAAGAAATGCGAAAAACTTCTTGGTATTGGTATCAGGACGTAACACTACTGTCTTTAAGTCACTCACACGCGACGATCGAGCATCGTCTCGTTTTGCACTCACAAGGAGAGTAACAGGGTGATGGGTCACCGATTTTCTTCAAACTTTGCACACTTTTAGTAGTCCACTAGAACAATATAATGTCCAAATATTAAGGCGTACTACTCAAGCGTTTTCGAGAAAATCGCAAGCGAAGTTTGATGCGTCGCTTATATTCCCTTGCGTTACCATCGTTAACAAGCAGCGGCGGTGGCCGAGTGGTTAGCGTTCTAGCTTCGTAACCGCTAGATCGCTGGATCGAGTCCCCTTTCGTACCTATTTTTTTTTTTTTTTTTTTTTTTCGTACATTATTACATGTATATTATTATTTAAAGGAAATATAATGCGATAATATATTTATTTGCATCATTTTTTATTACCACAAACATATTTAAAATTGTGAATGAATAAAGGACGAAAAGCATTGATTTTCATTCAATATTCTTATTTATTAAATAAATAATAACAAAAAAATAAAAGACAACGAAACATAATTAAATTTTATAATTAATCGTAAAATGCATCTTGGGGATTGCAAACTGTAGGTTGATACTTATCATATAAACAAGGGAAACATAAAGTGTTTTGGCCCATTGGGTTACATTTAGGAGGTATCACTTTCACTGTAGTACAACTAGGAAGACCTACGTCATCGCTAGAAATTTCATTTTACAATGCAGGGTTTGTTTGACCCCCCAAGAAACTATAATTAATAAAAACTGTTTCATTAAATTGTCCACAGTTTTCTGTACTCTGGGCCCAAACTTTCCTTGTCGGGGGAATTTCTACCGCACGTGTTCTTGTGCTTGCAAGAACCCACAGAAAAGTTTGGGCCCAGAGTACAGAGAATTGTGGACAATTTAATGAAACAGTTTTTATTAATTATAGTTTCTTGGGGGGTCAAACAAACCCTGCATTGTAAAATAAAATTTCTAGCGATGACGTAGGTCTTCCTAGTTGTACTACAGTTAAAGTGATACCTCCTAAATGTAACCCAATGTGCCAAAACACTTTATGTTTCCCCTGTTTATATGATAAGTATCAACCTACGGTTTGCAATCCCCAAGATGCATTTTACGATTAATTATAAAATTGAATTATGTTTCGTTGTCTTTTAGTTTTTTGTTATTATTTATTTAATAAATAAGAATATTGAATGAAAATCAATGCTTTTCGTCCTTTATTCATTCACAATTTTAAATATGTTTGTGGTAATAAAAAATGATGCAAATAAATATATTATCGCATTATATTTCCTTTAAATAATAATATACATGTAATAATGTACGAAAAAAAAAAGAAAAAAAAAATAGGTACGAAAGGGGACTCGATCCAGCGATCTAGCGGTTACGAAGCTAGAACGCTAACCACTCGGCCACCGCCGCTGCTTGTTAACGATGGTAACGCAAGGGAATATAAGCGACGCATCAAACTTCACTTGCGATTTTCTCGAAAACGCTTGAGTAGTACGCCTTAATATTTGGACATTATATTGTCCTAGTGGACTACTAAAAGTGTGCAAAGTTTGAAGAAAATCGGTGACCCATCACCCTGTTACTCTCCTTGTCAGTTCGAAAGTTCGAGAACTAAACTTTACGTTGTGCGACCGTTACTACGTTCAAAACGTGTCGGAGTATGGCGGCGGATCATGTCGGGGTCACCAGTTTATTCCTGTAAGAATATATTTCAATTCCACCAATGACACGAAACGGATTTATGCGTATTTAGGATCATGCATAAGGAACGGTTCGAAAGAGACGAAGTCTTAATAATGAACAATGTACTTATTAATTAACGATTGTAAGAATAGGAATTGCGTATGTCAGTGACTTTACGTTTCAGCGTTTTAAAAGAACACTGAACAATGACTAACTCGCTACGTAAGAGTAACAACTCGATTGTATTTCTTGTCCAACGAAGGGCAAGTCTCCGGTTAGCTAATCCGGTGGGCCAATGAGAAGCGTCTACAATATGGCGGAGCATCGAAGTCCCTACACTGGGCCAGGAGGTGCTGACAGCTTTAACATTCGATCCTTGGGTCGAACCGCTAATCAATCTCAACCTGCCTTATCGACGCTGGTGGTCTTTCCTTATCGCGGGAGACGTCTTTGCTCTTCCTTATCCGACGATTAGAGGTCGACTTAAGACGATATCGGGGCGGGAATAATTTTTCAGGATTCGTAAAAGAGAGTTCCCACCTGGTAAGATGGTAAAATGCCACGTCACAATAGATTGTAACGTGGCATAATGTTCCACCACACACTATGAAATTGGTTGAATGTTTCATTAATTATAAAAAAATTATTTTCTAATTCTGGTACACAGAAAGAGAACACAATTAAGTACCTCCGACTACTCACAAGAACATCCTAAGTACACCAACATCTCAACACTTTAATTTGCTTCTATTTTTGCTTCACAGAATCAGAAGTCACTCAACAAAAATATTTACTTGAATAAAATCACATGAAACTTCGAAATTATTATTGAAAATCCACAGATTAGAAATTCCGTCAATTTGTAACAGGTGGAAGTTATTTTTATTTGGAACTATTTACGATCTATTTCCAATACAGGTCAATACTATCAACCCTTTGCGGACGAGTGTTGGCAAATAGTCGCCCAAGCCTTTTTATCGTTGCGGCCGCGTGTCGGCATATAGCCGCCGAAGTCTTACGCTGCGGCAGTATACCTCAGTATACCTGACGTCCACAGCGACGCTCGCCCGTCGAGCGGTTCTGTCCGTAAAGGGTTAATACTCAATGATGGATAACCGCTGGACAAATTTAGCTTTTATTATATTGCGCGTCCTGGCGTATCTGAGAGTAATTAGAACAAGTCCAATAAAGGACTAATATAGAATCATCCTTATCACGCGCTATTTCCAGGATAGGCATGATCCACATTTTCTGCAAGCTTCCAGTCTGCTCTACGCAATTCCTAAGGCAACCTACAGCAGGTGCGAGAGCCGTAACTAAAGAAAGGGGTTTCGAATATGCCCTTCCCTTTAGCAAATAGCCCCTTTTCGAGGAAGAACCCTTGAGTAGTTAGGAAAAGCTCAGCGTCTGCGAGCCTTAGAAACAGATATAGAAGCAGATACTGGAGCTCCGGGAAAAAGAAATGAGATGTGTCCTTTGCTGTCCCTTAGGACTAAATACAACTTAAATGTTGTACGTCTTTCTCAACTATTGCCCTCTTCGTTTTAAATGGGGTTTGTGTTTTGTCCTTCCTTGTCTACTTTCCTATCGTTTTCCGAAAGAAAAATATCTCTTTCTAATTTTCATATACTAGTGCAGTGTAGGTTTGTTTGTCTATATAGGTTTTACGACTTTATGCACACCATACATCTATAAGGAAGTGCATAGTGTCGTATGCTAGCCTATTGGAAAGAAAGAAAGAAAGAACCTCTTGACTCATGTCGGTGTCTCGTACGTGGAGTACGTAGATCAAAATGCTATGGCGTTAAAGTCTATGTAAAAAAAAGGTACCCTACACTGCATTCGGAGAGAGAGATATTTCTTTGCTAAAATTTCTGATTTAGAACAAAATAAATGCATTTTATCGTAGGACGTAACACAAGAATCTAAAAAGACACTGACATTGCGTTTAGCCCTTCCGAGGGTCGTCCGACTGCCTTTTATAAAAGACCTGTAGGAAAATTATAGATTAGGAAAGGATTTAGCAGATAATAAAGATAATAATCTACTATAGACAAATATTTGTTACTTATTTATTAATTATCACTTGCACGCACGCATACTCATCCAATCTTCGGCGTACACTCGCTCAGCATACGAATCCTAATAATACGATTGCTTCAACTTGATGGAAAAGAAGAGAGAAGTAGCCGAATTGTCTCAATATATACGTTATATTGTAATGTCATTCAGTTCCGATCTATGTTTAAATTTTTAAGTTTCTATCTTATTTGAATGCGCATGAAAAATCGATTGCAAAATTTCATCCGAACAGACAAACAAGAAAGCGAGTTAATAAAAACGCGTTAAATAGGAGGCGCGCTCGGCTGGGCACAAACGTAGGGGAAGGTGATCGCAGTGGAGTGAAACTCGACTGCGCGATTTCAAAATAAAAAAGCGTTAAAAAGTGTGGGGTCTGCCTACAGTGTATAAAAAAATTGTGGGTGAATTTGAATCGTATTTTTATGTGCAATTAAGTAAAATAAAAACGGGTTCTTAATTACCTTTACAATTTGCACAAACTATTAAACACACAGGAATCAGGCTTATGGTTAATAAATTAAAGTTACTTTATCATAAAATACTATGAAGATATATTGATATTAAAGATTTTAAAAAATTAGATAAAAAAGTGTTTTTTTTTAAATTAATTTTCTACTCTCGCGATTTGCAAGAAAGCTTTTACAATTTGGCGTATCACACCTATTGCACTGTATGGGAAATTTCATGCAGAATAAATTTTGTCGAGTCATATTTTTCAAAAAACTATTAGTTTGAATAAATTGCAGTTTATGTTGACCACTTTTTCGACTTTATCCAATTTTCTTACTCTACCTCGAACATCCACTTTGTGGCCAAATTGTGGATAATTTGCGTGGACTTCCCACATGACGTTGTCAACCCCGTAAGTCGGCGTATTGTCAAGATACTTCATGGAGCGTCGAAAGGGTTAATGCAATAAAAGTTGATTAAATTATCTTCGGCAAATAGATAAAAAAGAAATGACTCAAGCTGATTACTTTAATAAAACAATTTCAAGATAGTAATGTTCATAACGATATTTTGAATTTTTCAGATAAGTGGTGCTGTAACAACATATTTAGTGATTCTAATACAGTTCCAGCAGGCAGATGACAACAAAGGCGACGTTGATATCATCAAAAACGTATCACGAATTATAAAAAATACGTCTATATATAACGCAACAAGAAGTATAACTTCCTGAAATCTAAATATAATTATTTGTACTTAGTTTCTAAATTCTATTCATCATTTGTCCACTCTATGCACATGTAATTCTGTTATAAGCAAACAAATTTGGCAAACATAGTTTTTATAGTAATACGTCTACAGATTTTGGTAAAAAAGTAAAATAGTTAGTAATCTTTGCATAATTTAGTATCATTATCAAAATCAAGGTGAAAATTTATTTCTTCTATAAGCTATTTTATGTATTCTCTTTATTGTATCAATATACAGGGTGTCCGGTATAAGGTATCGAACCGGAAACGTGGTGGTAAATGGTGAAAAATAAAGACGAAAAGTCAAATACCATTTTTTAAAATTCGCAATAATTATCGAGTTTTTAATTAAAACGCTCCAGTCAATCAGAATGTCGCAAAGACTCGGCGGGCGTTAATAAAATGTTTGACTCGACCCTACTCGATGATCTGTCGTTGAAGAACAAAGTAGTAGTAATATCTTACCTCTCTTGTTGCTTTTATTACTACCACTACCCCACAACTATCGTTTTTATTAAGGGGTTATACGCACTTACAAGGCCGAAAAAAGGCGATTTTTCAAGAATTTTTTCTGGAGAGACATTTTAATTTATTAATTTCAAACTTTATGTATAAATTGTTGTAGTCTTTGACTACTTCCTCAATTTTTTTGGTATAAAAATAATCATTCTGACAGTCGCTGCAGCCAATCTCCGGGAGCACCTCAAAAGAAACAAATCTCGGGACTGGGTTATCGGAAATAAAAAAAACCAAACATTTTTCGTTAATATAATGTATTATCTCGTGTTTGATCGTTGGGTTTTGCAAAATACTAATTTTTAACAAAATGGCGGCTTCGTAAAGCGGAAATATCAATTTTTCATGAGAATTTCGCCTGCAAAATTGTTCATAAAATGAAAAATATTTGTCGTAGAGTCAAAATCAACGATCAATTACTAGATGATATATCTATAAAGCTTGTGTAAAAATTTAAGACCGATCGGTTTACCCGTTTTTAAGAAATCTTGCTCACCGCAAAACTTGTTTTTTTTCGAGGTGCTCCCGGAGATTGGCTGCAGCGGCTGTCAGAATGATTATTTTTATACCAAAAAAATTGAGAAAGTAGTCAAGGACTACTACAATATATACCCAAAGTTTGAAATTAATAAATTGAAATATCTCTCCAGGAAAAATTTTTGAAAAATCGCCTTTTTTTCGGCCTTCTAAGTGCGTATAACCCCTTAATAGTAACATTACTAGGATTATAATTATTGTTATTATTATTATTATTATTGTTATTGTTGTTGTTGTTGTTATTATTATTATTATTATTATTATTATGATTATTATTATTATTATGATCATCATCATCTTTAATTTGATGATGATTGTACTAATAATGACAATAGTAGCAGTAGCAGTGGCAGTGGCAGTGACAGTACTAGTAGTAGTAGTAGTTTTTTTTGTTTTTTTGTTTTTTTTTTTGGGTGAGAGGAGGGAAATCTTCAAAAGACACCGGCTAGATGTTGTTGATGTTGGTGGCCAGTAGTGTGGGATTCTTACCCACTAAAACCCTCCCCTCTCTTGTACCTGGTACTGCGGGACCGCGTTAGCATTACTTCGCAGTATCAGGCCCCCTCCACGCTGCTCCTGCAGCTATTCCTCCGATTCTTCTTTCTCCTCTTTCTTCTTCTCCTGCAGGTCCTCCTTCACGTACCCAGTCATGTCTGCCCAGTTGTTTGTCAATGCCAGCATCCAAGGGACGACGTCTTCAGGCCGTTGAGGCACTTTCTTCTCTTCTTGACAACGCAGCCGTATTTCAAACCAACGTTGACAATCGAAAAAGGTGTGCTCGGCAGAGTCAGCAACTCCCGGAAAATATACACAGATGGGATCGTTTCGGATCCCCATAGGATGTAGGTAGGCATTGAACTGTCCATGACCAGTAAGAAACTGTGTGAGAAAGTAGTCTACCTCCCCACAGTCCCTCAGTACCCAGTCGCGGATCTGTCCAATGAGCCTATACGTCCAACGCCTGTCTCCCCAGATTCCCAGCGTTCTTGCCAGAGCGCAAAGGTCTCCTCGCATTCGCGGGTTCTGACGTCTTTCAAAGGTCCTTCGCCAGCCCACCGAGCATCCCAGATCCGCCTCCTCTCGAAACCCAATAGGTCGATTGGAATCACACCTGAGATGACCAACACGGCTGCTTCTGGGACCGTTCGATAGGCGCAGGCTATCCTCAGAGCACCTCTTCGTCGTACCGATGCTAGTCGTCTCCGATATGTCTCTACTTTGACTGTTCCTTGGTCCCCCGACATTCGGCATAAGCCTGGAAAGATTTGCCACCGTCGTTGCTGCTCTTGTGGCCACACTGTCGATCTGGTCTCGAAACGTTAATTTCGTGTCGATCGTCACTCCGAGGTATTTCAGAGCCCTCCGACTTTCAATGTGTTGATCCAAAACTTGAGTCTGGAAAGGGCTCGGAAACCACCTCTGAGCTGTAAGTACCACCACCTCCGCCTTCGCAGTGGCCAGCATCAACCCATGCTCGTTAAGCCATGCGTTGATGGAGGCCGCAACAAGCCTTACCAATCCTTGCGCTTCGCTCTCGTTCCGCGCAAGTATTAGTGCCGTCACGTCGTCAGCAAAACCCACCAGCCTTACTTCCTGCGATAGGTCCAGGCGCAGAAGTGCATCATAGAGGACAACCCAGAGTTCTGGTCCGAGGACTGAACCCTGAGCTGCTCCTCCACTCAGCTCCTTCATGACCTGTCCTGCAGTAGTCTCATACATCAAGTAACGATCACTGAAGTAATCATTAATGATGCGAATGAGATACTCCGATAGACCTAATTTCCGAAGCGCTTCCATTATATCCGACCATCTGGCCGAATGAAATGCATTTTTGACGTCAAACGTCATCATAATGCATACTGGTCGGGTACGATGGTCCCCCGACCACGCTTGTTATGCAAATGAAAGCGCTTCCGAAATGGCACCAATTGTACTGCGACCCGGCCGAAAGCCATGTTGAGTTTCAGCTAGGCCACCAGCATCGTTCACTTCTTTTCAGAGTCGATTCCGTATAAGGCCCTCGAAAATCTTTCCTGCGACATCCAACATACACAGTGGTCTGTAAGACGAAGGCGTATAGGGTGGACCCTTACCTTTGTCTAACAGAACCAACCGTTGCAGTTTCCATCTCTTTGGAAAGACCCCAGTCAAGATGCAGGCGTTGTAAGTATTAAGGAGCAGTTGTTCATGCTTTTTAACAAGGACCTTATAGGCCTCGACAGGGATACCGTCGGAACCCGGGGCCCTTCCTATCTTCAGGGACTTAACAACTGCCCGCAGCTCAACTGCTGTAAAAAGTGGGCCCTCGTCATCGGATATTACACTTTGAGTGTATACCCGTTCTTCGCGATCGGGAAATAGAGTTCGGACTATTTATTCCATCCTATCGGGTTCCATAGGAGCTACTGAACCGCGACCAACAAATCTGCGAGTGACGATCCGGTAGCCATTGCCCCACAGATCATCATCCACTTTGTAACCGGGGAACCTCGGGATCGACTTCCCGGCACAAACTGACACCCTTTACCCGAGATATCAAAAGCCAGAAGGGCGCCAGGGACTTTTTAACCTTCTAAAGGTCCCAAAGGACTCTCCGAAGCAACCCAAAAACTCTAAGACCCAAAACCGACTATCTCTTATCTCCGGGACGTGAAGGTTCCGCCACGACTCCGCCGACTGCCGACCTAACCTGAAAAGGAAGGGCTAACCCACAGGAAAATCCCCCAAATGAATAAACCCAAAATTTGTAATAATGAAGACTTTAATATAAACAAAAAGAAATAATAGTAATAATAACAATAATAATGTCGGGGGGAAAACCCCTTTAACAATTCGGGTCCTGTTTCGCCACGTGGTCCCAAATGGACCGAACCAAAAACTATGTGACGAAACTAAAACGGAAAATCAAAAAGGACCAATCCGAATGAAACTGATACAAAAGATCCTGATACTTTAACAAATATATCCGAATATGAAATACAAAAAGAAAGGGGGAAGCCAAATCCAAAATGTTCGAAGTCAATCTGGATTCGTAAGCCACCCAGGCAACGAAACCAAGATGGTGGCTCTAACGGTTGTGGGGAAAACGTGATTTTCACCCAACCGACCGAATCAATCTCTCTAAGATGTAGCGTAGCTTTTTCTCTTTCTTACTAAATCGAAAGCAAAGAGAAAAGCTCGCTCAAAAACCAAATCAGCCCGCGGGCACTCACCAAACGAAAGAATACCAAATCAAGGAAATCCCAAAAAGATCCAAAGTCCGGATCACCCAAAATGTCCGCCTCGTCTCTATCTTTCGTGGTTTGTCACCCTGCTGTCCGGTCAAGGCACCGTCCAAGGAAGAAGTGCCGATCGTCTTCTTCTTCTTCATCGTCTCGATCCTCGGGGCGTGGCTGCGTTTGCGCGATCGTGCACTCCTTTGATGATGGTCGGAAGGTGCTGCCACTAATTAGGAATCGGTACCAAGTAGTCCGACGGATTCTGAAACTCCCCGAGGATTCAACAGATGTGCCAACAGATGTTCGTTGATCGATGGCGAGTGATCCCAATGGTGAGTGCCCTATTGGCTCGTTATTCTCCGATCGACAAGACGAACCAATCGTATCCTATGGCTTCCCCTATACGCCGCTTATCGCTATCTTATATCTAAACTTATCATAAGCTTAGCCTAACGGTTCTAGCCCTTTACACGATTCCGTAGCCAAGATACATACCGATCCAACCGACTTGGCGTCTCCTCTGGACGGGTATGTTCCGAAATATCACTTGTAATGTAGCGTGAGTAACGCCACGTTACAACTTCTCTGCAGATCGCCTTCCAGCACCTCCCTTTGCTCGCCTTGATCTCCGTGACGAGTCGCTTCTTCGCCGCTCTGTACTCGTCGTTCTTTTGCTGCTCAGTATCTCGCTTTCGCGACCTAAGTGCTCGCCTCCGAAGACGTAAACACTCAGCCCTGAGCAGCGCAATCTCCGCCGTCCACCAGTAAACTGGCTTCCTGCGGGAGCTTGCGGACCGGCGGGACATAGCAGCGCCGCACCCTGCAACGATTACATCCATCGTTTGACCGACCAGTGACTCAACATTTTCGCACGACTCCGCAAATGAGTCAGGAAGCGTGTCAATCCTATCTGAGACCGCATTTTGGAATGCGCTCTCTTCCAGGAGTGACACTCTCCATCTTGTTTGCTTCATTTGTCGCTCCAGCACAGTAGGAGAGTTACCCCTCATAGTGTTTACCGTATACGAAATATACTGATGATCACTTGCCGTATACTCCTCCAAAATAGCCCAGTCTGAGATTACTCCCGCCATCCGTTGAGTAGCAAACGTTAGGTCTAAAATCGACCAACGCACGCCAGCTCTCCGGAAAGTGGGTGTATTTCCCCTATTCATAATGACAAGGTCGAAACTTGCCATCATGTCCATGAGCTCGTTTCCCCGCGTGTCGCTATATTCCATTCCCCAATCGATGGACTTAGCGTTAAAGTCACCACCCATTACTATCTCTCCTTCAAGATGGCGAACTACTCGGTCGAGATTGTAGACCCTCTTTCGGAAATCCGCAATAGGCTCGTTGGGGGTGAAATAACACGACACGAAGGTAACCGCTGGTGTCTTAACCCACACAATGCCGTCCTCCGATCCACTGTCACGCACAGAAAGGCGACTTCGCTCCGGAATCCAAATTGCCGCTGTGCCCCTAGAGTCACAGTACCAATTTGGTCCGGACACAGAGTGATATTGCTCCGAGATGAGAACAACATCGACTCCGTGGTCACGATTTCTCGCGTAAAGTAAATCAAGGGCTAGTTTGCATCGCGGTAGATTGACCTGCAGCACCTTAACCATTTTTCTTTTGGAGTGCCTCCCGATACGACGTACACCGCGCCGAACCCGTCACGTGATCCGAGGATCGCCCGTTCCCCACCGCTGCACAGAGATGGCAGTGCGGAGGCTTGGTACGTCTTCGACTGGTGACTCTCTTCACCATACCGCCAGCAGTTGTCGTTTCGGTTCTCCCCTGCCCTGTACGAGCCCGCTAAGTGGCCCAGTCCATGACAGCGGTAGCACCGATCGAGCCGCTCCCAACGGCGGATTTGGCAAATCAGCCAGCCGACCTTGACCTTTCCCAAAATCTCCAAGGTCACAGCAGCCCCAAATCCAGCCTCGATGAAAGCGCGGACGGCTCCCCATTTGTTGGGTTTCGTGATAGACACGTTGAGTCCGTCCGCAGTCCCATCGGTAGCTTTTCTCAGAGCCTCCTCGACCTCTTTAACCGTCGTAGCGGCGACGAGCCTGTCTACCACTACCGTAGCAGTAGGGACGAGATGGCGCACCTCTACGCTTCCTCCGGCTATCTCAGTGATCCTATTACCGAGTGCCGAGCGATCTTTTACAGATCCCTCAAACTCAATAAGAAGACCACCTTTTCTGGCAGTCCTCACGGCCTTAACCCCTAAACCCAATTCCTCCGGATGAAGTCCCGAGCGCAAAGCCCTCAGAACTTCACCAGAAGATTGGGACTTACCTGGATTAATCAGCACCGCCTCCGGTCGTTGCTTCCTCCTCGGCCTCCGGTCGTCCTTGGACGCTGTGGTCCGCTTCGTCCCTGGTCATGGTCCCATAGTCCCTGTCCCTGGTCCTGCCGGCAACGCTGTCGTAGCCTGGTCCACTGCTCCTTCCTTTTTTTGTTTCTTTTTCTTCTTCTTCTTACTTTTACTCTCCACCAGCTGGAACGGCTCCTGCAGCTTCTTCTGGCTGTCAACCTCCATCTTTTCTTGCATTTCTGCACCTACTTTGGGATCGTTTCCAGTGCACCGTCTTTTGTTTCCCCTGATAGTGGCAACTGTGAAACTGTTGCCACGGCTGTTTCAGCACGTGTTTCTCCGGTCCTTCTGGTGGGCTAATCGCCCGTCTCTTTCTATTCTCCTGGATCAGCGTCTGTACCACTGCTTTCTGGAGGGCCCGTCGCTGGTTCCTCAGATCTTCGAGCAGCCTCTGCCTCTCCTCCATCTCCTTCTGGGACGGCTCTCGTTGAGCTGTCTTCCAGGACTTACGGCTTATGAGGCTCTCTAGAAGCAGCCTCTGTGCCTCCCTCACACCTTTATTGACCTCGTTTGGTACCGTCCGCTTGGATCGGATGGTCTGGAGTGTCTCCTTAAAAAGTTCCTGGAGTTCCTCCAGCAACTTATCCTCCTTTCCAATGGCTTCGTCCCTCTTATCGAGGAGTGAAGCCGTCTCGTCCAATTTGCTCCCAGTAGCTGTACCAGACAGAGGAGCCTTGGGGTCCACCCCTCTGTCCAACTGCGGTGCGGTGCGGAGCTTTTCGGTTTCGCTACTTTGGAAGTAGGGACTCCCCTCCCCCCCGCCTCCGCAGGGCCCTACCCGGGTGCCACCCGGCACTACTATGACCGAGGAGTTTTTTCACCGGCTGATGGGGCAGCCAAGCAGGTCCGGCTTAGATAGCTCGGGCCCCTGTACTATCCGGCGGCCTGGTAGCGCCAACCCAGATTTAAGCTGTACCCTCCGCCAAGGTAGAACGCGGCAACGTAGCGGTGCCTCCCGACGGAAGTGTTCGTCCGGGGAGGGGCTCCCGCGGTGTGTAGTGTGGTGCGTGTGTTTGCGTAGGTGTATTGCATGTAAGGGTATGTGTATTTCCATGTAAAGTGTGTACGAGTTGCTTCTTGGTCGCATCCGATGTCCCCCCGCAACTGTCCCGCCAGCACATGACTGACGAGGCAGGCGCTCCGGTCGTACTTCAGCTTAAACCCCCTGACCTCGTCAAGGTTATACAACTCCCAGAGGGGGAGCAGTAGCAGTAGCAGTAGCAGTAGCAGTAGCAGGAGTAGGAGTAGTAGTAGGAGTAGGAGTAGGAGTAGGAGTAGTAGGAGTAGTAGTAGTAGTAGCAATAGTGCACTAATGTTAACAATAATAATATCACCAATCACCACCCTAGTAATAATACTAATAATAAAAATCAGAATGGTAGCGGTAGTGGTAGTGGTAATAATAATACAAGTAAGAATTTTAATTTTTTTATTTTTGTCATTTTACTCATTGCCATTCTACTACTACATTGTTGTTCAACGACAATACATCAGAATCATAGTAGTGTGGAGTGGTAGTAAGAGAAGCAATAACAGAAGTGAGGTTTTCGATGTTTTGGTGTTACCGTCTTACGTTTTTTGTTATTATTACTACGACTACTTTATTGTTTGACGATATAGGGCCAAGTCTAAAATTTTTTTATCACCCACCGAGCCATTTCGGCGTTCCGATTGGCCAGAATGTTTTAGTTGAAATCTCCGTAATTAATCCGAATTTTAAAAAGTGGTATTTGACTTTTCGTCCCCATTTTTCACCATCTATCACGACCTTTCGGCTTCGACATCTTATGCCGGATATTCTGTATAGTTTTAAGTAATATAAATTTTTGAAATACAAAATATTTATGTTCTGCATTACTAATGAGTCGAAATAATTTATTCTTTAAATTGCATTGATATTGTAGTGCGGGGTTACAGGGGAAGCTTACATGAGGATTTGAAGCCCTCCTTGGACAAGGAAGAAACAGAAGAGAAACAAAAAAGGAGGGTAAATTCTCAAGGGTAATAAGAAGTAGTCATGACCGGTTTCAGGAACGACTGGTAGTGAGAAAAAAGAGACATTGAAAACGAGTTGTGGAAAAAGGTTCAGAAGAAAGAGACAAAAAAGGGATTTAGGAGGGGTGAAGAAAAGAAAGAGGAAAAGAACTGAGAAAAGTAAAGGAAATTGGAAGGAAAGGACTGAAAAAGTAAAACTTGTGAGAAAGATAAAAATACGGGACCTAAGAGTAGTAAAAGTGGTGAAAGGAACCAGAATAAGGAAAGGAAGAACGAGGAGATATGGAAACGGTGGAGAAGGATCAAGGTTGAGAGGACAAGGAGACTTGAAAGAGCGGATGAGTTGATGCGGGGAGAGTGACATTGAATAATAAATTAATAGTTCGGGAAGCAGTGACAGTTGGCATCTAGTTATTCCTGAAAGCTGATTCTATAAGTTGCTCTGAATTATTGTACATACGGGTATTAAAATAAAATCTACAAAGCTTCTTTTATTTTACAAGCAGTTGAAGTTATTTATTCTTAAACAAACATGGTCTAATTTTGATAGAAGGTGGCTAAGCGGTCGGTAGATGTAATATTACAATTTTTGAAACTTTGCAATATTGAGATTCAAGTAATGATATATTATCTATCCTAAGAAGCTATAATACACTATAACGTGGCAATTGCCACATTAAAATATCGAGCCCAAGTAGATAGGATAGAGATCTTTGAACACAGAGATCTTTGGACTGTCGTTACGAGCACCGCGCAATCGAGTTCAATATTGGTGTTTGCCCACCCTTTTCTTGCGCAGTTTTGGCCACATTTTTTCTTTTAAAGAAGTATCAGGCTGGTAGCCGAACTTTTGGGAGTCACCGGAACTGGAGAAAGACCATTTCCTTTTGTGAGAATTGTTCACGGGACAGGTTAGTTCACCAACTTCGTGTATCCGAGCGTCACGAATTTCATTGTGTCTACCTTCCCTTATCCTCATCCTATCGCCTTTTTATCTTCTTCCGCACTTCCTATAAAAGGAATATAGCTTTCCTTCAACCTCGTATCTTAAACAATCGTGCTTCCTTATCGCGTTTCTTTTTGTGAGTCTCAGACCCTTTCGGTTTGCGGACCGCTACCAATTCTTTTCTTCTTTTTTTTCGTTTTATTGTATCTACCGCCTATTGAGGCGCATTGCTATCTCTTTCCTTTTTTTTCTTGTTCTTTTGTCTACTTCAATTTAATTAAATTATAATTAAATTAACTTATACCGCGTGAGTCTCCGTTATTGCCCTTGTCTTATCTTTTCTTTCCACAGGGCGCGGAGGCAGAACCTCCTCTGAGGCTTTTGTCCACGCAAGCTAGCCGTGTCCCCTTGTCCTTCGTTTCGGGCGATCCCCTCAACTGACGCCCATTTTCTTCTTATCGGACCTCTGGAATTCCCCTAAAGAATTCCCGGTAGTGGAATTCGAGAGGACTAAATCCAAGGACGGGCGTGGAGTTACGTCGGGAAGTTCGTCACAACACATCAATTCTATTTTTTTTTTCTATTATATGATTTTGTTGATTAAATTTGGACTACATGAATTGTAATTTGAACTTATTTTATCGAAACAAGTGACAGGAATTTAAATTCGTGTTCAAGAGTTACTTTACTTATTTGCAACCATTATTGTTAATTATATTTCTTTATTCTTCATCGCTACTCCTATTCGATTTTTCATTGTCTTCGCTGTTCTTGTCGCTATTTTCATACTCATCATCTTAGTCATAAAAATTACCGTTGTTTTCTTTTAAATATCCACCACGACTATCGTTTCTAAATACTTCATTCGATTCCTCGAGTATTTCTGTATTTGGAAGAAAATAATAATTAAAAACTGTTTCATTGCACAAGTATCAATTAAGTTAAATTTAAAAAAATATGTTTACCTGATGCTTCATTATTCTGTTGGTTAAACGTCACATCATTGATGAACTGGGGTAATTGATCGCCAGCAAACTATAGAAAAGTGTATGTTTGCTTTTCATTTACTTTCCAGCCACAGTCAAGAGGTGATAATATTGTGTGGACGAAAAGTGCTCTTTTCGTCCCGCTGCGGAACTCGCCTGATTCGTCGATCAATAAAGAAAAAAAAGCTATAAGTTCCTAATAATTCATACAATTTTGGAGATAACGTTCTGTGCTATTCCATTTATAACAGGAGGAGGAAGAGGTGGTGGAGGAGGTGGGGGTGATGAAGGAGGAGGTGGTGGTGGTGGTGGAGGAGGAGGAGGCGTGGTGGTGGAGGAGGAGATGGAGGTGGTGATGGAGGTGATGGTGGTAGAGGTGGGTAGTGGTGGAGGAGGAGGAGGTGGTGGTGGAGGTGGTGGAGGTGGTGGTGGAGGAGGAGATGGAGGTGGTGGAGGAGGAGATGGAGGTGGTGATGGAGGTGGTGGCGGAGGTGGGTAGTGATGGGGGAGGAGGTGGTGGAGGTGGGTAGTGGTGGAGGAGGAGGAGGTGGATGTGGCTGTGGTGGAGGTGGTTGCGGAGGTGGGTAGTGGTGGAGAAAGAGATGATAATATAAGACTTTTACTACTTAATTAGTATTTTTTTGTGAGTGGGGGGGCTTCGCCCCCCCAACCCCCCAGCGGGGTTTCGCCCCTGCACCCCAGCGGGGCTTTGCCCCTGCACCCCAGCGGGGCTTCGCCCCTGCACCCCAGCGGGGCTTCGCCCCTGCCCCCCAGCAGGGCTTCGCCCCTGCACCCCACCAGGGGCTGCGCCCCTGGACCCCCCTTTGGCGTTCCACCTATTTTTAGTGTAAATGCACCGTTGCGCTGTTGCAGGCGTACAAGTATGGTCTTTTTAGCTAGTCGGAGAAAAAGTATCGTATGCCACTGGGGAGGAGCGTATTTTCACCTCGTGTGATCGCTGCCCTCGCTGCGCTCGGGCAGCAAACTTCACACTCGGTGAAAATAACGCACTTTCCTCCCTTGTAGCATAATGTACTATTAGAGTATATAGACTAAGTGACTAGTTCAATTTCATGATCGTATTATGGTAAAACATATTTCTACTGCAGATATTATATGGAATTCACTTCCGAAAACGATAGGTTTCGGGGCCCGACAAGTTCACTACCGGTTCTAATCACGTAAACAGAAAAAATTCTTTGCATTTTGTAATTACTTCATATTGACATAATGGAAAAAACGAGCTTGTCTAATGATATCGGATTTCACAATTTTATTTGGCCGAAGTTTTTCAAAATTGTTATCGGATTTAACTACTTTGTTTGGCTGAAGATTTTCAAAATGTACCACAATAATTTTTTTATTTTGGGACGTTTTGTGTAAATTACAAATTTTCAGGGAGTTGTTTTTTCTAGAGAAATCCCTTTTAATATTCCTTTTTCATTAAAATCATTTTTTATTTTTGGTCGTTTTGTGTAAATTAGACATTTTTGGAGAGTTGCTTTTTGTAGAGATATCGCTTTTCATACATGAACTTGTCTCGAATTTTTTCACCAGAGGTGTTTTTTAGGGGGATTTGTCTCCTTTTTGCAAATATTCTTCCATCCGAAAATTATGTTCACTAAATCATAAGATCATCCACATTTGTTTATTTTTACCAACTACCAAACTTGTATTATTTTAAAGATTCAAAGATGTAAATTTTTGAAATAAATATAAGTTATTATGTTTTATTTGTCACTTTCCGTTGCACACGTATTTAATGTTTTAACTCTATCTACATTATTATCAAATTAGCACATAAGGTAATTTCTAATTGAAAATGGATCAGATGTAATTATTTATTATTTGCGTTTAAGAAAAACATAAAATAAAAGGACATCTTATTGTATCTAATCTAAACAAATCTGACAAGTAAGTTGCACAGTATTCATGAAGATTCATTTTTTGAACATTTGAAGATGAATTTTGTATTTGTAACACACGTGATTCTGTGGGTTTAGAAGTTTTCAAAGGTTAATTAGTTTCTACTAATTCTTCTTCTAAAACAGGTGCCATTACTTTCGATTTTTTCAACGTAACTAGCTAGTCTGAAATAAATGAATATGTTTAGAAACAATGGTATTTAATTTCCATGTGATTTTTTGATAATTAGAGGAAAACATGTGATCAACGAACGATAGTAAGAATTTATTCTTACGTCTCTCACATAACAGGATGTTACTTCTGTCTCTAATTTCCGAATCGAATACGGATGGTTACAAAAGAGCTACTTCATCATCCATGTACATCCACGGAGTTTTACAAGTAACTTTCTACCCAGAAAATCTTTCAATGAATTCATTTCAAATTTCTTCCCAAACAATAACATACATATTGTTTGCATTTCTAGGCCATGGTTTCTTTTCAATTTTTAAAATATTAGCGTGAACCCAGACAGAAGTTCCTGCTCTTAAAATACTAGTGTAATGTCCTTCATACACATTGCCACCGTAATGAAATATTGCACTGGCAACTTTGTATTTCTTTCCACATATAATAATGCGAGAAGTTGGTACACTTTTTATATGAATATTAACTTTTGTTGAAACAACATTGTTGTCTTGCATTGTCATTGATACTAAAGGAAGCTGAAGTATAATAACTCTATTACTCTCCGTGATACTAGTTTGTGCAACTCTATTTTTGGAATGACAATTAATGCATTCTCCATCAATTTTTGACCAGTAGCATGAAGTATGATCAATGAGTTGTTCTAAAGTATAACTTTGCGTAGTACCTGGAGCTGATAACAAGAATACAAGATTTGGTTGTAGTTGAGACGTAGTAACATACTCACATGTTTGACATCGTATTTTGGTTACTAATTGATGTTGATTAACAGATCGAACGATTTCAGACTTTGAGAAAATGGCTGTTATAAAATCGACAGCGTCTTGTTACAACGTTTCAGTGAACTGAGTTCCCGCAATATGCCTAACAGTTATGGTTGTAAGATTTTGTTTCCTTCCTGCGTAAGCTCGAATTAATTGAGTTAAAACATTGTCATCTTTTGTTTGCAGTAACTGTTCTCCAATAAATTTACAGTGAAACTAGCTTTGAATAGACGCATTGGCGTAATATGATACTCCATCTATGTTTTGAAACGGGTTAATATGCCATTCTCCTGCATCAAAAATACCCTGACTTTCCGTTTGACAATTTACAATATCTTTAGGTACAACCCAAACAACATCTTGAACTTTGGACCCTCGCTCTTTAGAAACATTAATCACTGCAAGATCAGGACGAAATTCTTTTCTTAAACGATTATATTCAACTATGGCTAACTCATTTGCTTACACAGAATATGGATCATAATTAATTAAATGTAACCCGTCCAAAGATGTCACTCGGGAAAGAGCAACGTATATTTGTCCGCAGTTAAATATAGAGCTACTGTTAGGTACCGACTCTATATGAGTGGGTGCGTATATGCTCAACCTCTACTACCTCTACAACCTCTACTCTGATATCGCGTAAGCGATACTCTTCCGTGTGAGATATCTCCGAGTATAGTAGGACTGACCATGCACGTATTACTTGAGCGGCTAAGGAATACGGGTGGCGGGATACTTGCACCTTAAAGTACTAAAGTACACCTTGCTGAATGTGATTAGAACATTGAAAGAATGATTCGGAAAATAAGGGGGTTAATTTAGATTAAATATCTTATTAGTATTTATTATTCTTGAACACTTACAACTGTGAATAATACAAATAGATCGTAATTTCGATGATTTGACTCTAATGGCTTATATTCTGTTTCCTACGTGTACAAAGAATATAAGTCCCTTTTACATGCTTTATGATCGACTTTTGGAATTTAATAGAAAAGAATGAGACTTGGATGAGAGAGTAGGTCTTCCTCAGGAGCTTGGGTTTACTAAGCGGTCAGCGGCCTAATAGGTTCTTCCTTGTACGGATCCAACAGGAAGACTGACAATAGATAATACTCAGCACGCGTGACGTTCTTATGTGTGCCAGGCGTGCCTACCCTATGGGTGCGCTACGTCTATAAGCTATCGGCATAGGATAGTCGTACAAAGACAAACGGTTAGTGGACGAGCCCCACACACCGAGCTTGCCTGAGACCAGACTCTCTGAAAAGTAGTGATTTTCCTGATATTTATACAGTCAAATTGGGTAGGGGGTCGAAAAGTTAATAATTGATTTCTGGGGGGCACATGTACATGGAGCGTACATGTGTTTTCCTATATTCTTTGTAGATACGCAGCTGACTATGCTGGAGGTGAAGGACAGAGGTGTATGACACATGTGCTGCGTTTGCAAAAGATGTGTTCTTGACTGTTTCATGCTTGCTTCGAGATTGCTTATATCTTAATGATAGATCTTATGATAAATTATAACGAAAGGAAGTATTTTAATAATGAGCCATTTGGTTCGTAATACTACCAACATCTACAACTGCATTTTTCAAGCTTAAGCCTTGGCTCTTATGTATGGTAATACCATAGCTGAGGCAGACAGGAAATTGTTTCCGTATAACAAACGCTCCGTCTGTTATTTCAAATTTCACATCAACTCTTTCAATATCGTATTCCGCTCCACTCGACAGACACAATCTTATTTTTTCTACATCATCCCTATCTAAGGCCTTAGAAACACTCACAAGTTTTCCAATTGTACCATTAACAAGTCCTAGCGTGACATCTATATTCCGTCTGATCATAATTTTAGCTCCAATTTTAACAGTAATAACTTTGGCAAGACCGGCTGTTCTTGTTGCGTCCTCATTATCATCCTTATTGAGCATCTTTGAAATTTTATTCTTAAGATAAGGTATACAATTTATTGCATCATGTGCGACTAACTTTATCTCATTAGAAGTTACTCTTTGCAGCATGGCTTCGTTTAAAACGTCGCACATACGACAAGTCGGTAGGAGGCATGTTGAATCTGTTGGCAATTTTTCTATATAATTACAAATTTCTCGAACCCTGTCGCTAAACGTTGTAGCGTTAAAGTTTATTTTTCTTGAATCCAAAGTATTTGTATCTTGCTCTATGACATGTCCTAATCGTACCCTTGAGAGTAACTCGCGATAAGAAGTATCGCCCTTTTGGCGCATATTTATTTTCAATTCCTCGTACTGAAATAATCTCTTCCAAATGTCGATAGTTTCTAATAAACCTAATAGCACATAAGCTTTATCTTTCGAAAGTTGTATAAACGCTGGTTCTTCATGTACAGGTGGAAACTGCAGCAAATCTCCAAATAAAAGTATGTGCTTAGCTCCAAACCAACCATCTTCATGATGGAAAGTATCGGAGATTTCTGTCAGTCGAAGATGTATGTACATTAATGTAGCGTTTGAAATCATAGACACTTCATCAATAATAATCAACGATACATTTTTCAACTGAATGCGAATGGTTTGTAAAACTGCGTCTGAAAGTTCCCGATACTTGGGAGTCTTACCATGTTCAACTGGTAACTGAAAAAGTCTATGTACTGTTAAGCCATCTATGTTGAATACGGCAATGCCAGTTGGTGCAGCCACAACTGTATCCTTCCCATTAGTTTGTTTTAACCAATATCTAATCGTTTTGATGAGATAACTTTTGCCGGTTCCACCTTCTCCACTTACATACATTCTGAGAATGTTATCTTTTGAATTTATGGTTGTCACTATTTTATCAAATATCTTTTTTTGGTCAGAATTCAATTCTGATATCATTTGCTTAACGTCAACTGTTTCTTGCTTGTCATGCAAGTCTTTAAAATCTTTCATTGCATCCTCGGCTATAATGGGGTCGCATCCCACTGGAAAATTGAGAGGCTCATTATCGCCATTGTCCTGTTCATTATTATCCTGTTTCTCAATTACTACTAATTTTTTGGAAGTCAACAACTGTTCTCGTTCTACAGCTTTCTTCATTACATCAATACGTTCGTGATATTGTATTGCACACTGAAGTTACTTTTGCTTTAACAAAAATGACTCGGTATAAGTGTCACATCCATTTGAAAGCTCATCGATATTACGCCAAGGTTGAAATAATAATAACAAGGCAAAATAGTAATTTTCTGGATTCGTATTCACATCATTCTTATAATGATTAATAAGATAACCACGATCACCACATCTTTTGAGATAAAGATTTTCATGAATTTTGTAATATTCAAGATCCTTTCTTTTAGGCTCAACACGAGTTATATCGTACCACTTAGCAAAATCATATAGATTTAATTCACTTAACTGAACCGGCCTCTTTGGGTAATAGTAATCAACCAAGCTGTTGCAGAAAATCTCAGTTGATTTCGGATCCATATTCTCAATTTCTTTAAGAGATTTAACTTTTCTGTTTCTATGAATCTTTACATCTAACCACCTAATGGTAGTTTTTGGATCGGTACCAAACAACGGGTTTCCTAAAAGTATATCCGCAGCTTCAAGTGCACCACATTCTCTATTACATAGTGTACGTAGAGCGACATTTCAAATACGAGAAATTAGAGGTTTCGTAGAATTTATTTGACTAAAAACATCATCACCATGACTCTTTTCTGATTTGGAAACATATTTGGTGCAATGCCAGTTTAGTAAGCTAGATTTTTCACCAATAAATTGTATGTCCATATTTCCTTCCCAAACAGTAAGAATTGTAGGGTTATAATCATTTACGTTCTTTTCACGATCATTACGAGGCAGATCGTATAATCGACTTTTGGCACGTAATTTGCGTCTCCCTACAATAGAGCCAGCAACGTCTCTCATTATAAAAGTATTGGTTATGGGACGTGGAAACCCAAATCTACAAACACGCCTTATCTTATTTTTCTTTTTCACAAACCTTAAACAATAACTGTTATCGGTGTGACTTTGGTGTGTATTTACTCTTCTATATAATGTAGGCGAAACGTTTTTATCTGGAAATCTACATGTGACATACTTCATTATAAATTTTGCTACTTCCTCATTCGGTAATTCTCCCAGTATTGGTGCATCTTTAATCCATATTAGTAAATGAAAATGTTGCATACCCCTTCCTTGATATTCTCGCCTCCAAAAGTAATGCGTAATTTCGCCAATGGGATTAGCATCGGAACATATAAAATCAAGCATAGCGTGAAATTTATTGTCTATAAATCTGGATACAGACACTGGGTCAGCAGCTATAAGTTGATGTGATGTCATGTGAAGATAGTCAGTTAAATCTGACCACATCCATTCGGCTGGACTTAGTGTAAGAAACCATGTAGCTGGTCCATAATTGTGGATCATACAATTTAAGTAACATCTCGGTTTCTTCCAAAATTGCTCTGTGTTCTGCAACCTTGCATAAATTGTACTCAAATTTTGTTCAAGATGGCCTTTCGATAACTCCTGCAAATATCTAGCGGCAGTATATCGTTCTTTCATATTGATTAAATTCATTTTATGGTATATTCCATGCTTTAATTGTCGTATGTTATTGTCATTCAATAAGTAAAATAAGTATTGCTGATTCAATCGAAATTGAGGATACTTAGACATTAACTTTGTCTTTATGAATTCAAAATTACTGAGACTATTTGCTCTTTCTTCATCTTGCCCATTAATTCCGTATGGATATAATGCTGGAAAACATTTCAGATTTAGAAATTTATGACGATTATTCAGAATAACATCTTCAACATTCAACATTTGATACAGTTCCGTCGCAGTCTTATTTTTCTTTACAGGGTTCATGGGATATATTGTTAGTTGTTCGTAATAAGAATCAGATTGTGACATCTGTGTTAATAATGCCCGTTGATTCCTTCCGGCTGTGATATTTTGGTGAACATTAGAATCATTATTATTGTTATTATCATCAGCTGAAATTTGGTATTCCACTTCATGCATATTTTTACTTAATAACATGTCGGGAGATGTAGGAAGTTTTATTTGAAAGTACAAAGAATTGTTATTCTTTAACCATAGAAGCGCATTGAACACTTTCTTTAAGGGGGGGGTATGGTTTTGAAGGCAGAAAAAAACAGGTTTTTACAGATTTTTTTTTGGGCGTACGGTGAAAGTACATTTATTTCTGATTGTTGTACATTAAAGAGTAGTAATTGAACTATATTCTGTGAAATATTGGTTCAAAAATATTGAAAATTGACCGAATGGCAGCAATTCTTCGCAGGCGCCTCAGAAGAAATACATTTTGCGGTGCACATCATATCTCAGCACTGGATCATCTGAAATGAAATAACCAAAGTTTTTTCCTTAATTTTTATGTCCCTCTAGGTATCGCTGCCGAGTTTTTCCATTTTTTTTAATTTTTGAACTTTTTACAAGACTTGAAAGTGAAAATACCGATTTTTGGCCTAAATTCATGACTATTGTTGTTAATAATAAGAAAAATAAAATCAAAGACGAAAAAATCTCGCCAGGGTTACCTCATAAATTATGTAAGGAAATACTGTAAAAAATTTGAGAACGATCGGTTGAATAGATTTTCAGATACAGTGTGCACCGACTCAAAAAACATCGACTTGAGAAAAACGCGTTTAAAGTTTTTCGTAGCGAAAAGACCCTGATAAAACTTAGTAAGCTATTTATTTTTTATTTTACTCACATAGAATCATCAATGCCGGGACCATAGAGTATAGAACTTTCGTCAAGAATGTCCAAAGCATCTTTTTTATCAAGTCTGCGGCGAATTCTATCATTTTTAGCGGTTTCAGCTGCTCGCTCATCTGCTCTGTTCATTCGAATATCGTTGGTTCGAAGCGCCCATCCATGACAACTTGGACCAGTACTTATTCGCATCTCTTCTAGGAAGGTTAAATAAGCTTTACAGCCTTCATTGAAAACACAAGCAGCCACTGAAGATGCAAATTCGACGATAATTGCTGAACCACTCTCAACTTTCGGCGCAATCTTCCAAATAAGCTGGTTCAAACTCTCATTATTATTTTGTGTGAATCCGCCAATACATCGCTCTAGGAGAGCATCTTTGCTTAAATCTTCATAAATTGGCTTGATTCCTTGTAAAACATCAGTTGGTAGAGCAGAATATGTGTGTTTGAAATTATTCAGCTTGTTTGAAGCTGCAGCTTTCTGCCATTCACACCATGAGTCTTCTCCGCTAGGGCAGTTTTCGTGTTGTGGTTTTGCATCGGTTGAGGCATAATGATAGTAAGTAGCCCAAATGGCTTTCTTCATTTCTTCTACAGAATTAGAATTGAAACGAATTGCACGACCATAGTACTGGGTGAGCTTATCAATCATTTTTGCAGTCAGTTTCCCTTTACCTGAGAGAGTTTTTTTTTAAATTTTTTTTCCAGTTTTGGTTTCACTATCAGTCATAGTTTTTTTGACTAAATCACGCAAACGAGTTCCCATCCTTTTTTGGACGTGTCCAACACATTCTTTTTTATTGACTAGAAAATTTTCACCATAAGGTTCAGCATTGATAACACCACTATATGTTTTCGAGTCACCATCTCCAATATAGTTGCGAATCTTCACGTTATTCTCTTGCGATCTTTTGAACATTGTGACAATTGCGTCGACTTCCATGTTACCGGATGCTCCTTTGTGATTTGCAGAACATTGATCTTCATTTATATGGTTCTCTTGCCATTCTTCGAACTCTGCAGAATCAAGCTTATTCTTCCAAGTAACACACATGTGACAGTATGAACTTTTTACGAGAACATCGACGACTTTTCCGGTGTAATATCCAATCAAGGAAGCCACGCCATATAAAGAAGAAAATCCACGCTTTTTCCAAGTTCCATCGCCTGATACGGTTAATTCTGATGAAGATTCAATATTTTTTTCTCTACACATAGCTGCTTTTTCTTCCTCTATCGCAGAAACAAAAAATCTTTTTGCGGCATTCGTCACACTGGAGCACATTTTCTTCAAGTAATTCTGGTATACCGATTTTGCTACGAAATTACTGGATAAATCCATCAGTCCGCAGAATTTGTCACAACCAGCTAATCCCAAGCCTAAAACTCGCATCACGAAAGCAAATCGGTAGTTCACTTCATACATATGATCATCTACTCGTTCACTAGACGGAACGTAACGAGGTTCTTTGCATTTTTCACATTTTATTTTTATCTTGAAACCAAGACCTATTTTGCCACAACACTGAAATGATACTGTACTATCACAAACTGCACACTTCACTAACGTAGAAATTGTTGAAAAAACTAACAGAAAATCAATGATTCTGAAATGCTTATTTGTATCTTCAGCAACTTCTTGGCTAAAACTTAGTCTGATTTTTTTCGTTGACGTACTCCTTGTCTCAATATCGTCATCGTTTCTTCGTTTATGCGGAGGAACTATTTTTTTACCTCGATACAACTTTTTACCACTCTCCTTTCTACACTCTCTGGAAACTTTTCTCGGCATTTTGCGAACAACAAAAATATCACAACGAAATAGAGTAAGAAAATACAACACGACTGTTACACTCCGCGTCTGCTTCGAAAATGAAGCAACACCAGGTACCGGGGTACCGTTACAACGACCCTGTCTAAGACCTTTCTGGAAACTGCTTAGGGACAATAACAAAAGAAGATTGGACAATAACAAAAGAAGATTGGAGAATAACAAAAGAAGATTGGACAATAACAAAAGAAGATAACAAAAGAGATTGAGAAACAACTGCCTTCCCGCTGAGCGGTTACAGCTCAGGTAGTCGTTCGAGACACGTCTACTTCCAAAGCTATATCTTTGTGAGTTTTGCTCCGATTGACTTCCTATTAACAGACAACATTCTTGAAATACTATACTTTCATAATATGCAATAAAAAAAAATCACTTTTTTTGAACCCTCAAAACCATACCCCCCCCTTAAATCTACCAATTGCTCCCAAACTACATGCGATTTGGTTGGTATTCCACGCACCAATATATACAATTCGTGGTTAATATTAAGGGCGTCATTAGAAGGACAGGTTTTGTAGATAGTTTTCTGTATTGGGAGAGGTAAATGAAATGTACTACCTATCACTTTCTTTACCATATCCCTGTAAGGTATTTTTCTTTTTGCAATTGTACCCATTTTCAGTATCGTTTGAAAAGCCTTCGCCCTTTGTATTAAAATCTGTTCATATGCATTTAGTTCAGATATTTCTGGCGGAACTGATTTAACAGCAAGTTTGTTTAAAACACATGTTGGTGGTAGTTTATTCGAACGGAACTTGCGAAGACAGTAGTGACACACATAAGCTAATGGCGTTCCTTCAAGCCTCAAATGTTTAATTAAGTCTCTCCAAAATATATTATCAATCGGACATCTTAAATTCGATATGCAAGTGACATCCCTTTTAAAACATAACTTTTCACAAGACGCGCAAGCGTGGTTTGGAACATCCATCGCCCTTTTGTGGTATGCTTTAAACGCTGCTTTGTACGTTTTTTCCAAGTAACCTTCATCTAAAATAACCTCAGAACTACCGCTGTCACAACTTTTGCAAGATTGTTTTGCTTCGAAGGCAACATTTATCAATTCTGGTACATTGGTAGTATTAAAAGCTACATCAATCTGTGATATTTTTCTGCGGTACTGAAATACTTTGAAAAATAGTCGTTTAATTATTCGTACAAGGGGAAAATGTGGTGCTAAAATCTCTACTGATAAAAATGGAGAATGACAAATAGCTGAGCTCATGTAACAAACCAAGCTATGACCTGACTTGTTATGGTAATGCTGGAATGTGCACCTTTGCATATTTGAAAATATATTTATGCACATTTCGTAGCAAACAATTACTTATATTTTCAAGAAATACTTTATAAGTTTTCAACATTTCCTCCTCGACTAGTTTGCACAGTTGTGAACAATTCCATGACAATTTTGCACCTTTTTTTCCGATCCGTAAAGGTAAAATGTTCATCGCCTGCCCTTTTTCATTCACCTGTATCACTTCAAAAAAATCCCTCGGCATTTTGTACATGTTTTCAAAGAAAAATGACTCAGAAGAAGAATTATGTTTTCTTACATTTCCACATAACGCAGTCTCCATATTCTGTAGGTTCTTATCAGAACATTGAGACCATTGAGTAAGATTAACTTCAACTTTATTTTTAAGGGACTTAAGATTCGTTTTCATTTTATACACATATTTGTCTCTGACATAAAGGCACCACTTTACAATTCTTTCGGCTTCTAATCGTTTTTCCACATTATCACATTTTTTATCTATCATTTTATTTATATTACAAATATAATTTTCCTTGTTGTTGAAAATGTTGAGTGAATTCGCAAACCTATCAAATCGCTTGTACTTTTTGCATAAAGTTTTAGTGAAGTGTATTTTGCTTTTACCCTTTATAACTTTTTACTTATACTTCTTATACCATGATTTATTGATAATACTTTTCAGAATTCGTGCGTGGATGTTAACATGTCGTTTACGTAATTGTAAGAAATTAGTTTCTGGATTTGCAACATATCGCATACGTTTTGAATCGTGTTCATGAACTACGTCAGCAGCGCTGTTTTTACGTTTCAAAATGCGTTTCCTTTGCATCTCTGAATAATGTTTGTGTCTTATTCTCGCGTTTTCTGTACATGTAATCGTTGGAAAAACAATATTTGAATTTATAGCTTCTGAGGACTGAAACTTCCCTCCGTTACTACAAGAACTGCGTGCAATATTTCCTATAAAAGTATATGGAAAATGTTTAATTACATTAGTTTCTAATATTTTTAATAAATGTGAACGCATGACATTAATTGAATATGTTACATCACTAGGAGAAATTCCTAAGAAGATCGATGTAGCAAAAGCAATAGCAGAAACGCCACAATCGTTGCAATTTGTTTGATATTGAACTTCAGGATACTTTATTGAACTGTCATTAAAAATATAAAATGCATATAACTTCTTCAAATATAATTAATGATGCCTATGTAAGGCCTTTCTATTAAGAGAATCATAAATAAACACTGTTTCAGTGGCATAGTAACTACAAACCCAATGACCATCTATATTAGTTGACATATCTTCGAAACTGTGCAGTATTTGTATGTGCTTTGATTTACTTGAAATACCTTGGATAGTATTCAGTTTTTGAATTTTCCATGTTCCCTGCATGTCATATCCTGAAGATGCTTTAAAAAGTTTTCTAAATCTGTTCATGACATCGCAATTAATCCATTTGTTATTAAGGTAGAACCAAGGACGATTCTTGGAATTTGAGTCAAAGTTTTTTTCAACTCATGTCCTTATTTTAAAATATTTCATCTTGAAATTTGAATATAGTGTAGTTCAGCCCTTTAGGATGATCTCTTGATAGCGACTCAGTTTTAGATAATAAAAATTTTTTGAAAAAAATTTTTATATTTTTGGATTTACCGACAGAGAATGATAATAGCGAACACACAGCTACCATATCATATAAAATCTAATTCACGGTGACACCAAACACTGGAGATTATCATAGTGTGCCAAGGATAACGATTTCAATAACATTTACTTTAGATTAAAAAAGTCGTAAACAAAAGAGAAACTGGAAGGTCAAGACACGAGGTGGACACAATCTCCTTATCTCTTGTTTATAAAACGTGAGATGTTAGTACACCAAACTAATCATAGATGGCACTGCATCATTTCGTGTTGTAGGCACCGGCCTGCAGCTCCTCGCGCATGTAATGTAATGCGCATGCGCGCTCTCCAGAGAGAAACACTTTTCTCCTGGAAGTGACAGGGCTAACAAGTCGGTGGTCTACACGCGCTACCACAACGTGTTTACCAAAAGCCAATTATTATTCGTTGAATAAAATCATTTGTTGTTACAACCATCTGAGTCAGGTATTATTCACCCTCAGCCCATACGTGTGGGGATAAGGTCGAGTGTTTACGATCAGTAAATATGAAGAAGATTTCTTGAGATGGATAAGAATTCGTAATGGCCGCCGTTAACCGCCATGCGAATCTAGTACCAAGAAAGCCCCATAATTGGTGACCCCGACAACTCTTTCGTCGCAAAAATTAACAAGAAGACGCCGAAAGTGTTCACTACGAACCAACCAAAGGATCGTGCGTATTAATAAAACCGCGCAGGATCGAAAAGTGATTACAATCCAAAAAGGACTCCGGTTCGCACACACAACGCGATCGGACGCCTGTTCACGAGTTTTCGTGGCAATCGAAAACTAAAGAAAAAAGTCATCACCGTCATGAAGACGGGTCATCGTGGGAAACCCTGTGTGATCACAGCCATCGTTGGACATCACCGTCGTGAAGACGGCCCATCGGCGGACTTCCCTATAATAACACACAGCTTCGAGGGAAAACAATCTCCCGGCGTCACGTAGCCGTGCAGCATTCGCCGTGGAACATCGCAGTTTTCCGTACCAACGAATAATAGCGTGCGTAAGCGTCAGTGGGAACGTTGGACGGTTTAAGGATTGCCAAGTGATATTTCACGTTTTTGATAGTGTCACGGCATATTTCGCGAATGTGAACAATTAAATCCGCCTTCCGCGTTAGAAAAACCTATTTTAAGTGAAAAATCATTCATTTTGCGTCGTAACGAGCCCGCCAAAACCACGCGGGAAATGATAGCGTCGGTTGCGATGCGCGGACCGTTAAGCTTGTGACGCGTAGGTTGTCGTGATTGGTTTCTTGTCAGAGTGTCGATGCTTCATGCGCATAAGGCAACGGCCATATTTGATCTAGAGATACCAATCTATAAACAGTAAAATACAGGCGCGTTCACAGTCGTTAAAGTTTTTGCGTATTAAAAAGTAAACTATTCATCTAGTTTTACGTATAATTACTTATTAGCGTCAAATATATTAGCCTTTAGTGTTCGTAACACAGCCAATTGACATGGAAATGATTCATTCACCAAAAACGCGCTTACAAAAGAAAAAACAGGAAGAAGTCGATGGAACGAACGGTTCTGCAGGAGACACAATGCAAACGGGCGAGGACACGAGTGAAGGCGCAACCGGCGGTGACGAACAAATAAACCAAATGGACCAAATGTGGCAATTTATGGTTGAAATGCAACAGCAAATGAACGAAATTAAACTTGCTGCAAGCAAGGCAGTAAATGAACCGAGTGTGCCGCCACACTCGGCAAACACAAGTCCGGTTGTGTCTTCAACTCGGCCAAACGCAGGGAACATGCCCATGCAGCTCGTTCAAACGCCATTACCCAAGCTGCCAAAATTTGATGCGAAGGACCCGGAAATGTGGTTCTACATGGTCGATGCAGGTTTCGCGAGCGCGAATATTCACGACGAGGATCGTCGAGCTGCACACCTTGTAGCGTCACTCGAAACAGAAGTCGCGAAACGTGTGCGTGATTTAATGGACAAGTCAGATCTTGTCAACCGGTACTCCGCATATAAAAAACGAATTATAGAAATGTACGCAAAATCAAGAGAGTCCAAGTTGCTCGAACTTATGCGGAAAAAGGGTACATTTTCCGGAAAACGATCGTTCATTTTACAACATATACGCAGTTTGAACGACGGCTCATGCGACGATAATGCGATCAGAACTATATTTTTAGATCATCTTCCCGAGCGTACGCGTGTCGTACTTGTCATGTCAAAGATAGAGTCATTAGAGGAACTAGCTCTGATGGCAGACATGATCGAGGATATCGTATCTCCGGACGACGGATCCGTCTCATCAGTAGTTTCCCACTCTGCAAATGCAAACTTTTCCGTATCGTTGTACGACAAAATGGATCAGATGTCCAAAGAAATGCAGAAGATTACCGCGAAAATGGGAGAAATAAGTAAGCTCACCGAGAGCATCGACAAACTAACTAAGGCAGTAACGAAATCAAACACCCATGACCGGAGTAGGGGTCGTTCCAGTAGCAAAAAGCGATCGAATAATTCTAAGCGTCCGGTTGACGCGAACGCGAATGTCCAGAACCAAGGGATGAAATTGTGCAAGGCTCACGCGAAATATGGTGACCAGGCTTGGACGTGTCGCGACTATTGCATTAAATACAGAGAGTTTTCGGAAAAATAACAAGCCTCGTCTACGCGGGGACAGGAGGCGGGAGCGGTAAATCAAATCGTCTCCATATTAAAGATCCCAAATCGAAATTAACGTTTTTAATCGACACGGGTGCAGACCTTTCCTTGTTGCCTCGGAATGCAGAACATGATAAACACCCGGCTAGTACTAAACTACGCGCAGCAAATGATGCGCTAATAGAAACCTACGGTAACCGTACCATAGAGGTTCAATTCTGTCTACCTCGCGTTCACGAATGGAAATTTTGCGACGCAGCTATAACACATTCGATTATAGGAGCCGATTTTCTAAATAATTTCGGTCTGACGGTAGATATTCGTAATCAGAAATTGATCAACCCCAATTCAGGTACCTCTTGTTCGGGGAAACTGATAATCTCACCCTTCGCAGGAATAAACCTTGTTAAGGCACCAAACGAAATTGTAGAGATGTTACGCGATTTCCCAAACATCACAACGATGAATCCGGACATTGGGAATAAGACCGACGTCTTTCATCATATCTTTACTACGGGACCGCCTGTGTCTGAACCCCCTAGACGTTTAAAACCGGTTAAACTGAAAGCGGTTAAAGAACAGTTCGCGAAATTCGAACAATTAGGGATCTGTAAAAAATCTCACAGTCCTTGGGCCAGCCCAATCCACGTCGTGCCGAAGCAGGACGGCGGGTGGCGAATTTGCGGGGATTATAGGCGGCTAAATGCTTTAACGATTCCCGACAAATGTCCAGTGCCCCACTTGCATGATTTTTCCGCATTCTTGCGCGGTAAAACTCATTTTTCAAAAATTGACTTAACAAAAGCGTATCATCAGATACCCGTAGCTCCCGAGGATAGGCAAAAAACTGCTGTAATAACCCCGTTCGGGCTGTATGAGTTTACCGTGATGACTTTCGGCCTGCGAAACGCGGGGCAAACCTTCCAAAGGTATATAAATCAAGTACTAGGCGACCTCGATTTCGTCGTAACGCACATCGATGACATTTTGATCGCGTCCGACAACGCTACCGAGCACTTAAAACATCTTCGAACAGTTTTCGAAAGGTTAACTAACGCACAATTGTCGATAAATCTCGACAAATGCGAATTCTGTAAAGAAGAAATAATGTTCTTAGGTCATCTCGTCAGTAGCCAAGGTTGCCGACCCACTCGCGATAAAGTACGCGCAATTACAGAATTTCCGAGACCGCGAACCGTCGCGGAACTTCGTAGATTTTTAGCGATGGTTAATTTTTGCCGTAGAAGTATCCAAAGGCTGCCGAAATTCAAACACCATTAAACGCGTTTCTCGTAAAATCGAAAAAGAACGACAAAACCGAAATCGTTTGGTCAGAGGACGCGAACTCTGCTTTTGAAAAAATGAAAGAAGCAATTGTTATCGCGGTGATGAGATTTCACCCTTCAGAAAATGCAGATACGCGCATCGTCTCAGACGCTTCCAATTTCGCGATGGGAGCAGCTTTAGAACAACTTCTGGACGGTGAGTGGAGGCCGTTGGGATTCTTCTCAAAAAAATTTAGCCCCGCTCAATTGAAATACAGCGCGTATGATCGTGAACTAACTGCAATTTATGAGGCCACTAAGCATTTTCGATTCTTCGTAGAGGGGATACCGTTCAAAATTCTGACCGATCACGAGCCTCTGGTTTACGCTTTCCAGCAAAAGGCTGGAAAAGCGTCAGATAGGCAAGCTCGTCAACTTCAGTTCATATCTCAGCTAACTACGCAGATCGAATACATTAAAGGCGAATCGAATACCGTAGCAGATTCTCTTTCTAGGGTAGAAACTATAGAATTCCCTGCCGAGTTTGACCACCACGAATTAGTCGAGGAACAAAAGAAAGACGTAGAATTACTAGGCTTTCTAGAGGATCGTAGTACCTCGCCAGCAAAAGTTGCAAAGATTCAAACTGTCCAAGGGACAGGACGTGTTAACCATCATAGTCGAAGTCGGAGAAGATGAGATCAGACCATACATTTCTGTGTCTATGCGTCGCAGGGTATTCGAATTCTTCCACTCTCTGTCGCACTCAAACGCCAAAGTGACATGTCGTTTAGTACAACGCAGACACTTCTGGCCAAATATGCGACGAGATGTCACAGATTGGTGCAAGAGGCGCATCGATTGTCAACAATCTAAAATCTCCCGACACAATCGAGTCACTCCACAGCATTTCGATGCTCCAGACGGTCGTTTCGACCACGTACACCTAGACGTTGTTGGGCCATTACCCCGGAGTGGGGGATTCGAATACCTTCTTACAATGGTCGACAGATTTTCGCGATGGACAGAGGCTACTCCGATTAGGAACATGGAGGCTCAAACGATCGCCAGAGCGTTCTACGATACTTGGATATCGCGTTATGGCACACCCCTTATTGTCTCGACTGACCAAGGCAGAAATTTTGAAGCCGCGCTATTTTCCTCTTTGTTAGAATTATCGGGTTGCAAAAGAGTTCGCACAACACCATATCACCCGGAGGCCAACGGGATGATCGAGCGGTGGCACCACGTATTAAAAACCGCATTAAGATGCCACACAGGCACGCCGTGAACACGAATTTTACCTACCGTGTTGTTAGGTTTACGCACGCACTTGCGTGCAGATATGAATGCATCACCGGCAGAATTTATGTTCGGTACTGCAATCAGGATCCCAGGCGAATTTTTTATACCAGAAACCGAATCAGTAGACCCGCGCATATTCATTGACGAATTCCGAGAAACAATGAGGAGGGTCAAGCCCGTGCCAGTCGCACATCACCATACGATACGAACTTTCGTATTTAAAAACTTAGCGACGTGTACTCATGTCTTTAGACGCGAAAAGACACATAAAGATACTCTGGAATGCCCATATTCAGGTCCATATAAGGTATTAGAGCGACGAAGCGAAACAGATTATCTGATAGACTTTAAAGGTACCCCAACTGTCATTCACATTTCGAATCTAAAACCAGCCTTTGAAATAGATCAACCTATTACTCAAGCATCTAATGATAATAATCAACCTGTTCCTGGCCCTTCCGAAACACATGTCGTCCGTGCAGAAACCGTAACGACACCCGTGAATGTCGGTCAACCGATCGCCGGTCCTTCCGGATTATGTACCTATCCCGCCAAAACTGCAAAGGCAGCAGCGAAAAAGCTAACAATAAACGAATCGCAGAATGTTGTAAACGTTTTAAATTATTCGCAACCAGACAAGGCGTATCCAAAGAAATGGTTACCCAAAAGGGACGAAATATAAACAGCGAAAGACTGTACAAAATGAATATGTAATTTCTTCAGTCTTTCGGTCTTAAAATTTTTTTATTGATAAATTTGTTGGGTTGAGGTTTCGACAACTAATACGTTGTCATCTTCAGAACACTGATTCTATTTATATTTTTAATTTCATAACATAATTTCTTAGATTTAAATTAATTTAATAATTGGAAAGTAAGTTATTATAGGTGTTTTCGACTACATCATTAAATTCGTAGTGATCACTACGAATTTAATGATGCACAGACTGATGACTACATCATTAAATTCGTAGTGATCACTACGAATTTAATGATGTAGTCAAAAACACCTATAATAACTTACTTTTCAATTATTAAATTAATTTAAATCTAAGAAATTATGTTATGAAATTAAAAATATAAATAGAATCAGTGTTCTGAAGATGACAACGTATTAGTTGTCGAAACGTCAACACAACAAATTTATCAATAAAAAAATTTTAAGACCGAAAGACTGAAGAAATTACATATTCATTTAATACCTACGGTCAAAGAAGGGATATTCCAAAATAACTGTACAAAATGTAAATAGTAGTTTGTAAGGAAAATTTTGATACCTAAAAAAAATAAGTTAGACTAAGTTCATTGTAAAATTTGTTATAATATCGTTAAAACTAAGGGGGGAGTACTGTAGGCACCGGCCTGCAGCTCCTCGCGCATGTAATGTAATGCGCATGCGCGCTCTCCAGAGAGAAACACTTTTCTCCTGGAAGTGACAGGGCTAACAAGTCGGTGGTCTACACGCGCTACCACAACGTGTTTACCAAAAGCCAATTATTATTCGTTGAATAAAATCATTTGTTGTTACAACCATCTGAGTCAGGTATTATTCACCCTCGGCCCATACGTGTGGGGATAAGGTCGAGTGTTTACGATCAGTAAATATGAAGAAGATTTCCTGAGATGGACAAGAATTCGTAATGGCCGCCGTTAACCGCCATGCGAATCTAGTACCAAGAAAGCCCCATAGTGTACACAAAGATAAAGAAGATTTATCATCGGTGGTCTCGGTCTTCGTAAACAAAGAGGGTTAGCAATTCGTTGATTAGTTTTCTACTAATAATCAGTTTCTTTTATTAATTTTTCATTGTTATGTTTGCATTTATAATTTACATTTGTAGCTTTTATATTCTTTACACTTCTACTCTTATTATTGTTATTCTTACTACTAATATATTAATTATTATAATAATTAATATTATAATATAATAAATTATTTCATTTATTTCTCCAAGAGTCGTACGACGTGATATCACAGACTCGCGACTCGATGGTATCACGTTGTACGACTCTTGAAAAGTGAATTTAGCCCAGACACGAACCTCAATTCACCCGCAATTAGAGTTTTCCTTCTTACGTTTAGAATACGTAACGAAGAATTTTACACTTCTCCCGAATGAAAGTCTATACCATAAATAACATCTGTATTGTCGATTTTGTCCAAAAATCGACAAAAAATTGCAAAAATGAAATTTTTTATATCGCCAAGCGTAGAGCGACGCTATGTTCCGAGGAACATTGCAGGTGATGATTCAATATGGCGTCACTCCACGCTTGGCGATATAAGCAATTTAATTCTTGCAATTTTTTTTCGACTTATGGACAAAATCGACAATACAGATGTTGTTTACGATACTGACTTTCATTCGGGAGAAGCGTAAACTTCTGCGTTGCGAATTGCAGACGTATAAAGGAAAATTGTAATTGCGGGTGAATTGAGGTTCGTGTCTGGGCTAAATTCACTTTTCAAGAGTGGTACGACGTGATACCATCAAGTCACGACTCACATGAAATAAATTTAGTAATTTGACAGCAAATGGGGATGCTTTATTAACGGTCAAACAAGAATATCTATATGAATCTCAAGTCCTCCAATTACGATAAAAAATCAACTGCAAAATAATTGTTCAATTTGTTTAAGCAGTTATTTTTTCAGACAAATTGTGGAAAAATCAGTTCTTGGCCGTGTTGACACCGGACATGGATTTTAAGGGAAAGAAGAACGTAAAAAATTACAGTTTTTAATTTGTTTAAACAATTTTTATTTAAACAAATTATCCACAAAATTTGTTGTCATTTTGTCACGAGAATGCATATTTCAATGACGCGTTATCATTGTGCAAGACTGCATCGTCAATTTCTATGAAATTATTTTATTTATTTCTTCAAGAGTCATATGACGTGAGACAATACCTCAGACTTGCGACTCGGCGGCATTACATCGTACGACTCTTGGAAAGTGAATTTAGCCCAGACACGAACCTCAATTCACCCACAATTACAGTTTTCCTTCTTACGTCTGCAATACGTAACGCAGAAGTTTACGCTTCTCCCGAATGAAAGTCAGTACCGTAAACAACATCTGTATTGTGGATTTTGTCCAAAAATCGACAAAAAATTGCAAGAATTAAATTGCTTATATCGCCAAGCGTGGAGCGACGCCATATTGAATCGTCACCTGCAATGTTCCTCGTAACATAGCGTCGCTCTACGCTTGGCGATATAAAAAATTTCATTTTTGCAATTTTTCGTCGATTTTTGGACAAAATCGACAGTACAGATATTGTTTACGGTATAGACTTTCATTCGAGAGAAACTTAAACTTCTGCGCTACGTATTCTAAACGTAAGAAGGAAAACTTTAATTGCGGGTGAATTGAGGTTCGTGTCTGGGCTAAATTCACTTTTCAAGAGTCGTAGGACATGATGTCGTCGAGTCACAAGTCTGTGGTATCGTCGTATATGTCATACGACTCTTGCAGAAACAAATGAAATAATTTAACATAAATTAGCTATGCTTTGTTACAATTCAAACGAGAATGCATATTGCAATCTAGAATCGTCAAATTATTATAGAATAACAAGATGGAAAAATTTGTTTCATTTGTGTCAACGATTATTTTTTTAACAAATTGCGAAAAGAATGGTTTTATGGTATGTCCATTTCCATTGAATAAAAAATTAGTTCGACGCTTGGAGTATAGTTAAAAAGTTTTAGAAAGTAGTATTTCCAGAGAAAGTTCAATAGTAACAATATAATTAACCCATTAACGCCTGAAAGGCCACTCTGCAGACCACTATTTTTAAGCTTACTGTATGGATACAATTCAATTAAAAAAAAAGCAAAACATGGAATTTATAGTTTTTTTAAATGCTCTTTCTGTGTCATTGAAAATTTGAAAAAACAATTTTGAGTACTCTAAAATGGAGTTCAAAGGTAAAAAACGTAGAAGAAAAAATCTTATTTAATTGAATATTTCGGTAACTTGCCGCTATGGAATTATCTTGAAACCAGTTTAAATGGGAGACGTGATGTCTGAACTTTAAAAATGTGTATTGACAAATGTTTTTCCCTTACCTTGATGACTCAAAATGGCGTCCAAAGTGAAAAATTTTACTCAATATATGTCGGACGCTTTAACTGATAAACTATTAACTTTTCGAAAAAAATGTTAAGATTAAAAAGTGCTTAGAATTTGTTAAGGAATACCCCAGAATTTTCTCAGATCTTTTGGACCCATTTAAAAAAATTTTTTAACACAAAATTATAATTTTTAAAAATTCACAGAAAATTCTTAAAAAATTCTAGTGTGTTCCTTTGATAAGTCTAAGGTTTTTTTTATAATTGTTAGTTTTTCTGAAAGTTGATACTTTTTGGGTAAAAAAATCTGCCGCATTCGATACGTGTAAATTTTTCTGCCAATTTATTGTTATATTTTTTTACTTAAAAACTATCAACTTTCAGAAAAAATTGACAAGTAAAAAAAAGCTTAGAATTGTCAAAGGAACACATTAGAATGTTTTAAAAATTTTCTATTAATTTTGTTAACTTATAAAAATTGTGTTAAAAGATTTTTTTAAATGGATCCAAAACATCTGAAAAAATTCTGGGTTGTTCCTTAACAAATTCTAAGCACTTTTTATTTTCAACATTTTTTTCGAAAAATTAATAGTGTATTAGTTAAAGCGTCCGACAGATATTGAGTACAATTTTTCAATTTGGACGCCATTTTGGATAACCTAGTTGAGGGAAAAACATTTATTAATACTGTGACGTGGTATTTGGGAGGGTCGGGTGACCTCCACCACGTGCCGCCTCGGTCGGCGGTCGATTCCCGATCGATACTTCGGTGGACTCATGAAAAAAAGAACGAGCGGCAGAAGTGACAGGCTAGAGGTTATGTGCGGTTGCCCAGGGGGTACGAAGGTGCCTTACGTAAATACCCCATCACACCCCCCCCCCCCCCTCTTGCGACGAGCTATCTCGGAAGGGGTGGCGAGTCTTCAAAAGCTCCTCGTTTAATAAGACGAAAGAACGAAATTTTAACGCTACGCAGTTCCGGTAAAGAAAAGGCATGTCGCAACCCCTGGCAAGCACCAAGCAAAAGTAAAACGAAATGACGAATTAAACGTAAACGGACTGATTAGGCGATCCTAATCATTAACTTATTTTGGAGTACATGCAAATTATACGGAAGTTACATGCAGAGGATCCGATAAATTAGGGATACCGTCACCCGGGATTTGGATCGGAGAGTGGTTACGAAATGATAACACACGTTTTGCTCCCACTTCAATTTATTTTTCTCCGGACAGGGAGCCGGTTTCCGTTTCCGGCGATCCCGGGTCTCTCGGGTCTCTCTCTTCTTCTTCCTCCGGCCTACCAACGCCGGTTACGACCGGTGCAGTCCGGGCAGGTTTGCCGGGTGTATCCGGGCCTGTGGCAGCGTGGGCACGCTCGTCTTCGCGGTCGGGGACAGTCCTCTGCCCGGGGGCCTTCCCCGAAACAATTGGGGCACCGGTTTGTGACCAGGTCCTCCACCCGTTCCTTCGCCTTCTCCTGGGGCTCCGGTGGCGTTCTTCGCTCGCATTGTCTTCTCTTCTCCACCGGTGGTCTGTGTCTCTCCGGATATTTCTCCCGGCGTACCCGGGCGTACATTATCCGGCCTTGAGGCAGGTTCTCTACCTGCGTCCCGCGGGTGACCATCGCCGGTTTCGGGGCCGGTGCGGGGGCAGGTGTTGGGACCGGTACAGGGGCCGGAGCTGGTGCCGGTGTTGTTACCGGGGCAAGTGCCGGGGCCGGCGCTATTACCGGTGCTGGTGCCGGCGCAGGTGCCGGTGCGGGGGCCGGTCCTGGTTCCGGATCCTTAGAGGGGGCCGACTCCTCTCCCTTGATCTGCCGGAGTAGATCCCCCGTTCGGGCGAGCATCTGGGTGACCTTCTCCTCCGGGTGTCCTGATCCTTCCATTGCGATCTATTGAAGGGAGAGATTGAATTTCGCACGAGGGCGAGGACAGGAAACGAAACACCAGGTGCACGTTCAGGTATGGGTAGTTGGATAAAACGGAAGAAAAAGAAAAACAAAAACGACGTTAGTTAGGATCGGGTTAGCACGTGGGCCTCCCCTCTCTTACTTTTAGTTAAATTTCCGGCCCGGAAGGGGGAACGAGGTCCGCTCCTCCGGGGAATCGCGGGTTTAAATTTCGGCCCGGAGAGGGAACGGGGTCCGCTCCTCCGGGAGAATCGCGGGTTTTAAATCTTTAATGTGGTGTTTCCCGAGATTTTTACCTTTCATATCAACGTGTTCGTACACCACGCGCGATAAGATCTTCGAGATCTTGTACGGTCCCGAATATTTTGGCGCTAATTTAGCCGCCACTCCCTGCGCGGCGGACGAGAGCACGCGGTTTCGTTTCCACACGGCGTCGCCTACGTTATACGTCAAGTCTCTGTGCGTCTGGTTGTAATATTTGGCCGGTCTTTCGTTTGCCGTCTCTAAGTATTGTATTACAAGGTCGTGAATTTCTGTCATTCGGAGCATCCGTTCAGCCCACGCCTCTGGATCTTGCCTCGGCAGATTGATTTTTCCATCCAGAATGCGCCGGGCGAAACGTGGGGGTGAAGGGATGCGTCCGAAGTTCACGAATGCCGGACTCATTTTCAAAGTACTGTGTACGGCGGTATTGTATGCAAACTGAAATTGGTGAAGGTGATCGTCCCAGACGCAGTGATTCCCCTTGACGTAAGCCGTAATCATCGTCTTGATCACCCGGTTCATACGCTCCACCGGGTTGGCTTGTGGATGGTAGGGCGGCAGAGTGAGGATCCTGATTCCAAATCCTCGGCAGAAGTTCCTGATTTTCCGGTTGGCGAATTCGGTTCCATTGTCGGTCAGGAATACATCCGGACTGCCCGAGCGGTAGACGATTCTTTTCTCAAAGGCCCGCAGGATGGATGGGCCATTTGCTTTCCGTAGAACCACGCATTCCACCCATTTACTATGTAGGTCGTGGAAGACCAGGGCGTATTGGCAGCCGTGCGTACTTTTGGGGAACGGCTCCATAATATCGGCGGCCACGATATTCCATGGTGCGGCTGCGATTCGCCTTCCCATTAGTCCCGGAGGCGCCTTCTGTTCCACCTTGCAACGTTGACAAGTCTAGCACTTCCGGACGTACCACAGGATGTCGTGATACATCACGGGCCAGTAGTAATTTTCCGTGGTCCAGGCGTACGTTTTTCCGACTCCCAGATGCCCTGATTGCGGATCATCGTGTGTCTCCCGCAATATGGCGTCTCGGGCACTGGGAGGAACTACTAGTTTCCAGGCGTTGAGATCTGGTACGATTAGGTCCAGGTACGTGTTGGGGCGGTACCGGAACAACTGGCCGTCATCGATTTTCCAGCCGTCGAATCTTTCCGGATGTGACTGGACGTCTTCCAGTCGTCGGTCGTACCACTTTTCGTCCTTGGGTGGTTCCGGTGGATCGTTGTCCGGTTCTTCCGTTTCCGGATCCTCTTCCGGATCCAGGGCGGCGATTTCGTTTCCGGGTTCTGCCGGATTTACTGCGACAGTTTCGTCTCCCGGTTCTGCCGGATTTAAGGCGGCAGTTTCGTTTTCCGATTCTGCCGGATTTACGGCGGCAGTCTCGTCTTCCGGATGTGGCTCGTACATCCGGGATAGGGCGTCCGGAACATGATGCAGTGCTCCTTTGCGGTGGACCACTGTGTAGTCATATTCCAGTAGTTCCAGAGCCCATCGAGCCAGTCTTCCATCTGGAGTTTTTAAGTTGTGGAGCCACCTTAAACTACTGTGATCCGTTACAACGGTAAAGTGGTATCCCTCCAGGTAATGCCGGAACTTCCGGATAGCCCAGATGACCGCTAGGCACTCTTTTTCGGTGACGGTGTAGTTAATTTCGGCCGGCGAAAGAGTCCTACTGGCGCAAGCAACGATGTACTCCCGGTCATCCTTGGACTGGCTAAGAACGGCCCCTAATCCTGAATTGCTGGCGTCCGTTTGTAGCGTAAACGGTAGAGAGAAATCCGGCGTCGTGAGGACCGGAGCTGTGGACAAAGCCACTTTGATCTTCCGGAATACGGCCTCTTGCTCTTCTCCCCAATTCCATTTGGTATTCTTCCTCAGGAGTCGGGTTAACGGGACGGTCAGATCGGCGAAGTTTTCGAGAAATCGCCGATACCACGACGCCATTCCGAGAAAGCGTCGTAGCTGCGTCAGGGTTCTGGGTGCCGGATATTCGAGTATGGGCGCTACTTTCTCCGGATCGATTTGTAGTCCATCGTTATTCACCCGGAACCCAAGATACCGGACCTCGTTCCGGCAAAATTCACATTTTTCCGGATTCAAAGCTAGTCCGGCATTTCCGATAGCTTGTAGGACGCGGCCGAGCCAAAGTAGATGCTCTTCGAACGTTGGCGTAATCACAATGATGTCGTCCAGGTAAGCAAAGGCGTACGGGACCATTTCTGGGCCGATCAGTCGGTCGAGGAGCCTTTGGAACGTTGCCGGAGCGCCGGAGAGTCCGTAAGGCATCCGGTTGAAGTGAAACAATCCTCGACCTGGTACCGTGAACGCGGTGACTTCCTTACAGCCCTCTTCCAGCGGGATCTGGTGGTACGCCTGGCTGAGATCGAGGGTCGAGATATATCTGGCGGAACGAAGTTTATCCAGAATTCCCTCGATGTACGGCAACGGATACGCATCCTTCTTTGAAACTGCGTTTACTTTCCGGAAATCTAAGCAGAACCGGTATTTTCCGGTAGGCTTCCGGATCATTACGACCGGCGTGGACCATTCGCTTTGCGAGCGTTCGATGATCCCTTCTTTCAACATCCGGTCTACTTCGGCGTACATGGCCTCCCGGACGGGAGGGGAAACCAGATAGTACCGCTGCTTGATCGCTGAGTGCCCTTGCGTGTCGATGTTATGTTTGATGAGCGAGGTGCACCCCGTCTTCCCGGAAACTTTCGAGAGTTCCCGGTCGAGAAACTGCTGGAGCCGCGTTTTTTCCGGCTCGGTGAGCTCCACCAGTCCGCAGCAGGTGTCGTCCTCCTCTTCTTCCGGTGACTCGTCAGTCCCGGATGGCAGGAACGGGTGTTTCCGGCCGGTGAGGGCGGAGGTCCAAGTGTCGTTGGTCCCGTTGATCTGAATCTCGAAACGGCGAACGAAGTCCATTCCAAGGATCGCATCCGACGTAAGATTTGGAATGATCGAGATCGGCATTTCAATCGTGAAGTCGTCTACAGTGACGGGGACGATGACTTCCTCCCGGACCATGACGACGCTGCCGTCCGCCGTGAGAACGCACCCGGAGGCCGGTTGTCGAACCTCCAGTCCTTCGCGAAATTCTGGAGCTACTCCGATACTTCCCAGAAAAGTCCTCGAGGATCCCGTATCGAGGAGGGCCCTCACGTTTCTTCCGTTGATTCCCACGTTGAGAAACGGTCGGGGAATCCGTCCAGGGTAGAAATATCTCCACAGTGGACGTCGCTCCTGTGTGGTGCTCCCGGTCGTTTTCCCCGGAAATCACGGGGTTGACTAATTGCTTCCCCTACGGTGTCGTCCGGAGAACTGGTCTCCGGTGCTGCCGGAGAAGGCTCCGTTTCCGGAGGTCCCCGGTGTATGATCCCAGTCTCGTTGGGAGGGGGTGCCGGGATCGGGCAGGTCACTCCCTTTTGGCGTTTCCCGCGCACCGTTTACACGACGGAAGTACCGAACCATGATTCTCGCACTGGTAGTAGTGGTCCGGTTTACGGGGCTTCGGGCACGACCGAAATCCGTGGCCTTCCTCCTTGCAATTCCAGCAGACGATTTTCCGCTTCTCCGCCGGTTTCGAGGGTCCAGCCGTCTCGCGCCGGGTGGTGCTGGAGGAGGAAGGGGTTGCTTCCGGTTTTCGACCGGATTCCTTCCGGTAGGTTTCCTTCACGGGCTTCTTTACGTCGTTATCCAAGGAGGCGACTCTACCGGTTTTCGCTACCGGATCCCGTTTTTTGGATTGGGGAGCGAACTCCCGGATGGGCGCTTCTTCCTTCGGTGGTGGTGCCCGGAACTGCCAGAAGCTCTCCCACGACGTCTCCAAATCTTGCGCACGTTCCAACAACTCTTCCATGGAACGGATACTGCGCCGGTGGATATGTTCCCGGTATTTCGGCCGGAGATGCAAATACGTCATATCCAGAAGCTCTTCGTCGTTCGGGGGTTGCGTTAGTCGTGCTGCGATGCCCTCGATGCAGCATATGAATTCGGTGACGGTTTCCTCTTCCGCCTGAGTTCTCTTATTCAAGTACTCCCTCAGCTGTCGCTGGAGATCTCGGGTCCCGAAGCCTAGGAGGAATTGTCGCTTGAATTCCTCCCAGGTGGTGATCCGGTTTCGGTGTACCCGGAACCACTGCAGGGCGTTATCGTGGAGGATGGTCGACATTACGGTGAGGAGGTCGTTTCGATTAATACCTCCCATGTATGCCCTGTCCTCCAGTTTCTCCAAGAATTCCTCCGCACTTACCTCGCCCCGATTGGAGTATTCCACCTTCCACTTCCCGATCAACTTGGTAAGACTGGAGGCGTCGAGTCGGGGTCGGCCCCGGTTTCTGTAATGAGCCGGCGAATAAGATCGGTCGCGTTGCCGGTGCGAGGATCCTGGGCGATCTCTGCGGTCGTATTCTGGAGGCGAGTTTTCTCGTCGTCTTTCCCCGTAGTAGTGATCCGAGCGTCCCGGGGCGTGTCGAGGTTCATCCCGGTCATCGTCGTATCGGCGTTCGCGGCGGTCGTATTCTCGAGGGAGATCATCTCGTCGTCTTTCCTCGTAATAGTGATCCGAGCGTACCGGGGCGTATCGAGGTTCATCTCGGTCATCGTCGTATCGGCGTTCCCGGCGGTCGTATTCTCGAGGGAGATCTTCTCGTCGTCTTTCCTCGTAGTAATATTCCGGGTGTACAGTGACGTACCGGGGCTCGTCTCGGTCGTTTTCGTAACGCCGTTCCCGGCGGTCGTATTCTCGAGGAAGATCTTCTCGCCGTTCTTCATATCGGCTTTCCGCCGGAGGGGCATGTGTCCGGATATTCCCGGGCAACCGATCGTCGGTTCGATGTCCCGGAATCTCCGAAAGGTACGGCCGTCTGGGCCAGTGAAGAACTTCTTGGCGTGGCAGGAATGGGAGACTGTTCCCTCGGTGATATCGGGCCGGACTATCGTCACGAGGGGGAATCGTCCGGCTGGCGACGTATGAACTACTAACCGGTCTCGTCGTGGTATACGTCACTGTCGTTGTCGTGGTCGTAGCGGAGACAGGCACAGCCACTGAGGCCGGGGGTAGCCAGAAAGCGACGTGGGGACTCCCTGGTACCGATTGTCTCCTTCGTACATCCGTCGGGGGTCCTATTCCGTCTATACCGCCGTAGGTTTGGTGACCGTCGCGGTCCGTCCGTGCGTCATATCTAAATTGGTCGTCGTTCCGAGTCGAGTGGAACGGACCCGCGAGCTCCCGGCGAGGGAGCGATTCTCTCGCGACGCCAATCTCGCGTTCCGGGTCAGGTCGCGTCCTGCCCCGGTCATGTGCGCCGGTTCCGTCCGGATACGTTTCCTCATACCGGCTTCTCTCGATTTGGGCCGGATGATGCCGGAGACCCATTTCCAGCGGTGGGGACCCATCCCGCCCGTAGCGTCGGCGTCGTAGATGGTCCCTAAGTAGAGGCACCCGATACGCGGGGAATTCGTTCCGGAGTCTATCCTCGGTCGCACTGGGGTGTCCACTATCCCCTCTGGGGTCACTCAGCACTGTCTGTTGCTGGTCGGAGCCGGTATGCGTCCGGTATCCACTTTCTTGTTCCCGGTAGTCGACCCGGGATTTCCCCTGGGGAAATGTGGAGGGCGCCTGACGCGTAGGCGCCTCTCTCGCGACTTCACGCATTCGCTCGGTGAAGGGGCCCCGATTTCCTAACGAGTCCCTTCTTATTCGCGGCCTTACGTTGCCGGTCTCCATCTCAACGAAGAGCCGGTCCTCGACGATCGCCCGGGGGGGAAGCTCCCGTGCGATCGCACCTGAGGGTGGCCGCTCCTGCGTTGATCCGAGTTCCCGCTCTACCAACCCGGCAAGAAACGATTCCCGGTCCTCCGGGTCGGACCGAACACTCCCGGTAGTACGGGAGGACAATTCGATGCCTTCCCACGAGAAGTGCATCCATTCGCCCTCATAATCGAAAGACGCACGACTGATAGTATTATTATCCTCGCCTCGCCTCGGGAAACACCACTTCCGGAAAAGAAAAATTTTTCGAATTAATAAAAAATTTTATTATTAAAACCCGAAAAGAGAAGAAAAGAAACGTAAAACGCGAAAGTAATGGGTTCAGAAATAGCGCCAATACGCGGAAAGTCGCTTTTCCGAAACCCCGAATACTCGTCGGTAACCACCCGTTAATGGTTGGGAGAGGAGAAGGTTAGAGAGATAAGTTTTCACGCATGCAATCTTTATTTGACAGCACAAAACACTGAAAAGAAAAAAAAAGAAAGAAGAAACAATTTTTAGGATCGCCTAAAAATGTCTTTCCAATCGGTAAAGAGGTCCCAATTGGTTTCCCCGTGTGAGAGACAAGGAGAGATAGAGAGAGAGATTTATATCGAAAATTTTTCGGAAAGGAAAAGAAATTAAATTTTTCCCGAAAGATTATCAAAAAGAAAAAAAAAGAATTAATTTTTATTAAATGAAAAAAAAAGAAAAATTAATTTCTATTGACCGATTTCTGATAACCGGAACGTTAGTTTCCTTCGGAGCTATCCAGACGCTTCTGGAAAGTTCCGGCGCGACACCCAGCACGTTCTACCGGAATCTCCGACCACGCGTAACACGCCGGAATTCCGGAAAAGAAAAGAAAAAAGAAAACGAAAAAGAAAAGAAATACCCGAATTATTTTACGTTTGATTTTTAATGTGGGCCCCACGTTGGGCGCCAATTTGTGACGTGGTATTTGGGAGGGTCGGGTGACCTCCACCACGTGCACGTCTAATCTTCCGTTGGGCGCCAGCCAGGGTCGACCTGGCCGCACTGGGTGCTGAAAAACTACGGAAAATAAGATTTGGGGACCGGGAAAATGAACAAGAACTCCCGGAATCTAATATAATATCTCAAACCGGATCTTTATTCCCGGCCGAAACTCCCCAAAAAAATAACATCCAAAAAAAAAAGAAAGAAATCGAAAATAATAATAATAATAATGGTAATAATAATAACAATCTTATTCTTACGAACTAATGCGATCCGGGAGAAATCCCGGCAACCGGAATTCACCCGGTGTGACACGAAATGGCGGCCGGAATGCGACCGGCTCGCCCGTCTCTCTCTCTCTCTCTCGTTCTCCTGCACTCTGTCTCTCACACACTCTCACACATGCTTCCCAAGTCTGAGGGAAACTCCCGGAGAGGCCGGAAGCTCCCCTGGGCAACCTACCCAGTCCGGACGCCCGGAACCGGGGCTCAAAATAATCAAAAAGGACAGGAACTTAAAGGGGAAAGGACGCTTCCTTTCTCCCCCGGAACTCTACCGGCCACGTGCCGGACAAAGAAAATGAACAAAACTACGTGAAGAGAAACGAAAAATACGTGTAAAGAAACACAAGGAGCTAGCCTAAGCCTCGCCCACGAACCTTTTAAACCTTCCGGAATCCTCCTACGCCTTCCGCTCGTCCTCTCAACCAAAAACTTCCAAAACTTCCCAAAATGGCGTAAACGTCCGTAATGGATGGCGACGAACGTGAGAATGACTCGCTCCGCGGTTCTCCTCGGAGAGGGGGACGATTGACCGTGGATCGCAGCGCCGGAGCCTCGCCGGTCCGTCCGGTGCTGCCCTCCGAACTAATCGTCGCTTCCCAGCCGGCGCGGGACGGTTCGAATCCGGTTGCTCCCGGTCGAAGTTTTCCCGGGCGTCGTCTCTTCCGGAACGCCTGGGTCCGGTGTTACCCCTTGCTCCGGTGGGACAGGGATCGGGCCGGTGGTTTTTCCCCTTCCTTGAGGGTGCCAGGAGGGTATCTCCCTCGGAACGGTAGCCGGAACTTTGAATGGCTCCCGGTTGCCGCGCCGCAATATGGCCGTTCGTATTCCCGGCTTCAATTCCCGCGTTGTTCGGCGGTCGATTCCCGATCGATACTTCGGTGGACTCATGAAAAAAAGAACGAGCGGCAGAAGTGACAGGCTAGAGGTTATGTGCGGTTGCCCAGGGGGTACGAAGGTGCCTTACCGGTCACCCGGGATTCGGATTCCCCGATTCCCGCGTTCGACGCCTTTACCGGTAGGACGCTGCGTTATTTACTCTTTTACTTGTGGATGGGGTTCGTAAAACCCCCATTACAATACATATTTTTCAAGTTCAGACATCGCGTCCCCCATCTACGCTGGTTTCAAGATAATTCCATAACAGCAAGTTGCTGGAACAATCAATTTAAACAAATTTTTTAATTTTTCTACGTATTTTACCTTTCAACTCCATTTTAGAGTACTTAAGGGGGGGGTATGGTTTTGAAGGCAGAAAAAAACAGGTTTTTACAGATTTTTTTTTGGGCGTACGGTGAAAGTACATTTATTTCTGATTGTTGTACATTAAAGAGTAGTAATTGAACCATATTCTGTGAAATATTGGTTCAAAAATATTGAAAATTGACCGAATGGCAGCAATTCTTCGCAGGCGCCTCAGAAGAAATACATTTTGCGGTGCACATCATATCTCAGCACTGGATCATCTGAAATGAAATAACCAAAGTTTTTTCCTTAATTTTTATGTCCCTCTAGGTATCGCTGCCGAGTTTTTCCATTTTTTTTAATTTTTGAACTTTTTACAAGACTTGAAAGTGAAAATACCGATTTTTGGCCTAAATTCATGACTATTGTTGTTAATAATAAGAAAAATAAAATCAAAGACGAAAAAATCTCGACAGGGTTACCTCATAAATTATGTAAGGAAATACTGTAAAAAATTTGAGAACGATCGGTTGAATAGATTTTCAGATACAGTGTGCACCGACTCAAAAAACATCGACTTGAGAAAAACGCGTTTAAAGTTTTTCGTAGCGAAAAGACCCTGATAAAACTTAGTAAGCTATTTATTTTTTATTTTACTCACATAGAATCATCAATGCCGGGACCATAGAGTATAGAACTTTCGTCAAGAATGTCCAAAGCATCTTTTTTATCAAGTCTGCGGCGAATTCTATCATTTTTAGCGGTTTCAGCTGCTCGCTCATCTGCTCTGTTCATTCGAATATCGTTGGTTCGAAGCGCCCATCCATGACAACTTGGACCAGTACTTATTCGCATCTCTTCTAGGAAGGTTAAATAAGCTTTACAGCCTTCATTGAAAACACAAGCAGCCACTGAAGATGCAAATTCGACGATAATTGCTGAACCACTCTCAACTTTCGGCGCAATCTTCCAAATAAGCTGGTTCAAACTCTCATTATTATTTTGTGTGAATCCGCCAATACATCGCTCTAGGAGAGCATCTTTGCTTAAATCTTCATAAATTGGCTTGATTCCTTGTAAAACATCAGTTGGTAGAGCAGAATATGTGTGTTTGAAATTATTCAGCTTGTTTGAAGCTGCAGCTTTCTGCCATTCACACCATGAGTCTTCTCCGCTAGGGCAGTTTTCGTGTTGTGGTTTTGCATCGGTTGAGGCATAATGATAGTAAGTAGCCCAAATGGCTTTCTTCATTTCTTCTACAGAATTAGAATTGAAACGAATTGCACGACCATAGTACTGGGTGAGCTTATCAATCATTTTTGCAGTCAGTAACGAGGTTCTTTGCATTTTTCACATTTTATTTTTATCTTGAAACCAAGACCTATTTTGCCACAACACTGAAATGATACTGTACTATCACAAACTGCACACTTCACTAACGTAGAAATTGTTGAAAAAACTAACAGAAAATCAATGATTCTGAAATGCTTATTTGTATCTTCAGCAACTTCTTGGCTAAAACTTAGTCTGATTTTTTTCGTTGACGTACTCCTTGTCTCAATATCGTCATCATTTCTTCGTTTATGCGGAGGAACTATTTTTTTACCTCGATACAACTTTTTACCACTCTCCTTTCTACACTCTCTGGAAACTTTTCTCGGCATTTTGCGAACAACAAAAATATCACAACGAAATAGAGTAAGAAAATACAACACGACTGTTACACTCCGCGTCTGCTTCGAAAATGAAGCAACACCAGGTACCGGGGTACCGTTACAACGACCCTGTCTAAGACCTTTCTGGAAACTGCTTAGGGACAATAACAAAAGAAGATTGGACAATAACAAAAGAAGATTGGAGAATAACAAAAGAAGATTGGACAATAACAAAAGAAGATAACAAAAGAGATTGAGAAACAACTGCCTTCCCGCTGAGCGGTTACAGCTCAGGTAGTCGTTCGAGACACGTCTACTTCCAAAGCTATATCTTTGTGAGTTTTGCTCCGATTGACTTCCTATTAACAGACAACATTCTTGAAATACTATACTTTCATAATATGCAATAAAAAAAAATCACTTTTTTTGAACCCTCAAAACCATACCCCCCCTTAAAAAATTTTATTTTCAAAGTTTCAATCGCATCATCTAAAAGAGCATTAAAAAAATTTTGCATTCCAAATACCACATTTTTAATAAATATTGAATATTTTGTTTTATTTATTAATAATTGCTATTAGTGTGGCGAATTGTTAAAATAATGTAAATTTTTACAAATTATAAAATGTGAATAAAAAAAGTGTATTTTATAGAGTGAGTGAAAACTAAAATGTCGAAGAACAATAAAAGTGAAATAGCGAAGCAGAGAAATAGTGAAATAGTGTAATAGTAACATTACCAAAGAAAGGGGATATGGTGACTGACCCCACATTCAATTTTGAGGTAGGTTATGGAACAGGTATACCATAACCTCAACCTGTCAAAAGAAGCAGTAGGAGAAACAGACAATAGAGAAAGATGAGTATAAAATAAAATAAAAGAAAAAAAAATAAATATTTTTATTACATTCAAATAAGTGTATTTGAATATATATGCATTTATCAACACATATATATTTATACATTTATTTGAATTAATTTCAATTACATTGCTGTTGCAGATTGATGTTATTTGATACTGCAGAGTGCATAAATGTAAGTAAATTGAAATTTATCATATGTTAATAATAAAGATAATAATATATGTATGAGAGGTAAAAAGTGAGTCTTTATCCAAAAAATATTTGTACCATATTTTGTGTATCCACAAAATATAGTACAAATATTAAAATCATAAAATTTACATTTTACTAATAACTTTCTTTTAATTTTTTCAGGAAACATGTTTTTTGTGCTTTGTCGTAAGATTCAAGGAGCACCGATTGAGCGATTTGCCTCGACAAGATCTCATTTTATTCGGAGGAAAACCCTTTATGGAATGAATGTGCGAATTTTTGAAGAAATAAGTAAAAAAAAATTACAACACTTTTTGTAACACAATTTTGCTTTTTGTTTTGTTTTTGAGTTAAAAAAATTCATAACTTTTGTAATTTTTTTCCATTAAATATTCCCCCATTCATTCTATAAAGGAGGGTCTTCCAAGCAAAGTGAACCATTGCGGAGGCAAATCAGTCAATCGGTGCTCCTCGAACCTTATGACAAATAGAAATTTTTAACAAGTCTCTAGTATGTTTATACTACATACTAGGGATTTGGAAAAAATAATTTAGTAAGTATTTAGTAGTATTATTTTCAACGTATATTTATAAAATGTATTTTCAGAATAAAAGATGTGAAAAATAATTAATATCCTTTTTTTGTGTTTTACAGGTGACCTAACCCCCTTAAGGGGGGGGTATGGTTTTGAGGGTTCAAAAAAAGTGATTTTTTTTTATTGCATATTATGAAAGTATAGTATTTCAAGAATGTTGTCTGTTAATAGGAAGTCAATCGGAGCAAAACTCACAAAGATATAGCTTTGGAAGTAGACGTGTCTCGAACGACTACCTGAGCTGTAACCGCTCAGCGGGAAGGCAGTTGTTTCTCAATCTCTTTTGTTATCTTCTTTTGTTATTGTCCAATCTTCTTTTGTTATTCTCCAATCTTCTTTTGTTATTGTCCAATCTTCTTTTGTTATTGTCCCTAAGCAGTTTCCAGAAAGGTCTTAGACAGGGTCGTTGTAACGGTACCCCGGTACCTGGTGTTGCTTCATTTTCGAAGCAGACGCGGAGTGTAACAGTCGTGTTGTATTTTCTTACTCTATTTCGTTGTGATATTTTTGTTGTTCGCAAAATGCCGAGAAAAGTTTCCAGAGAGTGTAGAAAGGAGAGTGGTAAAAAGTTGTATCGAGGTAAAAAAATAGTTCCTCCGCATAAACGAAGAAACGATGACGATATTGAGACAAGGAGTACGTCAACGAAAAAAATCAGACTAAGTTTTAGCCAAGAAGTTGCTGAAGATACAAATAAGCATTTCAGAATCATTGATTTTCTGTTAGTTTTTTCAACAATTTCTACGTTAGTGAAGTGTGCAGTTTGTGATAGTACAGTATCATTTCAGTGTTGTGGCAAAATAGGTCTTGGTTTCAAGATAAAAATAAAATGTGAAAAATGCAAAGAACCTCGTTACGTTCCGTCTAGTGAACGAGTAGATGATCATATGTATGAAGTGAACTACCGATTTGCTTTCGTGATGCGAGTTTTAGGCTTGGGATTAGCTGATTGTGACAAATTCTGCGGACTGATGGATTTATCCAGTAATTTCGTAGCAAAATCGGTATACCAGAATTACTTGAAGAAAATGTGCTCCAGTGTGACGAATGCCGCAAAAAGATTTTTTGTTTCTGCGATAGAGGAAGAAAAAGCAGCTATGTGTAGAGAAAAAAATATTGAATCTTCATCAGAATTAACCGTATCAGGCGATGGAACTTGGAAAAAGCGTGGATTTTCTTCTTTATATGGCGTGGCTTCCTTGATTGGATATTACACCGGAAAAGTCGTCGATGTTCTCGTAAAAAGTTCATACTGTCACATGTGTGTTACTTGGAAGAATAAGCTTGATTCTGCAGAGTTCGAAGAATGGCAAGAGAACCATATAAATGAAGATCAATGTTCTGCAAATCACAAAGGAGCATCCGGTAACATGGAAGTCGACGCAATTGTCACAATGTTCAAAAGATCGCAAGAGAATAACGTGAAGATTCGCAACTATATTGGAGATGGTGACTCGAAAACATATAGTGGTGTTATCAATGCTGAACCTTATGGTGAAAATTTTCTAGTCAATAAAAAAGAATGTGTTGGACACGTCCAAAAAAGGATGGGAACTCGTTTGCGTGATTTAGTCAAAAAAACTATGACTGATAGTGAAACCAAAACTGGAAAAAAAATTTAAAAAAAAACTCTCTCAGGTAAAGGGAAACTGACTGCAAAAATGATTGATAAGCTCACCCAGTACTATGGTCGTGCAATTCGTTTCAATTCTAATTCTGTAGAAGAAATGAAGAAAGCCATTTGGGCTACTTACTATCATTATGCCTCAACCGATGCAAAACCACAACACGAAAACTGCCCTAGCGGAGAAGACTCATGGTGTGAATGGCAGAAAGCTGCAGCTTCAAACAAGCTGAATAATTTCAAACACACATATTCTGCTCTACCAACTGATGTTTTACAAGGAATCAAGCCAATTTATGAAGATTTAAGCAAAGATGCTCTCCTAGAGCGATGTATTGGCGGATTCACACAAAATAATAATGAGAGTTTGAACCAGCTTATTTGGAAGATTGCGCCGAAAGTTGAGAGTGGTTCAGCAATTATCGTCGAATTTGCATCTTCAGTGGCTGCTTGTGTTTTCAATGAAGGCTGTAAAGCTTATTTAACCTTCCTAGAAGAGATGCGAATAAGTACTGGTCCAAGTTGTCATGGATGGGCGCTTCGAACCAACGATATTCGAATGAACAGAGCAGATGAGCGAGCAGCTGAAACCGCTAAAAATGATAGAATTCGCCGCAGACTTGATAAAAAAGATGCTTTGGACATTCTTGACGAAAGTTCTATACTCTATGGTCCCGGCATTGATGATTCTATGTGAGTAAAATAAAAAATAAATAGCTTACTAAGTTTTATCAGGGTCTTTTCGCTACGAAAAACTTTAAACGCGTTTTTCTCAAGTCGATGTTTTTTGAGTCGGTGCACACTGTATCTGAAAATCTATTCAACCGATCGTTCTCAAATTTTTTACAGTATTTCCTTACATAATTTATGAGGTAACCCTGGCGAGATTTTTTCGTCTTTGATTTTATTTTTCTTATTATTAACAACAATAGTCATGAATTTAGGCCAAAAATCGGTATTTTCACTTTCAAGTCTTGTAAAAAGTTCAAAAATTAAAAAAAATGGAAAAACTCGGCAGCGATACCTAGAGGGACATAAAAATTAAGGAAAAAACTTTGGTTATTTCATTTCAGATGATCCAGTGCTGAGATATGATGTGCACCGCAAAATGTATTTCTTCTGAGGCGCCTGCGAAGAATTGCTGCCATTCGGTCAATTTTCAATATTTTTGAACCAATATTTCACAGAATATAGTTCAATTACTACTCTTTAATGTACAACAATCAGAAATAAATGTACTTTCACCGTACGCCCAAAAAAAAATCTGTAAAAACCTGTTTTTTTCTGCCTTCAAAACCATACCCCCCCCCTTAAGTA
>OX463770.1:139845-340824 GCA_949825005.1 Gasteruption jaculator
AACAGTGGGAAAGCAATTAAAAAAAAAGCAAATTGAAGCTCCAAGTTTCTAGACTTGTTTCTTGAACTCAAAATGTTTTACCATCAGCAGTTTTTGAGTAATCATAATAAAACAAACGGGAAAGAAATTCCAAATTTACGCTTGTTTTTCGACGGGTCATGGACTTCAATAAATTTTTTTCACTGATTTCATCATAAAGCTCTTTCTGATAATTTAATTCTCTTTAATTTGAGCGGTCGGAAAATCTTGTACGCTGATTTTTCGCTGACATGAGTTCTCAAAGCAAAAAAATCAGTTTTAACTTTGGTAATTATGTACTCGGTAAAAAATTATTAAATTAAAAAATAAATTCAAAAAAATGTGACTTCTTACAATAATTAACATTTTTCCTTTTTTAATCACAAAATGTTAATTATTGTAAGAAATAACATTTGTTAAAATTACTTTGTACTTTACAAATTTTTTACACAATTGCCAAAGTTAAAACTGATTTTTTTGCTTTGATTGACGATAACTCAACGAAAAATCATCGTACAAAGCATTCCGATCTCTCAAATTAAAGAGTATTAAATTATGTGAAAGAGCTTTATGATAAAATCAGTGAAAAAAATTTATTGAAGTCCATGGACCTTTTGAAAAACAAGCGAAAATTTGGACATTTGTTTGCCGATAGTTTCCTTACGATTAATCAAAAACTGCTGATGTTAAAACATTTTGAGTTCAGGATCGCAAGCCTAGGAACTTGGAGCTTAAATTTGCTTTTTTTTTTAAAATTGCTCTTCCACTATTGTTTCTTAACCCATTCGAGACGGCGACTGTTTTCGAATCGGTCCCCAGGAGGGAAGTTTTATGTTTTCCTTTCTATTCGGTGATGGTATTATACCCTATACATACTCTAGGCGCCAAAATTAAGAGATGGAAAAAAATCCTAAGTTTTTAGGTGGTTTTTAAAGTCCTGTAACTTAACCCAATCGAGACCGACTCCACACCGTGTGTGCAATTAATTTCCAAGGCTATAAGACCAGTGCACACCGTGTGTGCAAAAATAGAAAGAAAAACATAAAACTCCCCTCCTAGGGACCGTGTTCGAAAACAGTCGCCGTCTCAAATGGGTTAAGGAACAATAGTGGAAGAGAGCTCCAAGATCCTAGTTTTGAGCTAAGCTCCAAGATCCTAGTTTTGAGATCTTGAACTCAAAATGTTTTAACATCAGCAGTTTTTGATTAATCGTAAGAAAACTATCGGGAAAAAATGTCCAAATTTTCGCTTGCTTTTCAAAAAGTCCATGGACTTCAATAAATTTTTTTCACTGATTTCATGATAAAGCTCTTTCACATAATTTAATACTCTTTAATTTGAGAGAAAAAATCAGTTTTAACTTTGGCAATTGTGTAAAAAATTTGTCAATTAAAAAATAATTTTAACAAATGTTATTTCTTACAATAATTAATATTTTTTGATTAAAAAAAGGAAAATGTTAATTATTATAAGAAGCCACATTTTTTAAAAATTATTTTTTAATTTAATAATTTGTTATCGAGTACATAATTACCAAAGTTAAAACTGATTTTTTTGCTTTGAGAACTCATGTCAGCGAAAAATCAGCGTACAAGATCTTCCAACCGCTCAAATTAAAGAGAGTTAAATTATCAGAAAGAGCTTTATGATGAAATCAGTGAAAAAAATTTATTGAAGTCCATGACCCTTCGAAAAACAAGCGTAAATTTGGAATTTTTTCCTGTTTGTTTTATTATGATTACTTAAAAACTGCTGATGGTACAACATTTTAAATTCAAGATCTCAAGTCTAGAACTTGGAGCTTCGATTTGCTTTTTTTTTAATTGCTTTCCCATTGTTATTCTTTAAGTTATAGCACTTTGAAAATCACCTACTTTAGATTTTTTCCATCCCTTAATTTTTGCGCCCAGTGTATGTACAGGGCGTAATAGTAGTAGTAATAACATAAGAAAATAAATGACGAAAATCAACTTTTAAATTCTGAATTATTGTGTTATTAAATCTAGTATTCCCACGACCAATACTACTATCATTATTATCATTATTATTATTATTATTATTATTATTATTATTATTGTGGTTGTTATTATTGATGTAGTGGTAGTAATATTATTAACAACAATAATAATAAAAAGAATAGTGATAATAATGATAGCAGCATTGGCCGTGGAAATAGTGGAATTAATAACACAATTAAGAATTTGAAAGTTGATTTTTATCATTTAATTTCTTATGTTATTACTACTACTATTACACCCTGTACATACCTTGTTTCCGACGATATCATATCACAGTCGTAGTAGTGTCTTAATGGTAACATCAGAAGAGAGATTTTTAATGTGTTGGTGTCACCGTCTTACTTCTTTTGTTATTATTACTACACTGCTTTGTTACCGACTACGAATAGGTTCGAGTCTAAACTTCTGTCATGCACACCAGAATCTAAAGGGGCATTCTGATTGGTCAGAAGTATTACTTAATAACTCGGTAATTATTCCGAATTTCCAAAAATGGTATTTGACTTTTCGTCTCCAATTTTCACCCTCTAGCACCACCTTTCGGCTTGGACACCTTAGGTCGGACACCCTGTATATGTGTGTGTGTATGTGTGTGTGTGTATACGGGGCTCTCGTGGAGAAACGTGCAGTCGGATCTACAAAGGATTCGTGTGCTGGACGGGATTGATGTCAAAATGGAAGAAGAAATAAAATAGTTTACACCAGAGAATTTTCATAAACTACTAATGTTCATTTATTAATTCTCTGGCATATTTTACAATGCGTGCAATTTTTAATTATTCTACGTCTTTATGGATTCTAGTCATCAATTAAGTAATTTATTTAATAAATTAATTCGAATTACTAAATTCCCCAGGATAGGAAATCTTCCTTACGCGGATTAAGTATTGAAGGGCTAGGCGCGATGGTAGTAGCTTCAATACAGAAAACTGATCCTGATGAGGGCTGAGCGCAATGTCAGTGGCTCCTCTGAGTCAGTTGCGTGCGGAAATAGGTTCCCTTTGTTCCTAGAAGGGCTAGTCGCGATGCTAGTTGCTTCTAGGAACTTAAATGCAATAGAGAGGGCTGGTCGCGATGCCAGTGGCTCCTTATTGCACTTGTTGCAGGGAGGATGGGGTTTGATATCTTCCTTGGAAGGGCCAGACGCAATGCTGGTGGCTTCCGAAGGTGCTTTGCAATTGAAAAGGGGGCTGAGCACTATGCCAGTAGCCTTTTTCAAAAGCGGAGTATCGGAAATTGGAATTCCTGTTGTCTCTAGAAGGGCTTGACGCAATGCCAGTGGCTTTTCACTGTATCCCCTTTACAGGGAAAGGAGATTTTTCACCTTATTTGAAGGGCCAGACGCTATGCTGGTGGCTTCTATAAGGTGTTTGCAACTTGAAAAAGGGACTAACGCTATTGCTAGTGGCCTTTTCCAAGTGCAGTGTAGGAAGTTCCTTAAGACTTTTGGAAGAGGGCTAGACGCTATGCTAGTTGCTCTTCCTTTAGGTTTGGCAAGGAACTTAGGATGAGGAAGGAGTTCGTCCAGATCTCTCTGATCGTAGGACCACTCTTAGGGATTGAGATTTTCGGTTGTCTTCGCTCTGAAGCTTTTAGCTTGTGAGCTCTTTCGATACACGAAATCATCCGAGTCTCCCAGAGCTCCCGGTTCTGCCTTTATAGGACTTCCTGATGGCATGCGGGAGCCGACTTTGTCCTACCTCTTGAGGGCTCTTCCTCGAGAGGGGCGATATCCTAACGGAGAAGGTATTTTTCGAGGCCCGCGCTGAAGCGTCACATTGAGGCGATTCGAAAATCCTTCCGTTAGGCACGGCTCCCGCGCCTGCTATAGGCTGCCTTCGGAATCATGTGGGGCAGACTAGGATCGCGGGAGACGTATCACGCCTATCTTAAGGATAGCGCGTGTGACGTATGATTCTATTCGTCCTTAATTGGACTTGTTCTAATTTCCCTCAGATTCGCCAGGACGCGCTATATGCTAATAGCTAACTTGTCCAGCGATTATCCATCATTGGGAATTAGAATTATTGATATATATCGGAAATAGATCTTACTTTAATTTAGTTTTAAAGATGGCTGTTAGCGAATGTCTGACAGCCGTCAGCAAAGTTTATACTTTATTTTTAACGAATAAAAAAAGAAATAATATTTAATAGAAAAATTAATAAGTTTATTTTTGATTTTCATTATAATATTAAAAGGTAATAAGTTAAATTTATTTAATAAGATACCTGGTGAGTAATTAAATTAATAATATTATTCTTTGAATCACTTCTAATTCTGTGAGGCAGAATTAGAAGTTTATAAGAATTAGTAGTTTTTGGGATTCTTTCTGGAGGATAGATGGATAGATGGATGCATTCCTAATTATGCAACGTTCTACCAACCTGATAGTTGGTGGAACGTTACAATATATATTTTTATGTCTTCTTTCCTCCTGCCCCTTTCTTTTGCTCTACAAAATATTTCTCGATGTTATACACACTTTCTATATTATTATTTTGAAGAAAGTAAACTAAAAGAAAACATATAAGAGTAAAATAAACCAATCTGTTGTTTATCTCTCTTTTCTTTAATTTTCGTTGTGGTCGAGAATACAATAATTATCTCTCGGCCCTAAGATGTTTTTAAAATAGGACACCGTGTAATATTGGGTGAGTGACCCGTTCCTGATCCGCAATCGGACGCGGCCGAGCCCCGAACACCTCAGGAGGCTAAAAAGGGATCTTTTTAATAAAGTCCCCCTCTTGATGCGGACCTCGAGGTGGGAGACTTCGGAAAAATCGTCTTCCTCAGTCCCCGCGTTTCCGGGGGTGGAAGGAGGTCCTAGGACAATCTTACAACCTTTGTCTTCTGGGTAAAGGTCCCGATAAGAAGGAGGGGGAGTGAGAATAGACTTGAACGTGGAAGGGACTGGGTTATGGGGACCGGGGACGAATGCCGGAATGAGGGACGGAGTGATGAGGATTTGTACTAGGATTGGTGGGGGACGCTGACTGAGACAGGAAGGAATCGGAGTCGACGGAATAGCTGCGGAGATGCGGATTAGGGGTGGCGGAGCTGGGGCGCTAATGGAAATGGGGGAAGGGACCCTTCCCACCACCGACACCTCCTGGACCGAATTGTCCGACTCAGGAATCGGGGAGGGAAACCGAGACTAATTCGAAGGCACTATGGAAGATTCTGATTCTGGTCCCGCTAAAAGGTCCTGGTCAGTGGAGGGAGCCGCAGCTCCGAATTGGGTCCTATTACGCTTGGCTAGCCAATCTGCTTTTCTTTTTTGCTGGAAACGCAATCGGCTGGGGGTTTTCCTTCTCTTGGGCACTAACGAGAAAAAACAAATTCTAGGTGAATGGGACGTGCTTCTAGCTATTCAAGAAGAGAAACCGAAGGAAAGTTGTAGAGTTGACAGATGACTAGAAGTAGATGTTTTATTAGACGTTTTATTTATCCGGCTGTAGGATTAAATACTCTTGTTCGTTCGAGGTAAAAGGGAGGGAGTGATAAAGAAAATAAGAAATAGAAACAATTGAATTAAGTGATCTTGGTTATTCACCAGAAATAGAAACAGAAACGAATAAAAGATGAACAACTTAGCTTGATCTTGGTTGTTCACCTGAAGCGGAAGTAGGTGGCCACAGAACATGTGACAGGTTCGTTTGTCCCACCTACCGCAATACCGCTATGAACAGAGTACATACTGATTGTCGTGGTAGCGGGGATAAATGGAGATGGCCCAGCTGAGAAGACGGGCAGATCCTTCTTGCCTTTACCGGTCTCGAAAAGAAAGAGAGTACAGACAGAGACGTGTTAATCACCTGGCCACCTGGCGGATTTCAAATGGAGATAGAAATAGAGATAGAAAAGAATAGAAGATGAACAACTTAGCTTAATTTTGGTTGTTCACCTAAAGCGGAAGTAGGAAAAGAATAGAGGGTGAACAACTTAGTTTGATCTTGGTTGTTCACCAGAAATATTTCTATTTCTATTTCTATTTATTGACAAATATGCCCTTGTTGCCATGGGGCAAGACAGAAGATTACAAATTGAGGAAAGTATCTTATATACTAAAAGAGGGATGTATGAGTACGAAGAGTAATGAGAGATGAAGTCAAATTGCGAGATGATGTTACAGCAAAAAGAATGAGTTGATAGCAATGAATAATGGAAAAATGAATAGGTGAATGATGCACATGAAAATATGAAAAATAAAGAAGAAAATATTAAAATACTGAAAAATAGAGAGGAACCAAAGCCAGGGGGCTGATGCGAGATTAGGCATTATTGTATAACTATACTATTGTTGTGATATGAGTGAGCTGGAAATGTGTGAAAGAGGAAAATGGACTGTATGATTAAAGAAGCAACTAAAGAGTATTTGGATGATTAATAATCAAAAGCCGTTTATTGAGAATCGTACAACGTACCGAATCGACTTGTACGGCCGATAGAGAGATACCAACTAACTGTCAATATTTCGTCTTCAAATCGAAATTATACCGTGAGAAACGTAAAACCGTGAGAACTAAGCCTAGAGACTATTTAAAATATTAATATTATGATATTGAAGGAAAGTAGAACTATCTTCAGAAATAAATTCACTACAAATATGATGATGAAGCATTTGAAATAAGAAACGCAAATGTCTTGAATTTAGAAATGATAACTTTGAATATTCCGCCCGCCTTGCGTTATCCTGTTGATAACGCGAAACTATTCTGGGCACCGCCCGCCTTGACTAAAGAATTTAAGGTTTTGCCTCCGGTACGTCGACCGGAAGCAAGCACAACTTCACAATAGGTCGCTTCAGGGTTGTTGCCTGCGTCTTGACGGTAACATCTCTTATGAATCCATCTGCAGCAGGATGAACGTGGATGACTCGCGCTAGCGGCCATTTAGACGGTGGATATCGCTCGTCCTTGACGAGCACTAACGATCCGATGTTGATTTGCGGTTGTGGCCGTTGCCACTTCGTAGCTGTTTGCAAATCGGAAAAATCGGAAAATCGTTTGTATGCTGTTATGAAGGCATCCGAAGTATAATCTGTCACTGCTTCCAGATGAATAGCTGATGTTGCGAAACAAATAAAGACTGCGATAAATTCTTTATAAGTTTTCGCTCCTCGACGGCGGAATGAACGAAGAGAAATTGGACCGGCATAGTCGATACCCGAATTGAGAAATGGTCGCGACGGTACCACGCGAGAAGACGGAAGTTGTCCTATAACTTGAGCACTAAGATTTGCACGTTGGCGTGTGCACGGAACACAACGATGAATTATCACCTTGACTGGATGACGGCCTCCAAGAATCCAGAAATGACGTCGAATGGAATTGAGCGTCAACTGCGTTCCTCCGTGTAAAGTTTTCCGATGATAATGCTCTATTACCAGTGTAGTAAGTTTCGATACATGCGGCAGAATCATTGGATGCTTCTCGTCATGATGGAGAAATGCATGTTTGAGACGACCTCCTAAACGTAGCAGTCCATTTTCGTCTACAAATGGCAACAATGGAAGAAGAGCATGACCTCTGGGGATCACCTTATGCTGATTGAGTAAACGAATTTCAGCATTAAAATACGCATTTTGTGTTATGCGTACCCATGTTAACCTCGCTGTTTCGAGTTCAGAAGGTTGCAGTGGTCCTTGATGAAATTTTCTTCCTTTGAACCTACAAATTGCACGCTGGATCCACACTGTCACTCTTAGCAGTTGCGTTAAGATGGAGTACCAATTCACTAGATCCCATACCTGTATTTCCGTTTTGATTGCGGTGGTTGTTGAAACCTTCGTTCGTTCTTCAAGATCGATACCTGCATCAAGCGATGGGATCATTGATGGCCATTGAGTTGAAGGTTTCTGAAACCACTCTGGTCCAGACCACCACAGCTGTTTAGTAGCGAGATCAGCTGGGAAAACTCCGCAAGATGCTAAGTCAGCTGAATTGCACTTTCCCGGAACGTAATGCCAGCGAGCATGATTTAGTTCCTGAATTTCCACTACGCACGTACTCTTTCCATCTTAATGGATGACTATTAATCCACGCAAGAGTAACAGTAGAGTCGGTCCATAAATGTATCGGAACATCATGGAAATCGAGAGTTTCACGAATCCGTGTGACCAACCGGACTAGAATTACAGCCGCGGACAATTCCAACCGTGGAATTGTGACTCGTTTTAAAGGTGCCACTTTGGTTTTGGTCGATACGAAAGAAACGCGGATGTATCAAAATCCGAAAGTACTCGTACATATACTACTGCACCGAGAGCATCTTGGGATGCGTCAGAAAATCCGTGTAATTCGATTCCAATCGATGAGGACGATGTTCCCATCCAACGAGGAACACGTAGAGAGGTGACAACCCAATATTATAGTATAAAATTTTTTCAGTAGTTAGATTGAAGTTCGGGCAATTCAGTATCCCAATTAAGATGAAGAGACCATAATTCTTGCATAAAGATTTTCGCGAGAATCGTAACCGGAGCGAGGAATCCTAACGGAAAAATAATTGCGAGATTTGAGATAGAACACACCGTTTAGTGTTCCCAATGTTTTGATTTTCTTCTCTTGGCATAAAGGTGAATACGTCGAGCCGAGATTGCCATTCCAAACCGAGAGCGCGAAACGTATGTTCATCCTTCAACTGTCGAGATACCGAATTTTCCCGATGGAGAAGGGGAACATCTTCCAAAATTTGATCATAATTTGCGATCCATTTTTTGAGAATAAAGCCACCGGCTGAGAGTGCACCCGTTAACTGGTTAATTTTGACTATACCTTCCTCAACCGTATCAGCACCCGAAAACACATCTACGTACGTTTGCCTGTAAATGATATCATTCGCGAGAGGGGATCGTTCGTTTTCATCTTCGACTAACTGTCTGACAAGGGCTCGATACGGTTGATGGGACACCGATTTTCCTCAATCTTTGCACACTTTTAGTAGTCCATTAGGACAATATAATGTGCAAATCCTAAGGTGCACTTCTCAAGCATTTTCGAGAAAATCGCAATCAAAGTTTGTGATATTCGACGCGACGCGTGTCTTCCCTGGCGTTACGATGCTTGACAAGCAGCGGCGGCGGCCGAGTTGTTAGCGTACCAGCTCTGTGATCGCTAGGTCGCCGGATCGAATCTACTTGCGTGCAATTTTTTTTTTTCACTCATTTCATGCAAATTGCAATTTAAACCAAATATTACGCGAAAATATATTTATTTTCACGATCTTTTATTACAATAAACATATTTAAAATTGTGGACGAATAAAAGATGAAACGCATTGATTTTAATTCATTATTCTTATTTATTAAACAAATAATTACAAAAAAATAAAAATCAACCAAAGATGATTAAATTTTAATTGCCTAATGCATCTTGGGGATTGCAAATCGTGGGATGATACTTATTATACAAACCTTGCATTGTATGATGAAATTTTTAGAAATGACCTACGTGTTCCTAGTTGTACATTGAAAGTGATACCTCCTAAATGTAACCCAATATGCCAACCCTGCGACGTTTATTTTTATAGGCAGATTAAAAATTTGTTTTCCGGTACATATCCCAAACAAGCCGTGTGGATGTGGGAAAGCATCTTTCATAAGATGTAGCCGATGCCATTGCACTTTATGCTTCCCCTGTTTGTATGATGAGTATTATCCCACGATTTGCAATCCCCAAGATGCATTAGGCAATTAAAATTTAATCATCTTTGGTTGTTTTTTATTTTTTTGTAATTATTTGTTTAATAAATAAGAATAATGAATTAAAATCAATGCGTTTCATCTTTTATTCGTCCACAATTTTAAATATGTTTATTGTAATAAAAGATCGTGAAAATAAATATATTTTCGCGTAATATTTGGTTTAAATTGTAATTTGCATGAAATGAGTGAAAAAAAAAAAATTGCACGCAAGTAGATTCGATCCGGCGACCTAGCGATCACAGAGCTGGTACGTTAACCACTCGGCCGCCGCCGCTGCTTGTCAAGCATCGTAACGCCAGGGAAGACACGCGTCGCGTCGAAAATCACAAACTTTGATTGCGATTTTCTCGAAAACGCTTGAGAAGTGCACCTTAGGATTTGCACATTATATTGTCCTAATGGACTACTAAAAGTGTGCAAAGATTGAGGAAAATCGGTGTCCCATCAACCGTATCGAGCCCTTGTGAGAGTTCGAATAGCCAAAAAAGGCGCACTGGATAATCCGTGTGTTATGGTACGAAGATGAAAACTTTGCACCGTTTCGGGAGGGTCTCTCCTCCAAACAATGCGTTGTAAGTCCCAATCCTCAGGGTGAACTAAGATTTGACGGTTCATCTTTTCGATGTCCGCTGCAAACACGATGGGACAGCGACGCCAACGTAACAAAACATCAATGAGATCTGTTTGAATCTTCGGACCGACGAGAAGATGATCATTAAGAGAAGTTCCACGATCGGTTTTCTGAGACCCATTGAAGACTACACGCAATTTAGTTGTGAAACTACTTTCTTTGATCACGCCATGATGTGGAAGATAATCAATTACAGAGGATTGTACCGTATTTCCTGATTCTGGTGCGCGACACATATGACCGAGAGAAATATATTCCTGCATAAAGTCAGAATAAGATTGCTTGAATTCTGGTTTTATGGAAAAGCTTTTTTCCATTCGCGACAGCATCCGATATGCTGGAGTATACGAATCACCTAAGTCGAGTTTAGAGTCCTTGAGTGGTAACCGAACTATATATCTACCTGTTGAATCGCGAGAGTGAGTAGATACGAAGAATTGCTCACAATCCTTGTCTTCTTGAGAAAGTTCCGGTTTTGGGTAAGACGGTTCCTCTTGTTCCCAAAAACGCTTGACCACATCGATTAATTCGTGATCAACTGAACACCGAAAGCTCTGGATAGCGCAATGAGATTGTAACGACGCGAAATTCGAAATTCGACCCGAAACTATCCAACCGAGAACAGTTTCTTGCGCGATTGGGGCATCCGGACGCCCACTTCGGAGTCCGTTCCGAAGAACATACGCATACACGTCAGCACAAAGTATCATGCCTACGCGTTTTGTAGTCGAAAAATCTGGGTCTGCTAGTGGCAGTTCGAAGAGATACCTCCAATCCTGCCTTGTTATTTGAGATGAAGGAAGCAAGTCCGTTACTTTAGGCAATACATATGCTTGAACATCGAATGCAAAGGTAGGATCGAGACACGATTCAATTGTAACGCGAACATCTGCACGAGTAGTGCACATTCGTTGTGCACCCGTAGTTGTAATGGGAATGACCGAGTGTCTTCGAGGCAATCTGAGCCTTTGAGCTAACGATTCCGTAATAAATGATGATTCGGATCCCTGGTCCAGTAATGCTCGAGCTTGAATCTTCGCACCGCAGCTAGTGTACACCTTGATCAATGCTGTTGCCAGCAAAACTGGAGTCCGATCAATGTGGCACGTTTGAGCCTCGTGAGCTGCTACATGACTGGAAACTTGAGATGTCGTCGCTACTGGATCAGAGATTTGGGAATCTTGAATAGTTTCCCTGTTTCGAACGGCTTCTGAAACTGTCGAGATCGAGGTATCCACACGCGTAGATGCGTCATGCAACGTCGATTGATGGAGTTTCCCACATTTCAAGCATCGTTTGGATGTACGACATTCACGAACCTGATGATTTCCCAAACAATTGAAACATAGTCCTTTTGTAATAACGAGTTCTCGTCGTTGAGATGGAGGTGTGGCGCGATACACGGAACACGATGAAAGATTGTCCTTGCACAGTGAATACGAGAATCCTTTTGCCGAAACACTATGTGATTTCAGGTTACTAGAATTTGCCTTTTTGAAACTTGAAATTCCAAACTTGCGACATGATGCACCTTCCACTGCTTCAAGAGCGTGTATCCGTGAAACTAAAAACTGTTCCAACTCCGAATATGCAACTGGTTCTGTCGATCCACCAACTGATTTTTCCCAGTCTTTAAGGGATTCTGTATCCAATTTGCGCACGATATGATGGACTAAAAACGGATCCCAATGATTAACCGCGCATCCAAGTGTCTCTAAAGCACCGATCTCTTCGCGAACAACACCGAGTAATCTTTTTAACTCAGTGGATGTCTCTTGATTCATCCTATGTATCGCAAACAAATTTTTTAAATAAGCATCGATATTTAGCCGTCGGTTTTCGTAACGAGCACTAAGAATTTCTCATGCACGTGAAAAGTTGTCACCAGATATTGCAATATTTTTTATCAACTGGGATGGCTCACCAGTCAAACTCATTTTTAAATAGTGCAACTTTTATGAGCATATTCTGAGTAATTTCCCGAAAAATGTGGTAAATCGATTTTTGGAAGCCGTTTCGATTTTGAGCTTTGCGATACGAGCACTGAATGTTCATTAACGGTTTTGTTAGGTGTGGACGCAGTATGAAAAGTATCGATAATGTCAAGCATTGTCCCTTTAGCGTCAAGAAATTCACTTTCACATTGAGAATATAAATCGTCTTTAAAATATGAAGATTGCTTGTTCACTTCAAGACGCACTTTACACAACTTTTCATGATTATCCTGATATTTTGTCCAATTCGCTGAAAGAGAGTCTAATCGACTTTGTACGTGTCCATGAGTTAATTTTGATTCACCGAGTTTGCGCAAATTTTTAACAGCCCGCGCAATAAGTCCAAAAAGAGTCCTTCAAATCGAAATTATACCGTGAGAAAAGTAAGACCGTGAGAACTAAGCCTAGAGACTGTTCAGAATATTGATATTATGATATTGAAGTAAAGTAGAATTATCTTCAGAAATAAATTTACTACAAATATGATGATGAAGCATTTGAAATAAGAAACGTAAATGTCTTGAATTTAGAAATGATAACTTTGAACAACTATAGTTCATAGCTGTATGGACTGATCTGATAGCTCAACGTTGAGTAAGTAATTAAAGAGTTTAGAGCGAAAGACCACTAGTGAGGATGCTGAGCGGACGTCGGAAGAAAGGGAACGCCACAAATGCGCTCCTGAAACAAGAAAGGAGTTTTGGTATGATAGAGTGCGATAGTGGAGAATGATCAAGTTGGTGCCTTCGTGGGCCTGTCTTTGGGAGTGCCTGATCCGTTCGTCGAGGATAGAGAAAAGATTTGCTAGATAGGGCGGATTTCCGGTCAGGAGCAGTTGAAACAGGAAACAGCCTAAAAAGTAGGTTCTCCTGTTGGCGACTGATAGCCAACCGAGCCGGTTGAGCCGAAACGGTGTGATGTGAGTGTCTCTCCTAAGGTCAAAGATGTATCTAACACAGGAATTTACCACTTATTGGAGTTCTAAGTTAAGGATCTCAGGGATACCGTTGTAGACCAGGCAGCAATAATCTAGGAGTGGAAAAACGAGGGTACTAACGAGCTTAGCCCGGAGTTCACACGATAAGACCTTGCCACGATGCTTAATTCGGTACAAGACGGCATTTGACCCTGTTGTAGATGTGTCCACAATAGGCTTTCCAAGAGAGGGTGCGAAAAAGGACGACACCCAAATTGCGTACCTCACTGACCCAGGGAATAGGAACATTGTCTATCAGGATGTTCGGGATAGAGTCATAGTTTGTCCTCGCAACTTGGCTCGAGCTCCCGAAGGCAATGGCTTTGCTCGTGGCGGAAGTCAGCTTAAGCGAGTTTTCTTTAGCCCAGTCGGCGACAGCTCGAGCGTCGGTGGCGAGGCGCGTGAGCGCAGACTGTATTTCCCCGGGGTAGCAAGTGAGGTAAATTTGGGTGTCGTCAGCAAAAATGATATGCCTGGAATGTTAGAGGACACGTAGAAGGTCGTTGATGTAGATGGAAAATAAGAGCGGACTTAGCACCGACCCTTGAGGGACTCCAGAAGTGATTTCAGCCCACTCGGAATGACTTCCATCCTCCTCCAAGACACCCTGACGCCTTCCCGTAAGGTTGCTGTGAAACCAGCGAATAACTTCAGGGCAGAACCCGAGTTTCGCCAGTTTAAGGAGCAGGTTAACGTGCGGGACAATGTCAAACGCCTTGGAGAAGTCGAAAAGTAACAGGATGGCGATCTTCTCTTCGTCAATACCTCTTCTAATGTCGTTAGTAAGTCTAAGCAGAGCAGACTGAGTGAGTGCTGAAGCCACTTCGAAATCCTGACTGCATGAGGTTCAGGAGATTTGACTCATAGAGGTAGGACGAGACTTGTTCGTGCACAATCCTCTCCAGGACCTTGGACAAGGCGCAAAGCAAGGCAATCGGTCGAGTGTCAGAGGGAGAGGAAGGCTTCCTCGTCTTGTTGAGGGCGCCAATGAAAGCTAGCTTCCAAAAGTCAGGGAAAATGGAAGTCTGGAGTGAAGCATTGAAGATTCGCGAAATAAATGGAAGGGAATCAGGTAAAGAGAGGCGGAGGAGTTTGTGAAGCGACAGTTGATCCGGACCACGAGCGGGCGACTTGGCGTTTAGCGATTGTAAGGCACCGGTTATATCACTCGTTTCGATAGTATGGAAGGTGAAAGGGGCAGATGGGTTCATGATGTTAGCAAGGAGGCAAATACGATTGAATTCATCACAGGTGCAGGGCGGCGAAGCGTTGCACACTGAAGTAAAATGAGTATTGAGTGTGGAGGCTGGGAAAAACCGTAGCGTGAAAGAGTTTGAATGCCGGATAAGTCTGAGCCTACCTAGGCGTCTCCAGAGTTCAGTAGGAGTACGGGAGATGGTAAGTTCCGAACTCAGAACTGCAGCTTTAGCTCTCTTGATATCAACACAAAGGGCGTCTCTGTAGGCTCTGTAATGTTACCATGCAGAGGGCACTTTGGATCGCTTGGCGCACTTGTAAAGGGCGTTTTTCCTCCTGATTCTACTTCGCAGTTCTGAGTTAAGCCAGGAAGGGCGCCGATTTGCCTTTGCGACTGAACGTAGGGGAACAAAGCGATCGAGAGAATCTTTGAGATGAGTGTTAAATGACAGAACAAGTGAGCCAGGGTCATTAGGAATGCGAGATGAAGGGGTGGGGATGAGAGACGAGACAAATGAGGAACGGAAACTTGAAGGATTAAACTCTCGGTAATCCCGATAGGTGAAACTGACCGAGGATTTAACAGAGAACGCGACATGGTACGAAATAGGTCATGACCTCCTATAAATGGAGTGTCAGATTTAGGATAATGATGAAGTTTGCTAAGATTGTCGATTATGAACTGGTCCAACCAGGAATCAGAATGCGGGGTGTGAAAGGTTGGGGGTGAATGAACAAGATGAAGCGAGTTTGAGAAGCTGAAGTCGGTTAAATGACTTGATTCGTGGTTGGACATGTTCAGGTTACAGTTAAAATCCTCGGTTATGATTATATTTTCGTAAGCGTGATGGAAGCGAGCAAAATCAATTGAAAAATGAGTGAGGAGAGGGGATTTTGGTCTCCTGTAAACAATACAAAGAAGAATTGGGCTACGCCCTTTGAAGGACACCTCGACGATCAGGTATTCCGGATTGTTGCTGAAGACGGAAGGGGATGAGGATAGGACTCTTGAAGTAAGAGATTTGTGGATGTAGCAAGCTACACCTCCAACAAATTTACCCTCCCGATCGTTACGCAGCAGGTCATAACATTCCAATTGGATCATCCTGTCGTCAACACCATCATGAAGCCATGTTTCAGAAATGGCAATGATATGGGAAGGGTTGAGGCTAAAATAGGACTCGATGTACTCGAAATGCCCTAGGAGAGAATTGGCATTAAAGTGTGAGACTGTTATGTCATGGGATAAAGCCGAAGAAGAAGGAACGCTGAGAGAGGAGGAACCGAAAATGGTGTTGACGGCAGGTCAAGGCGAATCAAGAAGTCAGATTGCGGTTAACTTAGAAAGATCGTCAGGCGTTTCGATGTCGATTGCGGGTTCGCCCTCCTTCCGCCGTATATAAATTTTACCAGAGCGGCACCAAACAAATTTATAATTAGGATTAGCTGCCCTGGCCCTGGCTTTTATTAACAATGAATAAAGATATGAACTGAGCATGGGATTGATGTGAATTTTGCCCATTCCAAACTTAGGATCAATTTCAGAGAGATCGAGTGATCCCTTTTGGATTTTGTCCTTGACGATGTAGTCCCTGGCGATGGATGACTTTAGCGTGACGACTATGGATTGCTTCAGAAGGTGAGGTGGAGACGGATCGTTGACAGCAGCCGATGTAGAGGACCCTGATGATCCGCTAGCGGTGGTGGTAGTGGTGGTAGCAGTGAGGGAAGCACCCTTCTTGCGGAGAATACGGATTCCAATGACGTCCGATATCCACGGGGTGTAGCACGGCGAAGGTGCGATGTACAAATGGCAGGGGATTCGCCGCAATGTCGTGGGGCACTCAGGAAATAATAATTTCCCTGGACTCCTTGTCACTTCCTGAGGAGATGTCGGCTGCACCGAATCTTGTAGTGGATTCGCCGGGTTGCATTCCAGAGGAAGCGGACTCCAGTGTGGTTATCCGAGTCTCAAGAGCTTGAAACTGGTCCTTGAGGCTGTCGAATTCGTGGATTTTGTTCCGGAATTCCGAGTTTATAAGATCCTGACGCTCAATGAATGCAGCGATCTTAAGATCTGAGGCTGTCTGACGACTTAGGATAAGATCCAGTTTGTCGCTTATTGTGATCGCAGGAGGAGATGAACCAGTGATGCCATGCGGTCCCGAGGCTGCTGGATGGTGGCTAGACATTCTAGCAGGTGAGGTAGATAGGGTGGAGGTTTGCGACAGGGATGGACAATGAGTAGAATTTGATATAGAATGGGAGGATAAACAGAAGGAACTGATAGAAGAAGAAGAATAGGAAGAATAAACGCCTGTAGGAGGATACACGCTGGCCAGAGGTGTTAGGAAGGAAGAAGTGGTGGTAGTGGTGGCCACAGAACATGTGACAGGTTCGTTTGTCCCACCTACCTCAATACCGCTATGAATAGAGTACATACTGATTGTCGTGGTAGCGGGGATAAATGGAGATGGCCCAGCTGAGAAGACGGGCAGATCCTTCTTGCCTTTACCGGTCTCGAAAAGAAAGAGAGTACAGACACAGGCGTGTTAGTCACCTGGCCACCTGGCGAATTTCAAATAGAGATAGAAATAGAGATAGAAAAGAATAGAAGATGAACAACTTCGCTTAATTTTGGTTGCTCACCTGAAGCGGAAGTAGGAAAAGAATAGAGGGTGAACAACTTAGCTTGATCTTGATTGTTCACCAGAAATGAGAGTAGGAAAAGAATAGAAGATGAACAACGTAGCTTAATCTTGGTTGTTCACCTGAAGCGGAAGTAGGAAAAGAATAGAGGGTGAACAACTTAGCTTGATCTTGGTTGTTCACCAGAAATAGAAATAGAAAAGAATAGAAGATAAACAACTTAGCTTAATCTTAGTTGTTCACCTGAATCGGAAGTAGGAAAATAGAAACGGAAGTAGAAATAATAACTAAAATAGTGATTGAAATCGTAATTCGAGGCAGCAGCTGTAATACTAGTTAATCGAAATAGTGACGAAAATGTAATTGAAATAGAAATGACGATTGAATTAGAAATAATATTTGGAGTAGTAACTAAAATGGAAATGGTATTTGAGATAGTAATTGGGACTGAAATTGAAACAGTAATGGAAATAGTAATGAAAATGGTAGCTGAAATAGTAACGAAGTTATACTTGAAATCGAAATAGTAATTAGATTAGAAATAATCTTTGGAATAGTAATTTGAAATAGAAATGGTATTCGAGATAGTGATTGAGATTGAAATTGAAATTTAATGGAGATGGTAATTGAAATAGCAATGAAATGGTAATGGAAATAGAAATAGTAATTGAATTAGAAACGATCCTTGAAATACATAGTAGTTTGAAATAGAAATGGTATTTAAGATAGTGGTTGAAATTGAAATTGAAATTTAATGGAAATGGTAATCGAAGTGGTACTTGAAATAGCAATGAAATGATAATGGAAATAGTAATTGAATTAAAAACAATCCTTGAAATAGTGGGCTGAAATAGTAATAGTATTTGAGATAGTGATTGGAATTGAAGTTATAGTCGGGAAAATAATTGAAAATCGTAATTAATTCAATAATAGAAGACCTTCACTTACTTTTCATCTCGGCGAGTTTGATGTTTTACAAGTTAAACTGGAGAATTCCGGAACGTCGTCGAAGGCGGTTGTTCGTTGCGGCCCCGTCCAGGTGATGCGTCTAGGGGATGAAGTGTGAAAGGGTAGTTGGAATAACACACTGTGGTACCACACAGTGGTATATTTTCAAATTAGATGTCTATGTATCACACAAAACGTTCGTTGTTAACCGAGATTCGATGAATTAATCGTGCAGAGCTTCGCAACAAAAGTAGTTCTAAGAGAACAAGTCTTCGAATTCGTTTTGAGATATTATTATGTATGTTCGTTTGCAAAGAAAAATGATCAAGTGGATGCTGTCTAAGACCAAGTGATCGACTGGCTTTTCTCTATCGCTATTACTTCTAATATTCTTCTCAGTACTCCTCTCCAAAAACGGCTTCTTCATACAAATTTTCACTGTTCGATTCACTGGCATGGATACAGCATTCTTCTTTCACTATCTTAGTGGATATGTTAATCACTTAACATATCCACTATGTTTTCAAAAATCTGTTAACCTATTGCGATAACTGCATGAGAAATCACATCAGATGCTTTTCCATCAACAATTAAATCTTCTCCTCGAAGGAGCCCCTCCGTATACAACAAGGCATCCTTTAATCGTTGCTTTTCATATTTCTCACAGTCAGTATTGGTACTAACAATAAGATGTAATCTATCAGCATCGGTGGATGTAGAAGCCTGTTGATCCATTCCGATAGGTATTAATATGTCCATTACACGAAACCGCTCACTGGAGTCCATACTTATCACAATTAACGAAACTATAAAACTTACTAATAGCTCTAACAATAACTATAAAGTAAAATACACAAATTATGTATATATATATATCTAGGCTGTTAAACTATTTTACAAAACTTAAATATATATTCACAAACAGTTCTTTCTGACAATGAAGATCAATGTTCTTTTCTCAATGCACTTTTCCTGACTGACAGTGAAGACTAACAACGAATGAATCTCAAAATAAGCACAGAACATGTTTAATGTTTTCTCTTTCTCTGGCGTGTGTATTCTCCGAAACAATACTGTTACTTCTATATATAAAAAAAATATATAAACAATATATATAAATAATACTGTTCTAAATATAAACATACTGTGAATTGTGACGTGGATTTCGATATCCTAAGACAAGGGACCGTGACCCCTGTCACGTCACTTCTTATCACCTGAAAATCTTATAAAAAGAGAGAAATTCAGGTCGCGGGCGCCAGGTGCAATGCACCGCGTCGACCAGCTCAGGTCGCGAGAATGGTAGAGGGGAGGGTTCGTTAGAAAACGACACGAAGAAAAATAAATGAAAATAAATATATTCAATAAAAAAAAGACATCCGTTAGAATAATAATAATAAAAAAAGACTATAAAAATGCAAAAAAGAACTAAGCAAAAAAAAACTAGAAGGGGGCGAAGTCCTGTCGACCCCTTCGAGACAGGTGGGGTCGAGCACGTAATGGGAGCTCGCTCGGAGAGGGCCACCCGCAAGACTTGGGTGGCTCAATCTCTGAGCTCGCTCGAATTCGTTTCAATAAAAAAAAGATAGCCGTGGGGGGACTCACGATGACTCCCAGGTCGCCGGAACTCCTGCGTTTTCCCTCCTCGAGTTCTCGGTCTCGGCTCGGATACGGCTCTCTCGTTCTCTCTCTCTCTCGGTGCCGTTCTCGGCTCTCGTTTTCGCTCGTTTCGGATTGCAAAGCGTCTCGATTGGCGTCCAGCACAGAAGTGAAGGCTCCGGTGTCGTCTCCGGCGTCTTCCGTCGAGTGGGGAGGCTTCGTGCCTCCTGATTGGCTGCGAGGGGTCACGTGCATCCCTCGAATCGATCGACGATCTCTGGATCGAAGGAAACTCCATGTTCCTTTCGAATTCGTATCGAGGACGATTCCCGTAACCTGCGGGAAATCGTCCCTCGATTTGTGGTTCTCGGCCGGGGCCTGGATGACTCCCTGGAATGATCCCCGGCCGGTATCGATGCTTGATTCAGCGTCGTAGATGACCATCGTGGTCCCTCTTCGCTGATGACGTCATTCCTCAGTCGCTTCGGTTACGGAGCTCCCACGTGCTCGAAACGGTAATTCGTATCGGTAGCGACGGATGTCGCGACGTGTCTCATAATCGCCGAACTTCGCCCCTTCGAACGATCGCTCTTATCGATCTCGCGATTCTTATCCTAAACCTATTCCTTAATAGATGTCGCAATATACATGATTTGATTAATAATATACATGATTCGATTTCGCTCTTACACCGCGGGTCAACTTAACCTAAGAGTTTGTTGACTTCCGTGTTGGACGATAATTCGATCGATCCGTGCTGATCGATCGATACGTAAATGTATTTATTAATCACGCGTCGCGAACGAGGAAAGAAAACGGTTTTTCGGAGTCCGGGACTTTTGTGACAGAGAATCCGTGTTCTCTATCACAGAATATATAAACAATACTGTTCCGTGTAGCGGCAAACTACATAGAAGTAACAGTATTGTTTCAGAGAATACAGATGCCAGAGAAAGAGACAACATTACACATGTTCTGTGCTTATTTCGAAACAATACTGTACCCTTCCAGTTGATGCTGCCTTATCTTGTGCTTCAAATTCACTTTGTTTATTATAATAAGATATCGATGTCTGCATCAATTTCCCTGTGACCTGTTAGTAAACCATTAAACCGTAGAAAAATTGAAAGTATTCTTTATCGAAGTTGAAAGCTTAATTGTAATTCGAATAATAGAGACCGTCAAGAAGGTTTGGAAAATGATCAAATGCATTGCTCCGCAGCTTGACCAAAAATATATGATTAACACAGATCAAGCAGCATGTCAGTACGAACCTACTATATAGGAATGACATTAACAACAAAACCAGCAGATGTTCGTGTAATAAAACTACATTTATAAGGTGTGCAGAATGTTTTCGTCATTTATGTTACAGTTAATTTGTTTTTACGATTATGTTTTGTTAATCCTTTATTATTCTTAGTTTGTTTTTTCAACCGCTGTAGCAAATTGTTGTTTTTTATACGTTTCGATCTTCTGTTGCAGATCCTCTTCAGTATATATATATGTGTTGTGTGTGTATTGAAATATAAATTGACGGTTAATATAATCAACGGAATAAATAAATTAACGTTGAAAGTAAGTATATTAAATATAATCCTTGTTTTCATTTTTTGTGATGAAAACAGATTATGAGTTTAATATGTTAGTTCAAAGCCTTGGTTAATTATTATTGCGTAATTATATTTACGTAGACTTATTTTTTGTTTATTGTAAAGATTCCATCGGATTAAGATTGTAAAAATTGATTTATGATCTTCACGTGTTAAGGTATTGTGATTAAAAAAAAAGATTATGTTTTCTTTTCAGACACAGCCAATGAATTGTACTTTGATCTAGTTATTTATTATATTACTTTTGCATACAATTAATTTTTTTTTTCATGAAAATTATTATTGTATATGTATTTGATATCCAATTAATTGGAGTAAATAAATCGAAGAAAAAATTACACACCCACGGGTGGATTTGAACCCGGGACTTCTGGGTACGTGGCAGATACGTTGCCACTTCGCCAAATCACTCCTTGCCGAAACCATTAACTAAATCTGTATTTCTACGTATAATAAAACTTCAAATACAAATATCTAAAAAACTATTGAGTATCTATACCTATAATGGTATATATTCGTAAACAGGAGACCGAGATCTATAAGTGTACGAAGTTTCAACTAAATCTAAAAGTCGAAGAGCTTGCCTACTCCTTGTAAGACAAAAGTAAGAGAATCAAAATGAAAGGAGCACGCGGCACGCCAGTACAGCAGTAATCTATTTATCAGTTGAGACGGTGCAGGTTCGATCGGTTCATAGGTAGGCTGACGAGGCGATCACAGTGTCTCCAACAGCAGCAATCGATGAAGAAGATACTACAGGGGTAACACCCAATGAGCAGAGGTCAGTACAGCAATTGAGCAAGTAGTTGACAAGCAATAAATGTTGACGTGGCCGAACGTATCGACCAAAGAGATAATCCACAGATTTGGAGGTTAGGCCCCAATGAATCCAGGAAACTCACTGTTGCATGCAATTTGCGCACATGCATTAAATTTTTAATATAGTATATACAGGGCAAAAACCCCTACCAATAGCAGCTGGAACAAAACAGCCTGAAGGCACAGAGCCAACAGAAAAGTAGTCATAAGCAAGAGTAAAAAAGAGACAAGAATTCAGTACTCACGCGAGAGTCAAAGAGAGGGGAGGTGGTACCAAATAAAATTAGCTAAATATGGTAAACAATTACTCATATCGCGTCTTACGAATGAACGTAAAACGTATTTGCTAGACAGTAAATTCGTGATCTATGCAATACAAGAAGAGAAACTGATAACACTGATTCGTGACTACAGTAGCGATAATTGGTTAATCGAGAGGATTTTTCGAGATTACAGATAATATCCTTTTCGGAAAGTAATAAAATCTTTTTAAGCCAAAGCTTAATAGCACAAGATTTATAAATAGTATCATTGTTTAAATAGCATTTATAAATAGAACGAGATTAACATTTTCGCCCCGAAAATGTTATTTGGAAACATTTCGAAACGCCATTTCAAATCGTTTAATAAGTGATTTTGAGTTATCCATTTTTGGACTTTACTTGCTACAAGGATTATTTTACCAAAAAAGAGAAGACACCAAACGGCGCAAAACTCATTTCAGACCATTTCGAGTCAATTGGGAACAAAGGTACTTTTAAGAAAACTACTTTTTCTAAGATCATACGTGCCCATAATTATGAAAGTGGTCTAAGTCAAGATTTGAAAAAGATGAGATTTTCAGTTGTCCCGCATCATTTTATCTTGCAATACATTTTTTCATGATTAATCAAGACCAATAAAACTCGAACTTTCAATATTGCAGAATGTAAAAACGTTTTTTATTTTATTTAAAGCAAATCCTTTAAATTTATCAACACAAAAAAATATGACTTGGACCACTTTCATAATTATGGGCACATATGTGTAAATTTTCGAGAATATATATACTTACTGAGGTAACAAGAGTTCTATCTAGAGAAAAAAGCCCGCATGCTGTAAACACAAGTGGTCGATGAAGTATTTGCAAAGAAAATATCTCCAGTTGTCGGTGGTATGACTCTAAACTTGCCGATAGTAATTTACTTACACACCTTTCTGTAGTTTTGCTCTGAAATTAAACTTATATAGTATTGTTCTGACAGTTTTGTACGTCTAAAGAATATTGGCGTTATTACAGCAGATATAGCTGCGTACACTGGTTGCACGATTATCAATACCCGTCCAATGTGTAGAACGCACCAAAGTAATTGAACAGCAGTGAAAAGAATTTTTTTTGTATCACCAACATCCAGTATGAGAACGTATGGCGTTATTATCAAATGTAGGAGACATGATGATACTACTACGAGAATTGCAAATCCGTAACCATTATTCAATAAAATTACACACTCAAACAATGATGAGTGTATGTTCATTAATTGTGATAAAATGCTTGTCATAGTATATCCACCTAGAAAAAAAAAGAAATTACTATAGAAAATAGATGACTGTGGTAGATAACATTACTGATGCTTACTGTGATGTATGTTACGTATTTTATCGGTTAATATTCCTGTATTTCTAGCAGATCGTGTCAATATGTAATTTGCAATTTGTTCGTGAATAACAGTATCTTTTGTACCAAGTCTTACTGTATGGACAGAAGAATTGCCCTTAATATTTATAATAAAATACGACAAATAAGTAGATGATAACATGTGTTAAATTAAATTTTCATACCTTTATCGTTCTTAAAAGATATATTCATATCTTTAGTTTTCAACAAAATATGTAAAATACTATTTAGTCGCATAAAACGTTGACCAATGTTATAAGCAGCAAGTGCATACTGAATTTCGAAACTTAAACTGACCGCGTATGTTAAGTAAATAGGCGTGTAATTAATTGGATTTTTGTCGTTCATTTTTTTTAGATTTTGAGCTTCACAAAGCCAAACATAATAGTCGAGTGATGAGAGCGTGGCAATGAAAACAATGATTCCTCTTATCAAGACAATGGAATATCTTTTAGTTTCCCTTGGTTCCACGATCCCCAGTTTTTCGTCTACCTACAGACATAAGATAAAAAAAATTATTATTGAGAAATTCTATCCTTAGCACTGATTCGTTATCTTCTATTAAGAAAAAATTGTTGTGCGACAAGTATAAAAATCATTAACATGAGATTGCTACAGAATTATAATAATGTAACCCCTGCAACCTAACCTGCAGGCAAAGAGTGCAGTACGCGTGTGTATGTGAACAAAGGGACATAAGGTCCCCTCAAGAAAAACCTCCCCACGAAATTAATCAGCAGCCTTACCCCTTCCCCAAAATTGTCCGTTCAATACCCTTCCCAGAAGAAAGAAAAATGAAATGAGCCACCGACACCTTACAGGAGCAAAAAAGCGAGATTCGTCCCGAAACCCCCAACGTTGTCGTACAATAACCTCTAGAGCGAAACTAATATCACATCCTAGGGAGGTTTACGACCTATGCCGCCTCGGAAGACCAATAAAACCCTACCCTAACAACGTAAGCCTTCGAGTATATTTGCCTACGTGACAATGCTCTGGAATGGGTCGGATTAGTATGTGGAAAATCATGTAAAAAGGAGGGGATGTCTAAAAGTTTGAAAATGCTCTATCCTTGATAAAATAAATTAAACATTTCCGTAATAAAAGTAGTACAATAAAATGCATTCCTCATGGTAGACACTTGAACCGAGAGACTAGCCCAGAGAATTAGATAGAGAAGCCTTGAATTTTCCAATGCTACATACTCTCCAAGAGCTCATGAAAGTCAAAGGACAAACAAACTTCATATAGAAAAACCAAGAGAGAAATTTTCTTTTCGATAAAGACACTAAACTAGACAGAGAGAAATAAAAAGCAATGTCTATTTAAAATAAAGATAGGGATAAAAGTAAAAGACCGAAAAAATTTAAAATGCACAGGATCAATGAAGACAGAAAACAAAATTTTTAGCATATAAGGGCCAAAAATTTCCTTTCTAAAGGTTCTGAAGCTGGTATCTGACCGCAGAACTTTTCCTTAAAATCCACCAGAAAAGCTGGTATCTGGCCTCCTACTAGATTCTCCCCTCGGATAGTTGGTATCTGGCCATCCGAGTCCTGAACTTCTATTTTGAAAATATATATTGTAGCGCACCTCCTGGTCACTTGCGACCGTTAAAACGGAAGGGGGCTTGCTCAGGGAATTTGAAAGGTAGAGAGCGATATCGGAGGGAAGAAAATCGGGAATTGGCCGCCAGGTCGAAGATTCGGATGCGGATTTTCCCTGAGAAGGCTCGGTCTAGCTCAGAAGAAGCTATGATACCTTCTCAGAGAAGATCCGTTGTCTGAGTTCGGTAGAGAATAATTACCACTTATTGTTTGAGGACTGTTTGGTTTTTGTAACAAATTCAAAAATAACTTTTAATTAAGCGAATGTTGGTCACAAACTTCACAAATTTGCAAGTAAAACTTCTCCGTTGTCTCCTTTTCCTTTTCCCCATTCCTTTCCCTCTTGAATCTTCAGTACCGATTTTTCTTCTCTTGTTCCGATCTTTTCTCTCCTGCCGCCGTGCATCGCTTCGATTCACTTGTACTACCGGCCATTCCCGCCTTTTCTTTTCTTCTTTCGTCTCCTGTCCTTCCGGTGCTATTTTTGTTTTCAGTAATGTCATAATGATGATTACAAAATCCTGTTTTTGTATACACCCATGTTTCGTATTTCTTACAATTATTGTAATCAATTTTATAGACTACATAAATATTTGAATTTGTTGAAGTAAATCAACTACTGTGACCTAGGCTAAGAGTTTAAGTACTGTGTACCTGAGACAGTTAAGTTTTTTCGGTATGGTGTTCCTATCTGTTCCGTTCAACACCCGCCATTTTTGTTTCGATATACTTGGTCTGTTTTTCGTTTATCTGAGCGGTTGCGTCTTAGCTGAGGGCCACGTTTTGTGTTTCGCCTTTTGTATTGCTGAACCTTTTCTTTGTTGAGTATGATAAATATATTGTAGCGCGGCGCTAAATTACGCGCCACGATGCTGCAAATTGCCACGCTCAGCGCCTTTTGCTTACCACAAGTACAAAAAAGAAAGAAATAAAAACAAATTGGGAATTGGGTGCCAGTCCTTACGGACACGGATTTGCTCTGAGGGGGCCCGGTCTAGCGCAGCAAGAGCTGAAAGACCCTCTCAGAGGGAATCCGTTGTTTGGATTGATTTAGAAATTAAAACAAAAGAAAATCCAAACGACTTTTCTCGGGATTAACGAAAGTTTGAATTTATTCACAATAAAAAGAAAGAATCAATAACTGCACAAAAAAATAATTTAATCGGAAGTAACGAAAATTCGAATTTATTCACAATAAAAAGAAATAACCAATAACTGCACAAAGAAAATAATTTAATCGGGAACCTTCCGATGCAGAATTAATACTCGGTAATCCGAAATCACTCGGTAGAAAATAGCAAAAAAAAGAAAAAGGGAGTCGATAGGAGAACAGGCGATAGGATTCCAAACGGGGTACCAAATAAAAACACAAAGGTGGCCTTGTAAAGGCTCTCATCACGGCGATAGATCCGGAAGTACTCCAAAATTCTGTCCAATGGCAGGATTTCCAAAAAAAGAAAGGTGGACCCTCCAATATGTAAGTATCCTCCAGGTAAAAGAATTGGTGTCTTCACTCGCGAAGGGCTCAGAAATCTCTGATTCTGATATCAGCCTCCTCGTGTTGCTAGCGATAGCGCCATCTTTTTCGTTACAGGATTCGGGAATTACAATAAGTGCTCCGGCGATAATTAGGGCATCGACCCATTTCTCTGTTATCGACCCGTCTCCTGTAAATCGCTAGATGGCCGTAAGTGATAGATCCGTGACATCCTTCTCTTTGTCTCTCTCTCGGGAGTCGGTAGTTCGTCCTTCTTTCTCTTCGCTGCCAGAGACCTCTACGGAGTCTTCCCTCTTCTTCTTTCCCATGTAGGAGAAGTCTTGGATGCTCTTCGTCTTCTCCCGTCTCTTCTTTGTGCCGATCTTCTTAGGGTTTTGGCTGGGAATTTGAAGGGGGGAGGGAGTGAGGTGACAGCGTTAGGTAATGCGAAAATTATTTAGCGTGATTCGTTAACATAATCGAAAGTAATAAGCGAAAGTAATAAATGTGATATAATATTTCTTCAGGTTCCCGGGAGATTTCTGAGCACTCTTAGTTTTCCATAACTCCCGATAGCCTAAATTTACGAAAGAATTGCGAGAAGTCAAAAAAAGAGACGTAAATTATAGAGGGAATAGCGAGATTTTTACCACCTAAAGTAACGGGAATAATTTTCCACGTTAAAATATTAAATAAGTCCAGCTGTTCTTTCTTTGTAGTTAGGATATTAACCTCAACAGGTTATGGACCAAGATACATAATTGAAAAGATCCTTTGAATACGACGCTTTGAATATTCTACAAGCGTACCACAACCTAAGAATTCTGTTGGCGTCTTCTTGTTGGTTTTTGTTGATTCGATCTAGATGTTTCTAACACAGATATTTTCGCATATACATAACGGTTGAGTTTCTGTTGTTGTACTAAAAATGGAAAAGCTTCAAATATTGAATATCGAGAAACTCGAAGGTGAAATAAATTGAGTCAGTTGGAAATTCGATGTCGAGTTACAATTGACAGTCCACAAAGCCATGCCGGTAGTCGCGGGAGAGCTTGTGAAACCTTTAGTACCAGTAGAGTTAACTGATGCAGCACAAAGTGCAAACACCAAGGAGCTTAAAGTCTATCAAGAAAAGGATGCAATCGCTAGATGTATTATTGGAAGAAGTTTAAAACCAGAAGTAAAACAACATGCCCTAACCAGCAAAAGTGCAAAGAAATGTGGGATGTTCTTCACAATGTCTATCAGCAGAAAAATGAACGCAGGTTAGATTTACTCCATGCTCAGTTATTTAACTATAACAAAGTCCAATGAATGACATAGCCACTCATATTTCGAAACTTCAACGTATCTGGGCGGATCTACAAGAAGAAGTTAAAGAGGAAGATGTTCAGCTTCCGAAGTCCATGTTATTAAATCGAATTTTAAATACGTTGCCCTGTCAATATCTTGAATTTAAAAATGCGTGGGAGTCTGTTCTATCAGGAGAATGTCAAGATTAACCGAACGTTTACGGTTACATGAACAACGACTTACTGAGCTAGAGAAGGATAAACGTGAGACAACATGCAGTGTCGCCTTAGTAGTAGGAGCATCTTCGGAAAGTGGAAACAAAATATTTAAAAGGAAGTTTGTAAAGGAAAGCTTGACTAAATGTTTTCATTGCAATAAGATCGGATATTTAAAGAAGAATTGCTGGGATCGCAAAAAGGATACTAATAGTCAGAAAACAAATAAGTATGAAAAATCTGAAAAATCAGACAAGGAATGATAAGCCTTCTTAACGGTTAACGATCAAAGGATTGAAGAGATGGATTGGTTGATTGACTCTGGTGCTTCGCACCATATCTCTTCCCCTATTAATCTTTTTTCTGCTTACGAGTCGTTTGATGTTTCAAAATCCTTGCGACTGTGGATGATCGCCGTACGGACAAACTGGTGAAATGAATATTGAAATTCTCGTTAACCACTTCGGTACGAGCGTCAACTATAGTCGACAGCCACAGATGAATGCTCACGGCCGAGCAAAATCCTGGCCAGATTTCATAGCCGATGAACGCCGTACCGAATAGGTTAACAACACGGGGGAACCAGGGTATCTTACAAATATTTGGCATGTTCCTGAAAGTACTCAAAAGGGTATAGCAGGATAAGAATGGTTATTGTAAAGCCTCACACCGCGAAGGTGCTTAGCTGTGCGACCTCACCTCTCACAGGTATACGCATTCGAACAATAATCAACGTTATGCGTTCGAGATTCAAACCCGGCTCCACTTCCAGGTTAACCCGGCTTTCGCTATGAAAGACCAAGTTTCAAAGCGTAGCTGCCCCCTCGAGTCCATTCCATTGCTGGGCGTCGCCTTCCCAGGTGGAGTGGTATCCTACTCTCTTTGCAGCCGCAGAGGAGCTGGGATTTCCCTTATACTTGGGGCCAAGGTATTGCTTTTTAGGGCGCAGTCGTATCCCCTCAACCTCATCGAGTTACATACTTGGCCTCGTGTTTTGCGCGGTGCCTCTTAAGCATATGTGCACATTCGGGCGGTGCGCAACTCGGTCTTAACATCATTATCACCAGTCTGACCGTTCTTAATACAGTATGCCGCAACTCTCGGTGTCGCCAATCACCCGACTGTCGAGTATATGCCGTTCATCGCAGTACCCACCACTCTCCGTCAGGCGGGGCTTGGGGTGCCCGGCCCCGAGGTACCAATCTTATTAACCCCTTTGGTATTGGGCTCAGGAGCTTTATACCGTCTCCCCGAAGGGATAATGTGTCATTGTGCTTTGTGTGTGTGTCCAGTAGTATGGAAAAGTCTCCCTACGGGCTTCAAGCTCCCGAAGGCTCCACTAAGGTAACCGCAGGAGCGCTGGAACCTCCTGTATGCACGTACGGATGGTGTCGCCTTGCGGCTGCATCTATCCGCCTGACGGTGTCGCCTTGCGGCTGCATCCGTCCACGGACGGTGTCGCTTTGCGGCTGCATCCGTCTCGTAATTACTTACGTGCACCCCTACGGACATAGCAGGATAAGAATGGTCAATCAGCCCCCACCCCAATTTTCATTGCTATCGTGTGCCGTGCAATGCTTTTGTCCTGAAACATCATCCCCTAAAGTTTCAAGCCGCTACCCCCCCCCCCCCCTTAATGAATATTAGAGTCGTTGGGACTCCCACAAACGGGTAACTGCCGCCAAAACCTTCCTGAAAGATCACGACAGAACATCGCCATTTGACAATATTCCTTAATGGAAAAATTTATTTAAACAGTTTAATTATGTAGTAAAGTGTACCTAAAGTTTCAAAAATTTAAAACATTTTGTTCCTTAAGAAAAAAAATGATAAAAATTGACTATTTTCTCACCGTCTACACGTATTGCCCCCCTTAAGAAATAATAAACAGAATACTTTAAAGGAAAATCGTTGAAACTGGTTGTCTCCCTGTAGTATGCATAGCTAAACGATACGCGTAGTGTGTCTGACATTATCTCATTTCCCTTTAGCCGTAACACATAGGCTTGAGGCGTAATGCCTGGGATTTTTGTATGTTTTTAACTATTTAACCATGTTCCAGGGATCCGACTGCTTTGATACTTTTGCATGTGTTAGTTGAAAAACCGATCATCATTTCTGATTTTTTTGGTAGGTGTCGCTCATAGGGTTGTTTGCAATTACCACCCGCAAAGAATCAATTATTTATTTTCTACCATTACTAATTGACTTGCAATAAAATAAAAAGTATATGAAATGCAGTTTATAAGTACGAATATTTTTGTTTTTGAAGAATTTAAATATCTACAATAGTAACCGAGAAAAAAAATAGCAAAGTTAAGGGTGTTTTCGCTCATATTACCCTTAATCGGTGGGGGGGGGGGGGGGGTAGCGGCTTGAAACTTTAGGGGATGATGTTTATGTAGGTCAAAAGCATTGCACGGCACATGATAGCAATGAAAATTGGAGTGGGGGCCGATTGACCATACTTATCCTGCTATACCCTTTGTTCTCTGCAGAAGTCGCACTTGATAATGGTCTTTACGAAGTTGCACATAACAAATACAGGAAATTCAAGACCAAGGACGATCGATGTGTAGCAGTAGGAATACAGCAACCAAATGGGGTCTATAGATTGATGATGCTTGCAAAACTACCCAGAAACTCATGTCTAGCTGTTAACAATCTCAGTGTACAATTTTGGCATGAGCGGTTGGGGCACCAGAATAAGACACGTACGGAAGTTTCGGAAGACAAAAGGTATTGCCGTCAGTCAAGATAATGAAATATGCGATGCTTGTATGTATGGAAAAATGCATCGTTTGAGCTTTGGTACAAGAAAAGGACGTGCGATGAAACCTGGCGAGTTAATCCATGCAGACGTTTGCGGCCTTATGCCCTGCAAATCATTGGGTGAAAATCGCTATTTTCTTGATTTCAAAGATGATTATTCTTGCTTAACCCATTAACGCCGGCAGTGCGCGTTCTCACACACACATCTTTAAGCATATCTCACTTATTAAATACGATGGCCAATTTTTTGAAAAGTGCATATTCGGGTATTTTGAAGTGTGCTCTTTCCGAATCTGGCGTCAAAAAATGAAAAATTTTGATTTTCAATATAATTTTTAAGGTTTTCTTCAAAAAAACACAATTTTCTACAAATGTTGTTTTTAAATTCATGATTTTGAATATGATTCACCTTAGGTACACAGATAAAACCTTTTAGGATCGTGCACTAAATTCCTAATCTTTAAATTTACGCAGTTGAAAAAATTTTTTTTCATGCAGCAAATTAAATATGGCGGCCGATGTACGCAAAAACGTTGTAACACCTAGAAATATGACCTGTTTTCTGATTTAGATCAGTTTTTGAGTTGAAATAGTTTATGTTTTATCTAGTTAGATGGAGTTCTATTATAAATAAATGTTTACAACTAATAACAATGACCCGAAACAAAATGGCGCCGAAATACTGAAAAAAATCACCAAAAATGTTGCAAGTAACACTAGGGAAGTGTCATACGGCGATTTTCCTGAAACTTGGCATACAAGTAGTACATGGAAAAATATTGGACACGTATCATTTTTATATCGGCCCGGTTGCCGTTTGAAGGGTAGAAATCACCCCTATCGATTTTGGGGATAGTTTCAACTATTTTACGAATTATTTTTTGTATTTTTACGAAATCGGATACCTAAGGGCTTTTGGGGTCGCTAATAACGAATCTGAAGTCCGTTTTTAAGAATTCAAAAGGGCGCATCCAATATGGCGGGTGCATTTTGTTAAAAGTTCTACACTCTGTCAAAAAGTGCAAAAATTGCAAACATAGTAAGAAATGAGCATTATTTTGAGGCGAATTTGTAGCAAAAAGGTCCTAATCGCAAACTACCCCTCACCGTTACGAAACATCGAAAACCATCCCTAAGAGTAGTGATACATCTAAAAATCAATCCCTCCTTAGCGTTACCCAGGATGAACGACGTGGAGGCGATAGGGTTCTAATCCCATTGGGGTGCTTTTTGAACGTGAGTCCTCTTGCCTCTCACGAATGGGGTGCTTTTAGAACGTGAGTCCCCTTGCCTCTCACGAATGGGGTGCTTTTTAAACGTGATTCCCCTTGCCTCTCACGAATGTAGTTATACACAGAGCACATTTAATTATTGCAATATTATTGCTGAGTTCACATGTGCCATTGCAGTTTTTGAAACAGAATCCTACAGGGGTTTCACGTTCAAAGAGCACCTCATTCGTGAGAGGTAAGGCGACTCACGTTCAAAAAGCACCCGATTCGTGAGAGGCAAGGGGACTCACGTTCTAAAAGCACCCTATTCGTGAGAGGCAAGAGGACTCACGTTCAAAATCACCCCAATGGGATTAGAACCCCATCACGTCCACGTCGTTCATCCTGGGTAACGCTAAGGAGGGTTTGATTTTTAGATGTATCACTACTCTTAGGGATGGTTTTCGATGTTTCGTAAATGTGAGGGGTAATTTGCGATTAGGAACTTTTTGCTACAAATTCGTCTCAAAATAATGCTCATTTCTTACTGTGTTTGCAATTTCCGCACTTTTTGACAGGGTGTATAACTTTTAACAAAATGCACCCGCCATATTGGATGCGCCATTTTGAATTCTTCAAAACGGACTTCAGATTCGTTATCAGCGACCCCAAAAACCCTTAGGTATCCGATTTCGCAAAAATACAAAAAATAATTCGTAAAATAGTTGAAACTATCCCCAAAATCGATAGGGGTGATTTCTATCCTTCAAACGGCAACCGGGCCGATATAAAAAAAATACGTGTCCAATATTTTTCCATGTACTACTTGTATGCCAAGTTTCAGGAAAATCGCCGTATGACACTTCCCTAGTGTTACTTGCAACATTTTTTGTGATTTTTTTCAGTATTTCGGCGCCATTTTGTTTCGGGTCATTGTTATTAGTTGTAAACATTTATTTATAATAGAACTCCATCTAACTAGATAGAACATAAACTATTTCAACTCAAAAACTGATCTAAATCAGAAAACAGGTCAAATTTCTAGGTGTTACAACGTTTTTGCGTACATCGGCCGCCATATTTAATTTGTTGCATGAAAAAAAAATTTTTCAACTGCGTAAATTTAAAGATTAGGAATTTAGTGCACGATCCTAAAAGGTTTTATCTGTGTACCTAAGGTGAATCATATTCAAAATCATGAATTTAAAATAAACATTTGTGGAAAAATCGTGTTTTTTTGAAGAAAACCTTAAAAATTATATTGAAAATCAAAATTTTTCATTTTTTTGATGCCAGATTCTGAAAGAGCACACTTCAAAATACCCGAATATGCACTTTTCAAAAAATTGGCCATCGTATTTAATAAGCGAGATATGCTTAAAGATGTGTGTGTGAGAACGTGCACTGCCGGCGTTAATGGGTTAAGGAAAAAAGCAGAAGTTAAAGAAAAATTCGTACATTTTCTTGCTGAAGCTAAGGTTGCTGGCCATGTTGTAAAAGAAATTTTAACAGACGGAGGTAAAGAGTTCGATAATGCTGAGTTTCGTAGAATTGCTCAGGAAGAAGGTTTGCACCACAGAAAAACCATGCCGTATACACCAGAACAAAATGGTGCTGCTGAGCAAGATAATCGAACGCTTGTGGAATCCGCAAGAACAACGTTGCATGCAAGTAACATGCCGGAAAAATGATGGGCTGAAGCTATTAATACTGCAATATACGTAATTAATAGAACAGGAGCTATATCTGTTGAAAATAAAACACCGTATGAACTTTAGAATAATAAAAAATGTTCAAACAATCATATGCGAATCTTTGGAGCCGAATGTTTCGTCCATGTACCAAAGCAAGTAGAAGGAAATTCGATAGAAAAACTAAAAAAGGTTTTCTCGTCGGTTATTCTGGAGATAAGGATGGGCACAGAATTTGGTTACCCGATGAAGATGCGATAGTATTATTTAGAGACGTTGTGTTCGAAAACGGACAAGCATCAGGAACCAGAATTACTTCTTTAAATGAAGTAGCGTCCGCGGATTATGAAGCAGGGGAAGATGGCAAAAGTGAAGAAGAAGCTTAAAACCTTAAAAAATATGATGAAAACTTTGAAGAAGTAGATGAAAAACTTGATGCAGACAAAGATTACCAAGAAGAAACAGGTGAGGAACGAGGAACATCCACGAAGTCAGTACCGCTACGTATTACGCTTAGAGATCGAAGGATAATTAATAGACCAGTAAAATATGATGATTTAGGCCAGTCGGTAGAGCATTTTTTCATGACAAAAATAGTAACAGCAAACCGATTGTGCGATTACATAAACGACGATGCGTAGATTAATAGGTATATGTTTTTCACTAAAAATTCTGGTCTCTTTGGTTGTTATAAACAATTTAATGCAAAAAAATCGACTTTTTCGTGGTTTTTTGTTTATAACTTTTGAAATAATGCAGCAATGTCAATGCTCCTACCAGATAAAATGTGTACCAGATAAATGACTTCTTGGCAAGGAAATTGGAGGGGAAAGAAGGGAGGTGACAGCGTTAGGTAGGAATATTGCAAATAATAAAGTATAATAGTTCTTCAGGTTCCCGGGAGATTTCTGAGTACTGTTCTAGTTTTCAATTTCCCAATACCCTGAATTTGCGAAAGAATCGCAGGAAGACAAAAAGAAAGACCCAAATTACAAGAAATAACGAAATTTTTATCAAGTAAAATAACGGGAGAAATTTTCCACGTTACAACATATTGCGCGGACATATTCAAAGCAAACAAACTTTTTCTAAGGTATTTTTTTGTCTACTTTCCATTTCCGGTCTCAGAATTGCAAATTCTCAACCCAAAAATCTAATATGGCGATATTTATAAAAATGTGCAAAATTTCGATGCTTCTTTTTTTTTAATCTAATTTTTTATTGCATTAAAGTTGAGGACGGAACTTTTTCTTTCAACTATGTGTGCATAAATTAGTTATACTTGAAATTCAGTCGATTTTCGAATCTTGAAATTCAATATGGTGGCTGGAAAATGGCGCCTGAAGCGCAAAATCTTTTCCGAACATTCATGAATTTTTTCCTCGGAAATAATGCATTCGACCAAAAAAACAATAAGAACAAAAAGTGCTTAGAATCAGCCAAAGAATACGTCTAAATTTTTCCAACGAGTTTTGAGCAATTTTTTTAGGAAAATCACGAAATCATCGAGGGAACGGTGACTCTTGAGTGGATGAGATTCCCGCTCGGCAAGAGTCCCGTAAGTAAGGATTTTAGCGTTCGAAGATAGCGCCTACCACAAGGGACGTTTGGGAAAAGTAGAGCGCGTTAATCACCGCTCTATCCAGCCTGCATTTTCGCGTATTGAAGGATCATAGCGTTGGGCAATGGCGCCTTCTGCGAAGGATAATGGAGCCAAAGTAGAGCTCTCCAATTATCGCTCTACTTGACCATCCTACCGATTACCGATCCTGGCGACTTACCTAGCGAAAGATCGAGTGATCTAAAGCTAGGTCGATGGCGTTATCGGTCACGTCGCTGATGTGACATCACCTGGAGATTTGAGGGATCGAGGACCGTTGCGAAGGAGCGGATCCTCACTTACGATCCTGTGGCGAAACATTAAAGTTTCATTTTGGATATCTTGCTAGCGATTTTCCGTTTCTTTTTTTTCCGATAAAATTGCGTTGGTGAGTGGAGGTTTCCTCCCTTATTTTTGGTGTTTATTTTGTTTTGAGTCGCGAGTGAGAGAGAGAGAGTGTCTTTTTTTTTCCTTGCGTTTATTTTATTTAGTACTTTGAATTATTAAAGACGATTTCTTTTTTTTTAAGTGTGATTTCTTTTCTTCTTTTCTCTCTCGCGCCTGATTTTTTTTTGTGTTGTGTCGTTTTTTTCTTAGTTTTGATTTTCAAGGAAAAGTTGGCGACCCGCCCCTCTGCCGAGAGCTTGGGCCGGAGTAAGTTTTTTTTCCTTGTCTTTTTTTTTGAGTTGAGTCGTTTTGTCGGTTTTACGAAAAACCGACTGGCGCCCAAATTAGAGTTGTATTTTTTTTTAATTCATTTTTTTTTGCCCAAAATACGAGTTTTTCAACGATATTTTTATCGTTGAAAAATTCTAAAGAGACCGTTGCTTGCTGCAGGCGACGTGTTTCAACTGGCGCCCAACGCGATTGGGAGAACACCAACTTTTCCCTTCTGCAGTTTTTTTTCAATTTTTTGAATCTGAGTAGTATTTTTTTGTTTGGTTTTTTCTGCGTAGATTTTCAGGTTTTTCTTTTTATTTTTTTCCCGTATGAAGGATTTTATTTTAGCGCATGTTTGATAGAATTTTCTTTTGTACTTTTTTTTATACGTGGAGTTTTCTTTTTTTTTGGAGTTCGCAATTCTTTTTTTTCTTCTATTTTCAATCCATTCGTGAATTACATTTTTTTTTCTTAACTCTAAAATAAAAATTTATTGAGATTTTCGCAAAAGTTAGTCATTTCTTTTACAATTTTACACTATTAAATTTAAAGTTTGAAAATCCCCAACGAGATTTGGTTGATTAGCGTGAGAAAATCCTTTCGGAGATACTTGGCAGCTGAAAGAAATTCAGAATACAAAGGTCAGGTAAGTGTTTACTTCCCTTTGTATTCTACGAAGTCGCGACTGATTGCGAGGAAAATCTTCCTTTATTCTCGGTATTCGAATATTATTTCGTGTAATCGAAATAATATTTCGTCTAACTGAAATAATATTTCGTCTAACTGAAATAATGTTTCGTCTCGCCTGCTTTGTGTGAATTATATTCGAAATTATCTCGCGTAAATTATTATAATATTCGAAAGTAAGAAGATCGGATATGATATTCAAGTACAGCGTCTATCAAAATTTTTTTTTCCTTTCCTTAAAATTATAACTGTAAGGAATTTAATTATTTTTAGAGTTTCACTATTTTTTTTCGTAATACAACACTTTTTTTTAGAAGAGTTTTCCTTCTTTTTTTTACTTTTTTTTCTAATAGTGAAAGCTAATTTTTTGTTAGAACTTTGTCTTTTTTTCGATTAAAGAGGAATATTAAAGATTTTTGTTGGCATTCATTTGGTTAAATTCTTATATTTCCTTCTAAAGTTTTTTGTTGAATAAAGCATCTTCCTTTGTGAAAGAAAATTGTTTCTTTCACATTTAAATATTTCTGGAGGATAATTGCTGTAGAAATAATATTAAAAAAAAGGAAAATATTTTAAAATAAAATATTTTAAACAAGCCCGACGATGTTGGAATTAGAAATTTAAGAACTTCCTATTAAGATGCGGTTTTAAGGGGTTATACCCAGTCAGGATTTTGAAAAAATGGTTTTTTTTTTTATTATGTTTTCTTAATGTACAAATATTCAAAAGTGTACACACAAAATTTCAAGTCGATCCGATCAATACTTTCGGAGTTACGGGCGCTAAAAAAAAATTTTTGTACTGTGTGTCAAACGTTTTTAAAACTTAGAACGCGTTTTTCTCAAAACCATGTTTTTAAAGTCGGTGTACACGCTATCTCAATAACGGCTTCATCGATCGGTCTGAAATTTTTATACAATCTTTTTTAATATATTTTTTAGTAATTAATCGAAGGATTTATTGTTTAGATTTTTTTCTCTCATTTTATAAATAAATAAAGACCGAAATTTTGATGAAAAATAGACAAATTTTTTTGAGATGCCGCCATTTTGTCAAAAATCAATATTTTTATTATTCCTTCGATTAATTACTAGATAATCTATTAAATTAACGAAATCTGTTTGGTTTTTTGGTTTTAGATAATCCAGTCTTGAGTTACAGTGTACACCGCAAAATATCTTTTTTTTGAGAAGGGCCCGAAGATCGCCTGCTACGGCCCTTATTATGAATATTTTTATAAATAAAAATTTTTTTTATAATCTTCAATACTTGCATTATAAACACAAAAAACTTCAATTGAATATATTAAAAACTTTCTTCAAGAAAAATCTTTAAAAAAAGTGTTTTTTTCGGCCTCCTGACTGGGTATAACCCCTTAAGCAAAGCGATTCTGACCCGTGTTTGTTCTTAAGTGCAGAACGGTCACTTATGTTGGTTCTTTACGTAGATGATGGTTTGGTAATAGCTAGAAATGAAAACAAACTGCGAGTAAATTCGTGGAGAAATTGACCAAGGAATTTTAATCTACGGTAAGCTCAAGTAACTGTTTTTTGGGAATGCAAATTCACAAACAGGAAGATGGATCCATATTTATAAACCAGGAAGCATATTGTAAAAGGATTTTTTTAATATGTCGAATAGTTTTTCTGTACGTATTCCAATTGAAAAAGGTCATGCCTTAGAAGAAATTTCAAATCAGTTAGGTAAGAATATTCGTTAAGATCAGATATAGCGTATCTTGAAAGTCTATTATCTCGAGTTTTAGATAAACCCACATAACAACATTGGAATATGACCAAGCGAGTCCTAAAGTACTTAAAAGGAACGGTAGGATGGGGAATCCTTTACCATTCAGGGACAAGAAATAGAATTTGGTGTGCTACTCGGATGCTGATTATGCTAGAGTAAAAACATCTAGAAGATCTACATCGGGAATGACCTTCATTTATAGTGGAGGTGCTATTGCATGGTCAAACCCCCGTCAAAAGTGTGTTGCACTCTCTACTACAGAAGCAGAATCTGTTGCGGCGAGTCAAGCTGCAAAAGAAGCTGTTTGACTTCATAGGTTACTAAAAGAAATTTGTAAAAGTGTGACTGTTCCTGTGTTACAAATCGACAACGAGAACGCAATAAGACTTATAAAAAAATCCAGAATTCCATAATCGTACGAAACATATAGATGTTAGGTACAAATTCATAAAAGAACTGTATGATAGTAGTCAGCTTGATATACAGTATGTTACTAGTGAAAAACAAATTACTGACATTTTCAAAAAGCCTTTGTCTAAAGTGAGATTTGGAATGTTAAAATCATTAACTGGTATGTCATGTGAATGATCACAAGTAATAATTATGTAAGGGTAGCGCCTGTAACCCTTAGGGCAAATAATTGATTTGGGGAAGTGTTGAAGTAAATCAACTACTGCCACCTAGGCTTGGAGTTTAGGTACTGTGTACCTGAGACGGTTACGTTTTTTCTATGTGGTGTTCCTATCCGTTCCGTTCAACACCCGCCATCTTTTTTTCGATATACTTGGTCTGTTTTTCGTTTATCTGAGCGGTTGCGTCTTAGCTGAGGGCCTCGTTTTGTGTTTTGTCTTTTGTATTGCTGAACCTTTTCTTTGTTGACTACATTAAGTATATTAAGGGGGGGGTATGGTTTTGAAGGCAGAAAAAAACAGGTTTTTACAGATTTTTTTTTGGGCGTACGGTGAAAGTACATTTATTTCTGATTGTTGTACATTAAAGAGTAGTAATTGAACCATATTCTGTGAAATATTGGTTCAATAATATTGAAAATTGACCGAATGGCAGCAATTCTTCGCAGGCGCCTCAGAAGAAATACATTTTGCGGTGCACATCATATCTCAGCACTGGATCATCTGAAATGAAATAACCAAAGTTTTTTCCTTAATTTTTATGTCCCTCTAGGTATCGCTGCCGAGTTTTTCCATTTTTTTTAATTTTTGAACTTTTTACAAGACTTGAAAGTGAAAATACCGATTTTTGGCCTAAATTCATGACTATTGTTGTTAATAATAAGAAAAATAAAATCAAAGACGAAAAAATCTCGACAGGGTTACCTCATAAATTATGTAAGGAAATACTGTAAAAAATTTGAGAACGATCGGTTGAATAGATTTTCAGATACAGTGTGCACCGACTCAAAAAACATCGACTTGAGAAAAACGCGTTTAAAGTTTTTCGTAGCGAAAAGACCCTGATAAAACTTAGTAAGCTATTTATTTTTTATTTTACTCACATAGAATCATCAATGCCGGGACCATAGAGTATAGAACTTTCGTCAAGAATGTCCAAAGCATCTTTTTTATCAAGTCTGCGGCGAATTCTATCATTTTTAGCGGTTTCAGCTGCTCGCTCATCTGCTCTGTTCATTCGAATATCGTTGGTTCGAAGCGCCCATCCATGACAACTTGGACCAGTACTTATTCGCATCTCTTCTAGGAAGGTTAAATAAGCTTTACAGCCTTCATTGAAAACACAAGCAGCCACTGAAGATGCAAATTCGACGATAATTGCTGAACCACTCTCAACTTTCGGCGCAATCTTCCAAATAAGCTGGTTCAAACTCTCATTATTATTTTGTGTGAATCCGCCAATACATCGCTCTAGGAGAGCATCTTTGCTTAAATCTTCATAAATTGGCTTGATTCCTTGTAAAACATCAGTTGGTAGAGCAGAATATGTGTGTTTGAAATTATTCAGCTTGTTTGAAGCTGCAGCTTTCTGCCATTCACACCATGAGTCTTCTCCGCTAGGGCAGTTTTCGTGTTGTGGTTTTGCATCGGTTGAGGCATAATGATAGTAAGTAGCCCAAATGGCTTTCTTCATTTCTTCTACAGAATTAGAATTGAAACGAATTGCACGACCATAGTACTGGGTGAGCTTATCAATCATTTTTGCAGTCAGTAACGAGGTTCTTTGCATTTTTCACATTTTATTTTTATCTTGAAACCAAGACCTATTTTGCCACAACACTGAAATGATACTGTACTATCACAAACTGCACACTTCACTAACGTAGAAATTGTTGAAAAAACTAACAGAAAATCAATGATTCTGAAATGCTTATTTGTATCTTCAGCAACTTCTTGGCTAAAACTTAGTCTGATTTTTTTCGTTGACGTACTCCTTGTCTCAATATCGTCATCGTTTCTTCGTTTATGCGGAGGAACTATTTTTTTACCTCGATACAACTTTTTACCACTCTCCTTTCTACACTCTCTGGAAACTTTTCTCGGCATTTTGCGAACAACAAAAATATCACAACGAAATAGAGTAAGAAAATACAACACGACTGTTACACTCCGCGTCTGCTTCGAAAATGAAGCAACACCAGGTACCGGGGTACCGTTACAACGACCCTGTCTAAGACCTTTCTGGAAACTGCTTAGGGACAATAACAAAAGAAGATTGGACAATAACAAAAGAAGATTGGAGAATAACAAAAGAAGATTGGACAATAACAAAAGAAGATAACAAAAGAGATTGAGAAACAACTGCCTTCCCGCTGAGCGGTTACAGCTCAGGTAGTCGTTCGAGACACGTCTACTTCCAAAGCTATATCTTTGTGAGTTTTGCTCCGATTGACTTCCTATTAACAGACAACATTCTTGAAATACTATACTTTCATAATATGCAATAAAAAAAAATCACTTTTTTTGAACCCTCAAAACCATACCCCCCCCTTAAATAATACCAGCTGTGATTTCGTTTGATATAGTTGAGTTATTAACTTCAACAGAATTTTTTTCAAACTTATCTTGGCTATTGTTTAGTAAAGTTTCAAGAGTATAATTACTTTTAAATGAGCACATAATTTAAAATTGTTTTAAACTATACTTCAGTTTTTCAGTCAATAGCAAGCGTATGATACTATGGAGTAGAATCTTTTATTTTTGGTATTTGGAACAACTTTTTTATTATTAATACTATTATTATGGACTGAATCCATTTTCTTTGCCATTATTTTTTCTGTTAGGTGAATTGGATAAGTATTAAGTAACGTAGTTTGTTTCATTTTGGGTATGAAAAAATTGAATGGTTCCTTTTCAACAACTCACAATTATATTCAATACTATAAACATTCATGCGTGAATATGAGATTTTTAGGTGTTATTATTTCTTCTGGCTTAATTACTGGTAAACATTTACAATGAAGTAAACAAGGAGAGACTATCCTTATAAAATATAGTCTGGGACGAGATTTAGATAAGAAACGTTATCTAAATCAACTGAAATTATGTTTATTCGCAAATCTTGCAGTACCAAGACAATGCTACATAAATAATTTGATTGAAAATCTTGTAACATGGAAGCAAAGCAATTATTTGTATTTTTTCTTGCATTTTTTAACACCATTGACGCCGGCCCGACCCACCGGTGGGTCATAAATGTCTGTTCCGTATATCTTTATAATCTTTATCATCAGATGCAAATTACTACTTAATCGGTAATACTTTACTTTATATTACCCTATTGCCAATTTAAATTCAAATATGGTTTGGGTTGTTTCTCTAACCCATTAACGGCTGAAAGGCCATTGTGTAGACCGTTACTTTTGAGCTTACTGTACCGATACAATACGATTTAGAAAAAACAAAACATGAAATATAGTATAGATTTTTTAGTGGCTTTTCAGATGGTGTCATTGAAAATTTGAAAAAAATTTTTTGTGACTACTCTAAAATAAATTTGCAGGGTAAAAAACATTGAAAAACAAAAAAAATGTTATGCTTTTTTCTAAATCGTATTGTATCGGTACAGTAAGCTCAAAAGTAGCGGTCTACAGAATGGCTTTTCAGGCGTTAATGGGTTAAAGAAACAACCCAAATCATATTTGAATTTAAATTTGCATCTGATTATAAATCCCCAGTAGATAACTGATCGATAATCTAAATTTTAATCCTAGATGGCTTAAATACTATTAGAATATAAGGTACATTTATATTCTGGTTACTAAGAATATGTGCGCAGCGCCACCACGTGTGTAAAACCTTAGGTGTGTAAGAAGAATACCGGAACCTCACTTGTTCGGTCATCCTCCGCATGAGACGGTTGTACACAGGCTAAATAAGATTTTGAGTCCGTTTATTATATAAAGTTAATTGTTGAGTTAATATAAAATACAAGTGTTTTCTTTCAAGACCTAATCCTCATAAATTAGAACAAGTCAATTTAACATGGTAGCAGAGCGTGGTTGAAATGAGTATCCCGGATAGCCCACGCGCCTCGTGGCAATAGAACAAAGGAAAGGAACGAATGAGCGAAAAACTGGAACCCTACAAAGTTGAAAGTGAGGAAGAGTTTTTCGAATGCGAAATTAAAGAAGAAAATACGAAGGAAGAGCCTCTTGATACGGCAAGTGGAGTCAAAACCGAATTTAAAGAGTTAGTCGTCACTAAGAGTGAACAAGAAAGAGTTTCCGTTGAGAACAAGATGGCGTCGGAGAACAAAGGATTTACGCTGCAAGTATTTGATGGGACGCACTACGACAAATGGAAGTACAAGTTGAAATTGTTCTTAGAATTCAAGGAATGCAGCGAGGTTATGGAAACAGTAGAAAGACCGGAAACGATTAAAGAAGAGGATTGGAAGAAGAAAGAAATAAAAGCTAAAAATTATATCGTGAATAGTGTGACGAACACTCAACTAGAACTAATCATTTCAGAAGAAAGTGCCAAAAAAATGCTTGATAAACTCGATGAGAATTATTTGGTTAAAAGTAGTGCTGCAAAATTATTGTGCAAGAGGAAACTGCTCGACTTGAAAATGGAAGAAAATGAAAATCCGACAGAATTTTATAATAACTTTGAAAAATTAGTGAATGAGTTAAAAAATGCGGGAGAAAATGTGACAAGAGAAGATAAATTAAGCTATTTTTTATTAACGTTACCCGAGAGTATATCGCATATAGTTGACATTGTCGAAGCGTTACCGGAAAAAGACAAAACAGTGGAATTTGTAAAGTCAAAACTTGAATTAGAATTTAAGAAAAGACAAAGTGGAAGTGAAAATTCAAGGTCGAACGCTTTTGTATTTGAAAAAAAGAAAGAAGAAAGGAAAAGGACATGTTATACATGCGGTGGTGTAGGACATATGCAATATGATTGCCCAACGAATAAGAGTTCCGGAAATCGAGGGACGCCGCAACGAGGAGGCGGCAGAGAGAGTCGCACGCAACAACAAGGAGACGGTAGAAGCTACCAGTCGCAGCAGCGAGGAGGCGCTAGCGGACGAGGATCCAGTAAACAGCGAGGATCGAGCTTCAACCGGCGAGGAGGAAGTGGCTACGGGCGACGTGGCCGAGGCGTAAGAGTCAACGAAGGCAACAGTCAAGGACAACAGAACGCAGAAAATACAGCATTTACCACATCGGTAGAGGTTAGGTCTGCAAATACAGAGAATGGTAATACAAATGAAAATAAAATTGAGTGGATCTTGGACAGTGGATGTACAGACCACGTGATAAATAATGAAAATTACTTTAGTGATTCGATTTTACTGAAAGAACCAATTAACGTAAAAGTAGGCGACGGTAGAATGTTGCAAGCGACCAAAGTAGGTCATGTCAGTAGTAAATTTAAAACGTTTAATGATAATGTGACGAATATTGTAATGGAAAATGTTTTCTTCGTGAAGGATATGGACAGGAACTTAATTAGCTTCGCAAAAGTGACAGATAATCATAAAGTTGTATCTATTGGAGATAGTTCAAAAATTTATAAAGAAAATAAATTAGTTGCAATAGCTTGGAAAGAAAATAGAATCTATAAAATGACAAGTTATATAGAAAAGGGTAGTGAAACAAATGTCACAGTAAAAAGTAATAATAATAAAATGACATTAAAAGAAAAGTGGCATAGAACATTAGGCCACGTTAACTTTAATTATTTAAATACTATGTGCAAAAAACATATATTGGAAGGTTTGCCTAATGAGATAGAATCAGATTATTTTAAATGTGCTACGTGCATCGAAAATAAAATGCACAATATTCCATTTGAAAACAATAGAAAAAGGGCCAAAGAAACACTAGAGATAATACATACAGATTTGAATGGACCACATTCAGAGGGTTATAAAAGGGAAAAATATTTTCTTACCTTTATAGATGATTACAGTAAATTAGCTAAAATTTATCCGATAAAGTCAAAAAATGAGGTGTGTGATAAATTTGAAGAATATATAAATTTAGTTGAAAACAAGATTGGAAAGAAAATAAAAAAGATAAGATGCGATAACGGCACGGAATATTTGAACAAATATATGTATAGATTATTTAAGGAAAAAGGAATCGAGTTAGAACCATGCCCACCTTATGTGCACGAGTTGAATGGTACTGCAGAAAGGTACAATAGGACGATTATGGATAGTGCAAGGTGCTTACTGGCCGAGTCCAAATTAGAAAAAAAGTATTGGCCAGAGGTAGTTTGCGCCGCAGCTTATTTAAAGAATAGAATAATCGCAAACACATTAGAAAGGAATAAATCTCCGTATGAAATATTTTTCAATGAAAAGCCAGAAATAAAATATTTGAAACTGTACGGCAGTAAAGTATTTGTGAGAGTGCCCGAGCAGAGAAGAGATTCAAAGTGGGATAGAAAAGCTGAATTAGGAACTTTAATAGGTTACGATGTGACAGGGTACAGAGTTCTAATAAACAATAGGGTTATTGTTGCAAGGCATGTTGATGTCGTTGAAGAAGATGTGCAATGCATAGGTTTAAGTGATAGTGACTTAGATGATGAAAGTTTAAATGGAGGTATTGAAGAAAATGAAGATGTAGAAATTGAAACAGAAAACGCAACTGAATTAAGAAGGTCTGAAAGAAAAACCAAAAGGCCTAGTAGATTTGATGATAATTTTGTATATAGTGGTTGTATATATGTTAATTATTGTAGTGCTGATAGTCCAGAAAATTTTAATGAGGCAATTGAAAGCGACGAAACTAGTTTTTGGATAGAAGCTATGAATAAAGAGATGAATAGTTTAAAGAATAATAAAACTTGGGAACTAGTCGAGAAACCAAAGAATGAAAGGGTACTTGACTTAAAGTGGGTTTATACTAAGAAAGCGGAAAATGTATATAAAGCGAGAATAGTTGTTAGGGGTTATCAACAAACAAACGTTGTGGATGATATTTACTCGCCTGTTGCGAAAACTCAAACTTTGAAAATATTGCTATCATATTGTTGTCAGAATGGATTGTTCATTGAACAAATGGATGTCGTGACAGCATTTTTAAATGGGAAGGTTAAATCCAAAGTGTTTGTAAAACAGCCTGAAGGGTATGAAGACGGTACTGAAAAAGTATGTTTATTAAATAAAGCATTATATGGTTTGCGTGAGAGCCCCAGAGCTTGGTACGAGTGTCTGGATAATTATTTAAGCTCGATAGGATTTGTAAGAAGTGAACATGACTATTGTATGTACACTTTAAGAAGAAGAGATGAGATTATATATTTAATTATATTTGTGGATGACTTGTTAATATGTTGTAAAAACAGAGAGAATTTAGATCTGATAAAAGGTTTGCTAAAGAAGAGATTCCAAATGAAAGATTTGGGTAAAGTGAGTACGTATTTAGGCATTAATATAGTATATGATGAAAAGAAATGTGAGATGTCTTTGGATCAGGAAAGATATATTGAATCGTTAGCTAGGAAGTATCAGGTTGAACAAGCAAAATTGTATGAGACTCCGATGGAGCAGAATTTGAAGTTAGAACCTGCGGAAGAGCTTAACGAAAAGGTGAAATATAGAAATTTGATAGGAGCGCTTTTGTATATTAGCTCAGGAACAAGATTAGATGTAAGTTATAGCATTAATTATTTAAGCAGATTTCAGAACTGTTACGATGAGACACACTACAAGTACGCTTTAAGAATTTTAAAATATTTATATTTAACTAAAGATTTGAAATTGTTTTATAAGAAAAATGACAAGGTGGACATTCTTGAATGTTATGTTGATGCAGACTGGGCAGGAGATTGCACAGATAGGAAATCGACGACTGGATACATTGTAAAGTTATTTGGCAATGTGATTCACTGGAAATCCAGAAAACAAGGTAGTGTGGCTAAGTCGTCGACAGCTGCAGAGTATGTTGCACTGTCAGAAGCAGTGAGCGAGATATTATTGATTAAAGACTTGTTAAATAGCTTTAAGGTAGAAATTAAGAAACCAGTAAATGTGTATGAGGATAATTCTGGTGCTGTGTGTATAGCAAAATTCGGAAATTTTACTAAGAGATCTAAGTACATTGAAGTTCACTATCATTTTGTGAACGAAAATTATGAAAAAGGTATAATTGACATTGTTAAAGTGAGGTCTGAGGAAAATGTGGCAGATATATTAACAAAGGCTCTTGGGCGAGTAAGATTTGAAAAACTAAGAGAGTCATTGAATTTGATTTGAGAATTATTTAACTACAAGAAATATAAATGTAAGGAGGCGTATTAGAATATAAGGTACATTTATATTCTGGTTACTAAGAATATGTGCGCAGCGCCACCACGTGTGTAAAACCTTAGGTGTGTAAGAAGAATACCGAAACCTCACTTGTTCGGTCATCCTCCGCATGAGACGGTTGTACACAGGCTAAATAAGATTTTGAGTCCGTTTATTATATAAAGTTAATTGTTGAGTTAATATAAAATACAAGTGTTTTCTTTCAAGACCTAATCCTCATAAATTAGAACAAGTCAATTTAACAAATACAAATTAAGCTTCTCAACAGTTATGAATATCGTATTCATAAGGATATAAATGACACGTGTAAGAGTGAACCGTGGCTACGATAGCTCGGTTGGACAAGAGCTTCACTGCAGAGAAGTGGAAATCCCTGGTTCAAATCGAGGTCGCGGGTTATCTTTCCATGTACCACTTTTCACTTAGAATTGCAGGAAAATAATACAAGTAATTACTTTGCTTTGGTGTTACAAAATTTGCAATCAAATTATTTATGTAGCTTTGTCTTAGTTCTACAAGATTCTAAAAATTAAAAGTTTTAGGTAAAAAAATTACATACTTAAATTTAATTGTATATTAAGTAATTATTTTATATCTTCTTTATATTTTATTAACTCTGCTTGCCGGTGTTAAGGGAAGAGGCCACTGTAGAATCATTAAAACTACACCATAATTTAACATTTTTAATGAGTTTAAATAATTGATTCAGTATTACAAATAAAAAAGAAACTGAAACTACACTTCTTAACAATTATTTAAAAAAATTGATGGCCCGATATTATGACTCGAATGTGCCGGGATAGGCCGTCGTGAAGAATGGGCGTTTTCCGCTGGTATACAGGATTGAAAATGAACCGATTCTCTGAAAAAGAAAAAAAATCCTGAATACCTTTTTGTACATGTGCTCATCTGGTTTTCAAATCTATTTTCAAAATATTTAGTTTTTAATTCCAAAAAAAATTTTTTTAATTTTTCATTTTTTATACCAGGTTTTAAAAATTTTTGTTGGAACCTGAAACTAAATATTTTGAAAATATATGAGGTTTACCAGATGCGCACATGTACAAAAAGGTACTCAGGATTTTTTTCCTTTTCAGAGAATCGGTTCATTTTTAATCCTGCAAACCAGCGGAAAACGCCCATTCTTCACGACGGCCTATCCTGGCACCTTCGAGTTATAATATCGGGCCATAAATTTTTTTTAATGATTATTAAGAAGTGTAGTTTCAGTTTCTTTTTTATTTGTAATACTGAATCAATTATTTAAGCTCATTAAAAATGTAAAATTAGGGTGTACTTTTAATGATTTTACAGTGGCCTCCCCCCTTAAATGTCTATAGTGAAGTTTGGTATGTGCATGATGTCACAAAACTACTCGGCTATGCTCGGTAAATCTCACACCATTCAAACAGTACCATGTTCTGCTACAATTATATGATGTGCTATAACATTTTTAATACTCTTTAAAAATGACAAAGAAACATTTATCGGTCTTTAGAATATTGCATCCGCCATGTTAAACAGACTATAATACATGAAGTTATCAAGATAACCAAATATTTACTAAAATTGTTACCTCAACAAGTATGCTTAATATGTTCTGCAGATATTTCCATCTTAGTGGTGCTCCCAAGATCGACACGACAGTTACACAGAATATAGCACATATATCACAACCCAAAACAAGTACAGATGTTTGGTTTTTCACACGTAAACTATATGTCCATCCATTGTGCAAATCGCGCCAAAGGCCTACCGACAACGCTCCTAGGATACCGCAAAGCAGAAGAATACTGTGAAACACAAATATTCCTGAATTAAAATTTATTACGGTTACAAAAGAACTATCTTCTTATTAACTATATGAGAAGCATTGACTTGTTGTTAAGTACCAACACTGTATGAGTTTGTACGTACAGTGGTCCGCAAAAAAATAGTCCCTACTTTAACGCCACCAAACGGAGCATTTTGAACTACACGCGCTCAACGATATTAAGCAAGCGAATTATTTTGTTGAATACAAGGTCCGTGGTCGTAAAACTCTACACGGTGCGAAGATTTTAATCACAGATTCGACTCATGAGTTTTTGTCGGTTGGATCGGAACCCAATTTTATCACATGTGCACTTATGAATTGTAAAAAGTGTTTTATTTTTTAACAATTTAATTTCTTAAAAATAATTATTTTCCTACAATTTATTAATTTATGATTTTTGTCAAATTTATCGACTATTTAAGCTTTAAAAATTTTAAACAATGTATCATTTCTTTACGATTTATTAATTTATTATTTTTTAAAAATTCATAAAATTGTCACGTCTCTTCTTTCGCGACTTACGTTCACACATTGGTAGTGTGACAGGTGAAGTTGCGGTTCCAAGAAGGCTTACCTTTCCGTGAAAGCTACCGTTGAAACCGCGACTGTGGGAAAGCCCTTTTGTAGATGTAAGTACTTTTGGGCCATGGTCCATCTTATATTCGTCGTTGCGACGATGCAAGAACGGGATTTTTTCTCGCGCTCTTGAATCGCAAACACGTGACTTCTCCATTCGTAGCTGCGTTTTTGTATTTGAGTGCCGGTCTTTAGTCGATCTCCAATAAACGTCATCCCGCGTGGCAGTCTTAGCAGTAATTTCGGTCTTTCATTCATTCACTCACTCATGCATTCATTCAATCGTTAAACCAGCCCTTTTCCCGTTTCCCCTTCGTTCCGGTAATGAAGGCTACTTCCCTGGTTCTGGCGCAAAATGTGTGGGCGAAAGTAACGGAAGAACCATCTCCGAGTACAATTCAAGGGTGGCTGAAGGTGAAATCGCGTCCAAACTGGAGCCTGTTCAGGGGGCAGTTCTCAGATGACATGCGCCTCAGAGAGCCTCTGTCATCCATCGTCTCACGCTCTATCTCCACGCTGGTACCACTGGAAACCTCCGCGTTTTCCGTTTTGACGGAGGGCCAATGGAACAAGTGACGAAAACTTAGTTTTGGCCATCGGGGATGCTTTCTCAAGGCTGGATGCCGCTAAGATGTTATAGTCCGAGAGATTTTGCTGTCTAACTGTATTATGCTTGAAATTAATTCTGTTGATTATTTAATCCGAGTGTTATATCTGGAAAATATCCAGACATCCTTGCTAAACAAAGCAATAGATTTCTTTTCTAATACAAAAAGAAATACGGTACGCAGATCCAACGAGTGCACTTTTGATAACTCGGAAAATTTAAAAATTTACAAATAGAGATACCAGGCCCAAATTTTCACTTATCTTATATAGAAACAAGCCCTTATAGAAAAATAAGACCACACAAAATTCGAAACCTTTTTTTTGGTTACTTGTAAGTGTCCAGATTGTACGCTTTTATGGCTCTTCCTCGAAACTTTAAAATTCAAAATCCCTTCCAAGAGTACTCAAAACTCCTACTAAGGAAGATTTTTGGAAACCACTACCAGAATTTTTAGCCAATTGAAAATTAAGAAAACCACCACATCTAGAAAATTGAACCAATGAAATTACTATGAAAAAATCGCTAGAAACTTTAAAAACCTCAGGATTCTCAGAAGAAGCGCGTTTTTAGCCATTGGCACTTCGTATGCAGGGTGTTCTTTTGAAAACTTTCCAGCTAAATATTTCGAAAAGTATGGAAGATATTTAAAAAATATAAAACACGTTTCCAAGTATTTCGAGGGGGAAACAGGGGGGCAGTATCAATTTTTTATTTGGGTAGCGTTTTCAAGGTCATTTGAAGGTCAACTTTGTTTATTTAAATGAGAACCTCTATTTTTTATTGTGGGATCTTATTGTACGTAAAAAAAAACTAGCAACTTTCGTATGATACTTTTTTTGTCCGAGCACTATTTTCGGAAATATTTAAAGATAAATGTTTTCCAGTTGTAATAGCACGTACCTGTTGAAAACAAAATTTCCCTCTATTGGTCTCTTGTTTATGTTGTCTGTCTTTAAAGGTGTACTATTTGGTCAAGTATGAACATTTGTACTTTCAACAAGACCGCGCTCCCGCGCATTACACGTTACCAGTTCGCCAGTGGTTAAACACTCTGTTCCCACAAAGATGGATCAGTAGAAGAGGTGTTATTGAATGGCCACCAAGATCACCAGATCTAATTCCACTAGACTTCTTTTTGTGGGGCACTTAAAGTCTGTCGTTTACATAACGTAACCAGAAAGCATCAACGATTTATGTCGCATAATTGTACAGGAATGTTGCGCTATTCCAACAAATACCTTCAAAAATGTTCGTTCAGCATTTGAGAATCGTCTCTATTATTGCTTGGAAAACAACGGAGAACATTTTGAAAATTTATTATAGCAAGGTAATAAATATCTATTTGTTTATTGTAGCTATGTAATAAATTTCTTCCAACTATGCCTCGCTCCACTCATCTTTAAATATTTGTAAAAATAATGCTCGGACAAAAAAGTTTCTTACGAAAATTGCTGGTTTTTTTTACGTACAATAAGATCCCATAATAAAAAATATCAAGGGCAAATTCCAAAAGGGTTCATTCGATCTTCCTGAAATCGATCCCAAGCTTGGAACGGGAAAAATTCATATTAATCCCATGCTTAGCTCATATATGTACCTATTGTTAAGAAAAGCCAAGGCCAGGGCAGCTGAACTTAATTATAAATTTGTTTGGTGCCGCTCTGGTAAAATCGTTGCACGGCGGAAGGAGGGCGAACCCACAATCGCCATCGAAACGTCCGACGATTTTTCTAATTGTAAGTTAACCTCAACCTGACTTCTTGATTCGCCTCGACCTGTTCTCAACACCATTTCCGGTTCCTCCTCTCTCAGTGTTCCTTCTTCTTCGGCTCGACCCTATCACACTACAGTCTCACACTTCAATGCTAATTCTCTCCTACGGCATTTCGATTATATCGAGTCTTATTTTAGCCTCAACTCTTCCCATATCATTGCCATCTCTGAAACATGGCTTCGTAATGGTGTTGATGACAGGATGATCCAATTGGAATGTTATGATCTGCTGCGTAACGATCGGGAGGGTAAATTCGGCGGAGGTGTAGCTTATTACATCCACAAATCTCTCAGATTAAGAGCCCTTTCCTCATCCCCCTCCGTCTTTAGCAACAATCCGGAATACTTGATCGTCGAGGTGTCCTTCAAAGGGCGTAGCCTAATTCTTCTTTGCATTGTCTACAGGAGACCTAAATCCCCCCCTCCTCACTGATTTTTCAATGGATTTTGCTCGATTCCATCATGCCTATGAAAAGTCATTTAACGGACTTCATCTTTTCAAACTCGCTTCATCTTGTCCATTCACCTCCAACCTTTCATACCCCGCATTCTGATTCCTGGTTGGACCTGTTCATAATTGACAATCTCAGTAACCTCCAATAATATCACAAATTCGACACTCCATTTATAGGAGGTCATGACCTCACCACCATTTCATACCAAGTCGCGTTTCCTGTTAAATCCTCGGTCACCTTCACCTATCGGAATTACCGAGTGTTTAATCCCTTAAATTTCCAATCCTTACCTGTTTCGTCTCTCATCTCCACCCCTTCATCTCCCATTCCTGACGATCCTGGCCCACTTGCCCTGTCCTTCAATACACACCTCAAAGATTCTATCGATTGCTGTGCTCCCTTACGTTCAGTCGCTAAGGCAAATCGGCGCCCTTCCTGGCTTAACTCCAACCTGCGCAGCAAAATCAAGAGGAAAAAACGCCCTTTACAAGTGCGCCAAGCGATCCAGGGTGCCCTCTGCATGGCAACATTACCGAGCCTACAAAGATGCACTTTGTGTTGACATTAAGAGCGCCAAAGCTGCAGTTCTGAGTTCAGAACTCACCATCTCCCGTACTCCTACTGAACTCTGGGGATGCCTAGGCAGGCTCGGACTCATCCGATATTCAAACTCTTTCCCGCTACAGTTTTTTTCAGCCTCCACACTCAATACACATTTTCCCTCAGTGTGCAACGCTTTGTCTCCCTGCTCCTATGAAGAACTCAATCGTATCTGCCTCCTAGCCAGCACCATCAACTCACCTGCTCCTTTCACCTTCCAGATTATCGAAACGAGTGATATAACCGGCGCCTTTCATTCACTAAACGCCAAGTTGCCTGCTCGCGGTCCGGATCAATTGTCACTTCACGAACTCCGCCTCTCTTTACCTGAGTCCCTTCCAATTATCTCACGAATCTTTAATGCTTCACTACAGACTTCCATCTTCCCCGACCTTTGGAAGATAGCCTTCATTCGTGCCCTCAACAAGTCCAGGAAGCCTTCCTCTCCCTCCGACACTCGACCAATTGCCTTGCTTTGCGCTCTGTCCAAGGTCCTGGAGAGGATTGTGCATGAACAAGTCTCGTTTTACATCTTTGACTCCAATCTCCTGGACCCCACGCAGTCAGGATTTCGAAGTGGCTTGAGCACACAGTCCGATCTGCTCAGACTCACTAACGATATTAGAAGAGGTATAGACGACGAGAAGATCACCATCTTGTTACTTTTTGACTTCTCCAAGGCGTTCGACACTGTCCTGCATGTAAAGTTGCTTCTCAAACTGGCGAAACTCGGGTTCTGCCCTGAGGTTATTCGCTGGTTCCACAGCTACCTAACGGGAAGAGGTCAGGCCGTCTTGGAGGAAGATGGAAGTCACTCTGAGTGGGCTGACGTCACTTCAGGAGTCCCCCAAGGATCAGGTCTAGGTCCCCTCCTGTTCTCTATCTACATTAACGACCTTCCACGTGTCCTCCAACATTCAAGGCATATCATTTTCGCTGACGACACCCAAATTTACCTCACCTGCTACCCTGGAGAAATACAGTCTGTGCTCGCGCGCCTCGCCTCCGATGCTCGAGCTGTCGCTGACTGGGCTAAAGTCAACTTGCGAAAGCTCAATTCCGCCAAGACCAAAGCCATTGTCTTCGGGAGCTCGAGCCAAGTTGTGAGGACTAATTATGACTCAATTCCTAACATCCTGATAGACAATGTTCCCATTCCCTGGGTCAGTGAGGTGCGTAATTTAGGTGTCGTCCTCTCTCGTACCCTCTCCTGGAAGGCCTATTGCGGGTACATCTGTAATAGGGTCAGCGCTGTCTTGTATCGCCTTAAACACCGTCGTAATATCCTATCGTCTGAACTACGGGCCAAGCTCGTTAGGACCCTCGTTTTTCCACTCCTAGATTACTGCTGCCTGATCTACAGGGTGTCCCATTTTAACTTGCCCAGACAGATTTCTCGAAAGTGGTTGGGTTTAGCGAAAAATGTTTGAGACAAAAGTTGCTGGACTTCGAGGGGGACATATGATTGTGACCTTGAAGATTACTTTCAAGGTCATTTCAAGGTCAAAGTAATTTTTTAAAATGGAAATCCCCCTTTTTGACATCGGCAATCGATAGAGCGGGAAATTTTACGTTCAAATACGCTTTTGGGTCATAGGTTTAATTTGACCTTGAAGAGCAGTAGGGTCATCAGAAAAGTCCCGGGACGGTCCAATAACTTGAAAAATAGGACTCGTAGAGAAAACTGTTTTAGACAAAAGTTCCACTATTTTTCCCGAGCTACCAGATGGGGGGAGGTTCCCTTTAAAAAATGATCTTGACCTTCGAATTACCTTCAAGGTCATAATCAAGGTCAATTTTAATCTTACCATCTGGTAGCTCGGGAAAAATAGTAGAACTTTTGTCTAAAACAGTTTTCTCTACGAGTCTTATTTTTGAAGTTATTGGACCGTCCCGGGACTTTTCTGATGACCCTAATGCCCTTCCAGGGCATTAAACCATAACCCAAAAGCGTATTCAAACGTAAAATGTCCCGTTCTATCGATTGCCGATGGAAAAAGGGGGGGTTTCTATTTAAAAAAATTACTTTGACCTTGAAATGACCTTGAATGTGACCTTCAAGGTCAAAGTCAAGGTCACTATCATATGTCCCCCTCGAGGTCCAGCAACTTTTGTCTCAAACATTTTTCACTAAACCCAACCACTTTCGAGAAATCTGTCTGGGCACGTTAAAATGGGACACACTGTAGAATGGAATCCCTGAGATCTTGAATCTAAAGCTTCAACGAGTTGTAAATTCCAGTGTGAGGTTTATCTTCGACCTAAGGAGAGACACCCACATTACGCCGTTTCAGCTTAACCGGCTCGGTTGGCTCTCGGTCTCATCGTCAAACAGGAGAACTTACTTCTTGGGTTGTTTTGTTACGAACCAAAATGGCTCATTATTAAAATACTTCCTTTCGTTATAATTTATCATAAGATCTATCATTAAGATATAAGCAATCTCGAAGCAAGCATGAAACAGTCAAGAACACATCTTTTGCAAACGCAGCACATGTGTCATACACCTCTGTCATTCACCTCCAGCATAGTCAGCTGCTTATCTACAAAGAATATAGGAACACACATGTACACTCCATGTACATGTGCCCCCCAGAATCAATTATTAACTTTTCGACCCCCACTCAATTTGACTGTATAAATATCAGGCAAATCACTACTTTTCAGAGAGTCTGGTCTTAGGCAAGCTCGGTGTAAGGGGCTCGTCCACTAACCGTTTGTCTTTGTACGACTATCCTCTGCCGATAGCTTATAGACGTAGCGCACCCATAGGGTAGGCACGCCTGGCACACATAAGAACGTCACGCGTGCTGAGTATTATCTATTGTCAGTCTTCCTGTTGGATCCGTACAAGGAAGAACCTATTAGGCCGCTGACCGCTTAGTAAACCCAAGCTCCTGAGGAAGACCCACTCTCTCACCCAAGTTACATTCTTTTCTATTAAATTCCAAAAGTCGATCATAAAGCAAGTAAAAGGGACTTATATTCTTTGTACACGTAGGAAACAGAATATAAGCCGTTAGAGTCAAATCATCGAAATTACGTTCTATTTGTATTATTCACAGTTGTAAGTTTTCAAGAATAATAAATACTAATAAGATATTTAATCTAAATTAAACCCCTTATTTTCCGAATCATTCTTTCAATGTTCTAATCACTTTCAGCAAGGTGTACTTTAGTACTTTAAGGTGCAAGTATCCCGCCACCCGTATTCCTTAGCCGCTCAAGTAATACGTGCATGGTCAGTCCTACTATACTCGGAGATATCTCATACGGAAGAGTATCGCTTACGCGATATCAGAGTAGAGGTTGTAGAGGTAGTAGAGGTTGAGCATATACGCACCCACTCATATAGAGTCGGTACGTAACAGTTTCTTGTACCAATTGCTCTAGCAATTGATACAAGAAAAACCCTAGCTAATCTTTTCTCCACCCTCGACGATCGGGTCAGGCACTCCCAAAAGTTGACTCATGAGGGTACCAACCTAATCATCCCTCATTACCGCACTCTTTCTTACCAGAATTCCTTTCTCGCCTCAGGAACACTTTTGTGGCGTTCCCTTCCTTCCGACATTTGCACAGCAACATCTCTAGAGGTTTTTCGCTCAAAATTCCACAATTACCTACTCAACACTGAGCTTTCAGAACAGCCCTTACAGCTACCCCTCACTCCAGATACCAACCAATAATATCACTTCTGCTCCAGCACCCTGGCTTCGGTTATTCTGTATCTTTTTAAATATTATCTTTTGTATCTTTGTATTTTTCATTGATATCATTCACTATCTGCTCAACGTTCACTAGTTACAATTCATTGTCATTAATTCATTCTTTCATTATATCACTATCATGCAATCTGGTATCATCTCTCATCAACTCTTCGCACACATTCATCCTACGTTTAGTGTATAAGACGTATTCCTCTAAATGTAATCTTTTCTCTTGCCCCATGACAACAGGGCATATTTGTTAAATAAATAGAAATAGAAATATAAATAATAAAAAGTAGAGGTTTGCATTAAAAATAACAAAGTTGACCTTCAAATGACCTTAAAAACGCCACACAAATAAAAAACTGATACTGCCCCCCTGCTTCCCCCTGGAAATACTTGGACACGTGTTTTATATTTTTTAAAAATCCTCCATACTTTTCGAAATATTCAGCTAGAAAGTTTTCAAATGAATACCCACTTTCGACCTTAGTTTGCTGTTCGGCATAGTTAAAACATTAACTTTTCAACTTTCGCTTTTCGACCATCGTCTACTCAGTACCGTTTTTTTATTTTCATCGTATCCAGTTTCCATCCAGTTTGTTCTGAAAACTCGAATTTTGAACATTTCGGACTGAACAATTGCGGGAAGTGGTGACTTATAGTTCTCCTTTAACACGTTGACGGTCCGTTTCGTGGGGCGGCGCAGCACCAAATTATACTGTTCATGACCCATCAGTGGGTCAAGCCGCCCCACAGAACAGACAAGTATGACCCACCGGTGATCACAGCAAAACCCTAGCAATACCAAATTATACTGTTCATGACCCATCGGTGGGTCAAGCCGCCCCACGGAACAGACAAGTATGACCCACCGGTGGGTCATGCTGCCCACGGAACAGACAAGTATGTCCCACTGGTGGGTCAGGCCGGCGTCAACTTGTTAGAATATACCTCGTCGGTGCTCTTCATCGGGACCAGTACAACTTCAAAGGACCCGTCGATCTTCGCCAACTCCAACATCCACGGTTGGGATTCCCGAGTCAACCAGAAGACCGCTGGGTAAATTTTTTTCTTTTTTACGAATACCAATTCTTCAGAAGGAGCTATATTTCATTTAACTATCTTACGTTCTTCTAAATTACTTCTCTCTGGGGATCACTCTTAAAGTGACTCCAAAGATCATTCCATTTTCAAGTCCAAATCTTTGGAGATTACTCTTTGCAGTAACTCCAAAGATTATTCCAATTCAAATTCTTAATCTCTGGAGATTACTCTTGAAGTAACTCCAGAGATCATTCTATTTCAAAATCCAAATATTTGGAGATTACTCTTTGTAGTAACTGCAAATATTATTCCAATTCTAAATCCAAATCTTTGGGCATTACTCTTTAAAGTAACTCTATAGATTATTCCACTTCCAAACTCCAACCATTGGAGTTTTCCTATGAACCAATCCTCAGAACTTCTTCTATTTATTTTCTAAATTTTTTTTTAGATTTCTTTATAGTGGTACAGTAGGACGCACGAAAGTTGTCCCTCCTCTAGTGCCGCGAAGCGGAGCATCGCGAACTAGACGCGCTCGACAAAAATAAGCAGACAAATTACTTGGTCGAATGCTTGGTTCATGGTCGACGATACGAAAATTTCAAGCACAGGTCCGGCGCATGTGTTTTTATCGGGTGGGTCGGAACCCGATTTTACCAGGGTTTCCAATCCGATTTCATCGATTTGTTACGTCCTAAGACGACAGAAAGAGCGCTCTCGTTTTAGGGAAGAGGGAAATGGTAGCTAAGTTCTTCCCAGGGAAGAAAGCATGCATCGAGATTTCGGAGGCTTTGAAAATGGACACAAAAGTTAAAGAACCCACAAAAGATCACAATTTATTTAACAAAACAAAAAAATAAAATATATACAAAAAAAAATTATAAGAAGGGGTCGATTAGGTTTAGTCCTCCCTTTGTGGGCTTGTATTTTCTAAGATGAGAATTTGATATAAACACGGGTTCGCCCGTGTCCCCAAAAATTTCTATTAATTTATAAAATTCCCGCCTGGGATCTCCTTTTGGAATTTGATCGGACTTCGGTCTATCGATGTAGTCAATAGATCGAAATCTCCGAGGAGTTCTCCAGGGGGTTTTTAGGGGGAACCGGACTATCGCTATTTCGCGTATGACGGGGCGAGTAATTCGCGATTGTTGTTGTGATTGTTGTGATTGTTGTTGTTGTTGTTGTTGTTGTTGTTGTTGTTGTTGTTGTTGTTGTTGTTGTTGTTGAAATTGTTGTTGTTGAAATTGTTGTTCAATGAATTCCTCTACTGATCTTTCCGGATCATGGTAGAGGGGGAGGTAGAGGGTTTTGAAGAATTCACGTTTGCGCGTGTTTCTACCTCCTCGGGTCAACTTTCTGAGTGGTCGTGATTTACCCACTAAAAATAAAATAATTACTGGTTACAATATTACCGTCTAAAGAATTTATCGGAATCCTGACTACCCTCAAGTCTAGGTTAAGAATCCTCGCTACCGAGATGCAATAAGATTGCTAACAATCTGTAGTCGAGGAAGAAGGGATTACTACTCAGCGATGCAATAAGGTTGCTGGCAAACCGAGTAGCAATATGGGATAGGATTCCTCGGTACAGAGATGCAATAAGGTTGCTGACAATCTGTACGCGAGGGGGAAAGGACTACTACTCAGCGATGCAATAAGGTTGCTGACAACCGAGTAGTAGTATGGAACCTAAAATACTAAAAAATCGAGTGAAGGTCAGAATGGAAGCAAAACCAAGGGCTTACTTACTTTTAAGGTTTTTGAGAAAAAGAGAAATACTTGGTTATCTTTGGAGAAGTCTACTTTACTCTTTGGTGGTTGAATGAATAGTAAGCAATGTACATAGAATTTTGGGCGCTTATATAGGCCGAAATTGATCTTCTGTCCCTTAGGACCAAATGCTTTTTAAATTTTGTCTGTCTTTCTTAACTATTGCTCTCTTTGTTTTAAATGGCTTTCCTTTGGTTTCTTTCCTTGTCTTTGTTACTGTCTTTCTTCAAAAAGAAAATATCCTTTTCTATTTAGTTTATGCAGTTTTGACATTTATAGCCTTTCGAGTGACAATGACAAGTCATAGGAAAGATTTTCTGTCTTTCTTTAACCTATTGGAAAACTCCTTGTTTAGTGTTTGTGTCTTATTTCATAGCGCATGGGTCAATCGCCTGTTGCACTATGGTGTATAGGCTCTAGCTCTATGTAAAAAAAAAAAGGTACTTGAGAAGGTCTATGTTAACCATTCGCAGTGAGAGAGAAGAACTCTTATATGTAATAAGAATAGTAATGTAGTTCTCTGTTTCTAGTTCTAGTTGAATTTACTATGTCTAGTATTAAAAGCGATTTTATTAATCGTTGGACGTAACACCTCTCCCCTTAATTAAGAATGGTTAACATTCTTCGGAAAATTAGGAATTTTCCAATATTTGGTGTAGGTATATATATATATATTTTTTTTTTTTTTTTTTTTGTGCGAAGTTTTATGGTAGGCTCCTTTGGCCATCTGTTTTGTCCCTTTTTTTTGTAAGAAGTGAAAGAGGAATAGAATGGTTTGTGAAATTTGTAGTTCCTCGTTCCTTCTTAAGATATATATATATGAATGTTAATATTTCCTTATAATTAAGTGTAGGAAGAGAATAGAAAAGTATGTAAAAAGATTAATGTTTATATATTTAATCCCTTTTCAAATCTCTTCTTAATGTGTAAGTGTAGGTTCAAGATAAACAATTTCTAAATTTTATAAAGTGATATAAGTGGGTATGTAAGTAGAGCAAATGAGGTTGTTTTAATAAAACAAAGATATTTCAAAAAGTAAATTAATTAAAACCAAGATATTTTGTAAGGTAACCTCATTGACTCTAAAGTGTGTTGTTAAAAGTACTTATTTGTTATATGGTTATAAGAAAAGTAAAATTTTAATTTATCGGAAAACCATTTAAACTTATTAGAAAGAAATTAAAAAAAAAATTACCGTACATAATTATTTTTAGTAAAGTAAGGAAACATCTTAAATTTTAACATATAGAAAGTAAACACGATTGGTTAAAGTAAATGAATAGTAAGACATAATCAGTTTTTTTTTTTGTATAACAATATAGAAATTTCGTAAGAGAAAACATATTTGCTTAAATCTACCATTGTGTTATAACGTCAATTCTTTCGCCGTTGATTAATCTAATTTTCGAATCCAAATATTCTTCGATGCATTCTCGACATGATGGAGCTGGTTGGTGCACTAAACTGATCCGATGGCAGAGGTTGCAGAGAGTTGCTGTCCTGATAAATTGCGAGCGAAGTATTAAGAAATGCTCGTGTATCGGTATGAGTTGCTCGATTCGGGAGTCCCCTTCGACGCATGATTCACAATAAACTAGTGAGGTTTCGGGAACTAGATAATGCGTTCCAAAAACACATTGCATCCGATGTAGTGGACGATAGAAATCCGTAGTCGGCAGAACTCCATCGATTGGGCCCTCGTTGTCATCGACGTCTTCCCAAGGCATGATTTTCATCTTGTACAATGGTCTGGAAAAATGTTGCCAATTTGTCCTTTTATTAGAGTAGATTCGGCTACTGTTTTTAATTTGGTTTGGGAAGCGTAAAATATGTCTCATTGTTAGGGTTGTCAATACGAGAGCTGTTACTTAGTAGAGTGGGATATAATTCTATCTTATTTCTGTCTTCTAATTGATTTTGATCTTCTTTTGGCGCGCTTGGATCTGTGGGTGGTTCCGGTGTATTAGATGGTTCATTTACTTGACGTTGACGTCCAAGATGTAATAGTAAGTTTGTAAAGGAATCCCAAATGGCGCCTATTAAATAAAGGCTCCATCCATAGATTGAATGAAGTGCGTATCCATGGACAAGTGTATCGACAATTAATTTAATCAATTTTATAATTATCATGATTCCAATAACTCCAGCACTTGCTGTACCAAAGTTTAAAAATCTATTCCACATTTTAGACCATGTATTTTCTGCTATTTTCTTCAATGATGCTTCATCTAATAAATTGGTTATAGATAATCCTTGTTGAGCAATCGGATGTCCAACCATTCCTCTTGCAACTGAATTTAATACGGCTGGGCGTTCAGCTGGGAACATGAGATGATCTCGAAGTTTATCCAAATCAGAATTCGAATAAATCCCGGCTGTAGCTAACGACGCTGGATCGACGTATTCCCACGTTGGTTTTGTCATCGGCTTCATCATTGGTGGTGTTATAGCTACCGTTGGTAATGGAGTAAATCGGTACCATACTTTATCGAGACGAAACATTGGTGGTATCAATGGGTTGCAATCAACTTGAGTTCCTTTCTTCAAAAGAATATGTGTCCGTGGTGATAGGTACATAGTCGAATTCCCTCGAAGAACTGGTAATTGTAGATAACATTCTTTTGTACGTTTGACTTTGATTTCTACTGGGATACATTTGATAATATGGACAACTTCGCCTATTATGGTTGCCATATATCCTGGTCCTCCCATGAATTGATATGCAAATTCATCTGGTGAGATTGTTGCTATGGTTAAAGCGTTTTTCATTGTTTGTTGTTCCAGATGGCATCTTTGAACTAAGATGTCTTGATATAATTGAGTAATCTGCTTCCTGATATGTTTTTCAACGTAGATGAATTTTGAATTTACATAGGTAAATATATCCAGGTTTTCTACTGCGGGTTTTCTAGACGTCGTAAAAACTTTCCCTTTGGAAGATTCAAAAATAAAGAGCTTAGGATGCTCGGTTTTTATTAAGGTAAATCCGCATACAAAGGTTTCTGATTTTTTTGTAAGTGCGAAAGTAATTTCGTCGGTAGTTAATGAATATATTTCTTGGGGAAAGTGCTGTTGTTTGTCCGTCATTTTATTGGCAACCCCTTCGTACAATACGTCGTAACGGTCGAACCGGCAGGTATCCTTTGGCATGACGTCCCAAAAGGTATTTCCTCCTTCAATATCTATACATGACCCTTCCGAAAATAACCAATTAATCCCAGATCTCAGTTTTATTTGGTTGGTGTTGAGATTTACAGGCGTATAATAAGTTTGTAGGGTAATTTTAACCGTGGCTTGTACAACTACATTTGACCAGGTACCATAATGATCTGAGTATTGAGTGCCTGAACACTTTCCATTGTTTTCTATGGTGCCTGCTAGTGTTATTCCTCTTATTGAAGTTTGGTTTACTTTCAATCCTACGATTTCAGCGTTTGTTCCAACTCTAATGATGCCTGTGTTGTGCATTTGTTTACATTGTTCATGGGAAATGTCCAATAGATATTCCATTCTTCCATTGTTCACTGTTGACATATGAGAGTGCATCCCACAATAATATATGGTACGATCAATTTCTATTTTGCATTGAGTGACTTTGGTATTCGTAAATTCCGTTAATTGTAATAATTGAATGTGGATTGGTTCCGTCACTGGGGTTATGTTAGGAATGTCACATTCCCCTACATCCAGAAGTGATAAAGTTGTAATGTTAAATTGAGAGGTGCCGCAGTCGTATCCGATTAGACCTTGTCCGGCGCATACTATTGTAGTTAAAATCAGTAGTCTTCTTAAATCCATGGTCTGGAACGACAAAGGTATATATTGATTTGTAAAAAGAAACTATTTAGTTGGAAAATATTTGATAACTGGTTTAATTTAAATTTGGTTCCCAAGGGTTATTTGACTCGAAACTCGTGATTTGTGATTGGAGTTTCCTAACCAATCCTATTAATTCTTCACAATCTTTGGTGTTTACCACTTTGACTTGTTGCTGTGGTTTTTGCTCGGCAATAACTTGTCTGCCCTTAGTCATGAAATCTTTAATCTTGGTACAGTTATTCAATGCACAAGTAAAATTTTGATTTCTTAAATTTTGATGGTATATGCAACGTGTTTCTATGTTCGATATCTTTTTTGGATTTGGTTTAATCTTCTTTTCCAAATTTACAACGGTAGTCTTAGTAAGTCCTTTGATATATACGCATTTTTCTTCTCCTTTAACATAGATTGTTTTTGCTTTTCGGTCGAGAATATCTCGAATAGTTGTTTCTACGTTTCTACGTTTTGAATCGCCACTGAACCAGTCAAGTCCGTGATGGTGTCGAGTGACATATTCATTTTGTTTTTTAATAGTAATTGGTAAATGTGTGTATGCAAATTCCGATTCAATGGTCCAGTGCAGCATCGCATCTTTTGTTAAATCTACTAACGCAATTTCCTTCGGTAAAAATTCCCCGTGTGCTCCACGAAGACCTTGAATGTCCATAATGTATTCCGACATTGTTGCTCGTTCTTTTCTGTAAAAACAGATGTTGTCCTTTATGTAAGTGTGACGATTGGTTTAACCACTATTCAGAGGAAAATTTGTAGCGGAAAAGTTTCTTCTTTTTATACGTGAGGATGCGGAAGATGTAATTTCTAAGGTTGAAGTAAAAATATTGTCAATATGTCCTAAGATCATGACAATGAGGCATTGGGCTCAGTTTGACGATTGATGCATACGAAATGTCTGCCATATATATCTAATAATTAAGATCACGACAGACGAGGCGGTATAGCCTATAGTCGTTTCATCTTCGAATTTCTGTCCTTTCCCTTATTTTCCTTCTTCCGGTATTCCTTAATTAATCTTTTATTATAGTTCATCCTTCTTTTTTTTTTTGATTGGTTAATTTGAATTATGCTATTGATTTAAATAACGACGAGATTCCTTCTATTTGTATATTTACGTAATTTTATAATTGAAAAAGATTTATTTTTAATTAGAATCTGAAGATGATGGATCTAGATGTGAATATTTCAATCTATTTGTATGAACTATTCTTGAAGTATTGTTTATTTTTATTTTTACATTTTCCCTATCTAAAATCTTGAGTACTTTATATGGACCAGAATAATGGTTTCCTAATTTTCCCTTCTTGTTTCCTTCTTGTAAAAATACGTAATCTCCTTCCTGGAGTGTCAGTGGATTAATATGTTTGTCATAACGTATTTTAGATCGTTCCTTTGCTTCAATTAATTTTTCTCTAGCAGTTTGTTGTACATCGTGAATTTTTGTAGCTAGATTGATGAGATAATCCTGGTAGGTCTGTGTGAGTTTATTACTCTCAGGTATACTGGACGGTTGTTCAGCAATCTTTCCAAATACTAGTTCGTATGGTGTAAATTTTGTGGCTTCATGAACGCTTGTATTGTATGAGAATACAGCTAGGCTGAGATATTCATCCCAATCTTCTTGTTCATCTGTATATTGTTTTAAATATTCAATTAACGTGTGATGAGATCTTTCTAAGGATCCATTACTTTGTGGATGAAATGCTGTGGTGCGATATTGTTTTATGCGAAATCTTTTTGCAATTTGTGTCATTAAGGAACTTAAGAAGTTAGTTCCTTGATCGGTGAGAATAGCTTTCGGAGGTCCGAATATCCAAATGAATTTGGTAACTAATGCATCTGCGATATCAATGGCTGTGGTTTGTTGTAATGGGATGGCTAATGAAAATTTAGTTAAGAGGCATTGCAGTGTTAAAATGTACTTATTTCCATTTTCCGTGACAGGTAGAGGTCCTACTATATCCATGGAGATCTTTTCAAAGGCTTTTTGTGGTGTATCCGTGATAACCATAGGTTGCTTGTTCTTAATGCGAACTAGTTTCTTTAATTGGCAAGGTAAACAATGTTGAATAAAATCTTGAATGTCTTCTTTCAGATTTTCCCAATAATATTTTTGACGTATCCTGTTATATGTTTTCGTAACACCTTTATGACCTCCAACTGCTGAACAATGGGCTTCTTTTATAATGAGGTCTCGAGATTCTTTTTCAACGTACTTTGTTTTGTTTAAACAAATTGTTATTTTTATAGGGTTTTCCAGAAATGTGTTTCGTAACTGTGTCTCTATAAAATCCCAATATATTGAGCCAATCTTCTTTGTTCTTGCTACTGAGATTGAACTGATTCCAGCTTCCTTCATATTTTTCCTTGCAGACATGATGAGTCTTTTAAAAGTTTTTTGGTTTGTCCTATCACTTAAAATGATAGCAAAATGATATTTAGTTCCTTTCTTTTTTATTACTAGTTGCTCGGATTCTAAATTAGTATATTTGGGTAAAGATTTATTTTTAAATAATAGTTTTGATCCACTATCTTTTGGTTTTCCGTCATTTGTTAAGAAATATAATAAATGATCCTTCTGGTTTTCGAATTGATCTCTGCTTTCTAGAATTATATTTGTGTTTTCCGAAATTTTATATTTGGGTTTTATTACGTAAGGTTCTTCATCTTCTGACGAAGTTGAGTTTATATCTGAATCTTCCTCTGCGCTAAAAGGTTCATTTTCGCTCTGTGAATCTTCTTCTGGATTTGACATTTGAGGATTATCGATAAAGATGTCATCGGTTTCTGCATCTGATAAAACATCATCCCAATTAATTCCAGGTTGTACAATTTCATCCGAAATTTTTACATCTGTATTTTTATTTGTAACTTTCTTTTTCCTTGTTCTTCTGGGTAATTCAGGTACAATATCAATTCTTCCTTGACTTCGTAATCGTCTTGCTATTGGTTCCTCTGGATTATTTGTAGAAGTTGATGGTAAATTTTGAAGACTCGTTGTTAAGGGCGTATCATCTTGATCATCAAAATTTATAGGGAATACCTGTTCTTCAGTGTTTTCTAGATCAGTAACATTTATTGTTTCTGTATTGGTTATGACTGGATTGCGTGATAGGGCATCAGCATTAGCATTGGCTTTTCCTGCTTTGTATAGTATGGTATAATTGTATTCTGCTAGTTTTAATCTCCACCTATTTAATCGTGAGGTAGGATCTTTTAAAGATTTTAACCATACTAGAGGTTTATGATCAGTGACGAGATTGAATTCTTGTCCATATAAATATGGGCGGAATTGTTGGACACAATATACTGCAGCTAGTAATTCTTTTTCTATCGTGGAGTAATTTCTTTCGGCTTTATTTAAAATTCGTGAAACATAGGAAATTGGATGATCTTCTTGACTCAGAACACCTCCAATCGCGTACCCAGATGCATCTGTTGTAACTGTAAATTTCTTCTTGAAATCAGGATATTTTAATATCGGTTCTTCACATAATGCAGTTTTTAATTCTTCAAAAGCCTTTTGTTGGTCCGTTGTCCATTTAAAAGGTGCGTTTTTCTTGGTTAAATTACTTAATGGTTGCGCTATCTTTGAGAATTGTGGAATGAATCTCCTGTAATATCCAGCGAGTCCTAAAAATTGTCTGATATTTTTGGGATTTTTCGGTATTGGAAAGTCACGAACTGCTTCGAATTTCTTTGGGTCTGGTCGTAATCCATCTTTGCTGATTATGTGTCCGAGATAGATGACTTCTCTTCTTAAAAATTCGCATTTATCTGGTTGTAATTTTAAGTTTGCTGATCGCAGTCTATTCATTAATCGTTGAAATTTAATTTCATGTTCTTGTAATGATGTAGCATATAAAACTATATCATCGAGATAAACAAAGGCTTCAAATCCTTGGATTCCGGTTAGAACTTGATTCATTAAACGTTGAAATGTAGCAGGAGCATTTTTTAATCCAAATGGCATCCTTTCAAATTCATAGTGTCCGTAAGGTGTAGAAAATGCAGTTTTATAAGAGTCTTTAGGGTCCATACGTATTTGATGAAATCCAGATGCGAGATCAAATGTTGAAAAGTATTTTGCACCGCCTAGTTGATCCAAGATATCCGTAATATTTGGTAGAGGGTGTGCATCGTTAATAGTTTTTTCATTTAGTGCCCTATAATCGATGACCATTCTCCATCGTTTATTCCCATGTGAATCAGGTTTTTTCGGTACGATCCATACAGGTGAATTGTATGGTGATTGAGATGGTTTTACTATACCAGAACTCAATAATTCTTTAACTTGTTTATCAATTTCTTCTTTCAATATAGGAGGGTAACGATACTGCTTTGTGTTAACAGGAATATCATCAACAGTATGAATTTGATGCTTAATAACGTCAGTACTTCCTAAAGGTTCTCCTGGGATGTGGAAACAATCTTCATATTTTTGTATTAATTTTCTTACGTTATCTTTTTCTTCGGGATTTAAATGATTCAATCGCAATAGTTGTTCTATCCTTATATATCTCCTTTCTTCTTGAATTGGTAGGCATTTATATGTATTTTTTCGCTTTATATTTTCTTCTATTAATTTATTTTTATTTGCTTTATTTTTATAGTTCCTTTGATCATTATTGGTTTTTGGAGGAGACGAAGGATTCAGTCTAGATTCATTCCCTAAGGATGAGACTGAATTGAAAGGATTCTTCTTGGTTTCACGTCCTAAGAGTGAAGAAGAATCAGGACTCATTTTAGATTCACGACCTAAGTGTGAAAATGAGTGAGAATCGCTATTTGGAAGCGATGAAGGATTCAGCATTGGATCACTCCCTAAGGGTGCGGCTGAATTAAAAAGATTCTTTTTTGATTCACATCCTAAGAGTGAAAAAGAATCAGGATTCATTCTTGATTCACGACCTAAGTGTGAGAATGAATATGGATCGCTGTCCAAGAGTGATGAGTAATTTTCTTCATATGGAAGTATCTTCATTATTGGAATTTCAATTTCTACTTCTTCTTCTGTTGTGTTAAAAATATACATATACGCCTTTCCATTGTTATTTGTAACTAAATTTTCTCCTATATAAATCCCTTCTTTCACGAATAATTTTGGGATGTACCCATATTTTAAATCGTTTAAGACTCTAACATAAAAAATTGATTTTGATCTTGCCGGAACAATTATAGTTTCCTTTTTGGAAAATGGTATCCATCCATCTTGCCACTCAATATTATTATCAGTGTAATTAATCTTAGCTCCAGTTTGTCTGAAAAAATCGGTGCCCAATATTCCTGCATATGGTATGGGAAAATCATTTGGTATCACATGAAATGTTGCTACACTTCCCTCGATGTCAATTAATATAGATCCCAAAGTGGAAACGCTTCCAGAAGTAATGCCAGTGAGCTTAATTGTCTCATTTTCATCTATTAAATTTTTATGTTCGACGGCTTCTTCTTTAATTAGATTTGGGCCTGAACCTGTATCTATCATTAGTGAACAATCGGCTTTTATGGGGTAGCTATTTACTATTATTGCAGGTACACAAGATTCTGTGGTAAGTTTTATGGTAGCGACTCTTGAAGATCTTGTGTGTTTTCTAATTGGCTTATTGTCATTGTTGGGCGTGAAGATTGACCTGCGGTCCCCTGAGGTACGCCCATTTTTCGAGGACCTGAATAGTTTCCCGACTGGTTCCTATTCTTCTTCTTCTCGCAATTTTCAATTGTGTGCCCTTTTGCTTTACAATATCTGCATGAGATTTCCTCTGATAGAACAGGAGTTGTAGATGAATTTGGGTTTTCAGCATGATTATTTCTGTCCAAATTTTGCCGATCTTGATGATATGGAAGATTTCGAGGCGGTTGAGGAGGGTTACCTCGATCATTCAAAGCGTTATTTTGATGTGTGTAATTTTGATTTTGAGGAAACTCAGTAGAAGGCATTTGATTGAAATTGGATGATCTATAACTGTTATTCTGTGGAATATACGTTCCAAAGTTATTTGGATTCCGATAATTAGTGAAAGGATAAAAATTGTTTGAATTTTGATAATTAAGAGGGTGAAAATTATAGTTCCTACGAGGATTTAATTGCCAACATCTGTCAGCTGTATGTCCTCGCCTTTGACAGATCTGACAAATAATTGGGTTTTCTTCTACAATGTTAATGGAATGTTGTCCTTTTTGTTGATATCTAGGATTATGATTCCTGTGATCAAAACTTGGTCTGCCTTGTTTCCTAACGGCTGATCTGGCTTCAAGATCCTTCTCAATAGCAATTGCTTTTGTTGTGGCATCTTTCATTGTTGAAAAATCATCTGGCATCCTTTGCTCAATTTCATCCTTTAATCCCTTGATGAAACATTTACTTAAATCTTCTTCAAGAGTTCTTTTATATTCGGCTAAATTTGCATTTGGATTTTCCGTTTTGTATAAATCTAAGATGCGATTTCCAATTTCATTTACTCTATTTGCGAAACTCAAAACTTTTTCTTCTTCTTTCTGATAGCTGTTTCCGAGTTCTCCTTGCAATTGATGAATGGTTTTTCCAGAGGAATAAATTGATTTCAAGAATGTTGCTAATTCACTAATTTTGTCAAATTTTAACCCTTGAATAGCTCTTCGAGCCTCTCCCCTTAATTTATTTCTTACTATTCGCGTTAAGGCTTTTTCATCATTGGGACTCATCATATCGCGAGCTTCCTCGCATCCCTCCAGAAAATAAGAAAGTGGAATATTGTGTCCATCGAAAACGGGAACTGCCTCTAAGGCGTATTTAATAGAAACAGTCATTTCTGTGTCAGGCATGATTAAAGATTGTGAATTTTGTTCAATATCGCAAGGGGGTGGAGGGGGTGGTGGGGGTTGATTATCCCTAACTGCTTGTAAATTTATGGGATTTCGAATTCTTCTATTAGAGGGAGGAGTGGAAAACATTCTCCATTTTTAGAAACGAAAAGAAAGAAATATTCAACAAACAACAACAATAGTGTGTTAGTGTTTAGAAGTGTATATGTGTTTTAAGAGTGTAAGAGTAGCGCGTATCTCGATGACTATCCCACCGCTGCCACCAAAAATTTTGATCTGTTACGTCCTAAGACGACAGAAAGAGCGCTCTCGTTTTAGGGAAGAGGGAAATGGTAGCTAAGTTCTTCCCAGGGAAGAAAGCATGCATCGAGATTTCGGAGGCTTTGAAAATGGACACAAAAGTTAAAGAACCCACAAAAGATCACAATTTATTTAACAAAACAAAAAAATAAAATATATACAAAAAAAAATTATAAGAAGGGGTCGATTAGGTTTAGTCCTCCCTTTGTGGGCTTGTATTTTCTAAGATGAGAATTTGATGTAAACACGGGTTCGCCCGTGTCCCCAAAAATTTCTATTAATTTATAAAATTCCCGCCTGGGATCTCCTTTTGGAATTTGATCGGACTTCGGTCTATCGATGTAGTCAATAGATCGAAATCTCCGAGGAGTTCTCCAGGGGGTTTTTAGGGGGAACCGGACTATCGCTATTTCGCGTATGACGGGGCGAGTAATTCGCGATTGTTGTTGTGATTGTTGTGATTGTTGTTGTTGTTGTTGTTGTTGTTGTTGTTGTTGTTGTTGTTGTTGTTGTTGTTGTTGTTGTTGAAATTGTTGTTCAATGAATTCCTCTACTGATCTTTCCGGATCATGGTAGAGGGGGAGGTAGAGGGTTTTGAAGAATTCACGTTTGCGCGTGTTTCTACCTCCTCGGGTCAACTTTCTGAGTGGTCGTGATTTACCCACTAAAAATAAAATAATTACTGGTTACAATATTACCGTCTAAAGAATTTATCGGAATCCTGACTACCCTCAAGTCTAGGTTAAGAATCCTCGCTACCGAGATGCAATAAGATTGCTAACAATCTGTAGTCGAGGAAGAAGGGATTACTACTCAGCGATGCAATAAGGTTGCTGGCAAACCGAGTAGCAATATGGGATAGGATTCCTCGGTACAGAGATGCAATAAGGTTGCTGACAATCTGTACGCGAGGGGGAAAGGACTACTACTCAGCGATGCAATAAGGTTGCTGACAACCGAGTAGTAGTATGGAACCTAAAATACTAAAAAATCGAGTGAAGGTCAGAATGGAAGCAAAACCAAGGGCTTACTTACTTTTAAGGTTTTTGAGAAAAAGAGAAATACTTGGTTATCTTTGGAGAAGTCTACTTTACTCTTTGGTGGTTGAATGAATAGTAAGCAATGTACATAGAATTTTGGGCGCTTATATAGGCCGAAATTGATCTTCTGTCCCTTAGGACCAAATGCTTTTTAAATTTTGTCTGTCTTTCTTAACTATTGCTCTCTTTGTTTTAAATGGCTTTCCTTTGGTTTCTTTCCTTGTCTTTGTTACTGTCTTTCTTCAAAAAGAAAATATCCTTTTCTATTTAGTTTATGCAGTTTTGACATTTATAGCCTTTCGAGTGACAATGACAAGTCATAGGAAAGATTTTCTGTCTTTCTTTAACCTATTGGAAAACTCCTTGTTTAGTGTTTGTGTCTTATTTCATAGCGCATGGGTCAATCGCCTGTTGCACTATGGTGTATAGGCTCTAGCTCTATGTAAAAAAAAAAAGGTACTTGAGAAGGTCTATGTTAACCATTCGCAGTGAGAGAGAAGAACTCTTATATGTAATAAGAATAGTAATGTAGTTCTCTGTTTCTAGTTCTAGTTGAATTTACTATGTCTAGTATTAAAAGCGATTTTATTAATCGTTGGACGTAACACCTCTCCCCTTAATTAAGAATGGTTAACATTCTTCGGAAAATTAGGAATTTTCCAATATTTGGTGTAGGTATATATATATATATTTTTTTTTTTTTTTTTTTTGTGCGAAGTTTTATGGTAGGCTCCTTTGGCCATCTGTTTTGTCCCTTTTTTTTGTAAGAAGTGAAAGAGGAATAGAATGGTTTGTGAAATTTGTAGTTCCTCGTTCCTTCTTAAGATATATATATATGAATGTTAATATTTCCTTATAATTAAGTGTAGGAAGAGAATAGAAAAGTATGTAAAAAGATTAATGTTTATATATTTAATCCCTTTTCAAATCTCTTCTTAATGTGTAAGTGTAGGTTCAAGATAAACAATTTCTAAATTTTATAAAGTGATATAAGTGGGTATGTAAGTAGAGCAAATGAGGTTGTTTTAATAAAACAAAGATATTTCAAAAAGTAAATTAATTAAAACCAAGATATTTTGTAAGGTAACCTCATTGACTCTAAAGTGTGTTGTTAAAAGTACTTATTTGTTATATGGTTATAAGAAAAGTAAAATTTTAATTTATCGGAAAACCATTTAAACTTATTAGAAAGAAATTAAAAAAAAAATTACCGTACATAATTATTTTTAGTAAAGTAAGGAAACATCTTAAATTTTAACATATAGAAAGTAAACACGATTGGTTAAAGTAAATGAATAGTAAGACATAATCAGTTTTTTTTTTTGTATAACAATATAGAAATTTCGTAAGAGAAAACATATTTGCTTAAATCTACCATTGTGTTATAACGTCAATTCTTTCGCCGTTGATTAATCTAATTTTCGAATCCAAATATTCTTCGATGCATTCTCGACATGATGGAGCTGGTTGGTGCACTAAACTGATCCGATGGCAGAGGTTGCAGAGAGTTGCTGTCCTGATAAATTGCGAGCGAAGTATTAAGAAATGCTCGTGTATCGGTATGAGTTGCTCGATTCGGGAGTCCCCTTCGACGCATGATTCACAATAAACTAGTGAGGTTTCGGGAACTAGATAATGCGTTCCAAAAACACATTGCATCCGATGTAGTGGACGATAGAAATCCGTAGTCGGCAGAACTCCATCGATTGGGCCCTCGTTGTCATCGACGTCTTCCCAAGGCATGATTTTCATCTTGTACAATGGTCTGGAAAAATGTTGCCAATTTGTCCTTTTATTAGAGTAGATTCGGCTACTGTTTTTAATTTGGTTTGGGAAGCGTAAAATATGTCTCATTGTTAGGGTTGTCAATACGAGAGCTGTTACTTAGTAGAGTGGGATATAATTCTATCTTATTTCTGTCTTCTAATTGATTTTGATCTTCTTTTGGCGCGCTTGGATCTGTGGGTGGTTCCGGTGTATTAGATGGTTCATTTACTTGACGTTGACGTCCAAGATGTAATAGTAAGTTTGTAAAGGAATCCCAAATGGCGCCTATTAAATAAAGGCTCCATCCATAGATTGAATGAAGTGCGTATCCATGGACAAGTGTATCGACAATTAATTTAATCAATTTTATAATTATCATGATTCCAATAACTCCAGCACTTGCTGTACCAAAGTTTAAAAATCTATTCCACATTTTAGACCATGTATTTTCTGCTATTTTCTTCAATGATGCTTCATCTAATAAATTGGTTATAGATAATCCTTGTTGAGCAATCGGATGTCCAACCATTCCTCTTGCAACTGAATTTAATACGGCTGGGCGTTCAGCTGGGAACATGAGATGATCTCGAAGTTTATCCAAATCAGAATTCGAATAAATCCCGGCTGTAGCTAACGACGCTGGATCGACGTATTCCCACGTTGGTTTTGTCATCGGCTTCATCATTGGTGGTGTTATAGCTACCGTTGGTAATGGAGTAAATCGGTACCATACTTTATCGAGACGAAACATTGGTGGTATCAATGGGTTGCAATCAACTTGAGTTCCTTTCTTCAAAAGAATATGTGTCCGTGGTGATAGGTACATAGTCGAATTCCCTCGAAGAACTGGTAATTGTAGATAACATTCTTTTGTACGTTTGACTTTGATTTCTACTGGGATACATTTGATAATATGGACAACTTCGCCTATTATGGTTGCCATATATCCTGGTCCTCCCATGAATTGATATGCAAATTCATCTGGTGAGATTGTTGCTATGGTTAAAGCGTTTTTCATTGTTTGTTGTTCCAGATGGCATCTTTGAACTAAGATGTCTTGATATAATTGAGTAATCTGCTTCCTGATATGTTTTTCAACGTAGATGAATTTTGAATTTACATAGGTAAATATATCCAGGTTTTCTACTGCGGGTTTTCTAGACGTCGTAAAAACTTTCCCTTTGGAAGATTCAAAAATAAAGAGCTTAGGATGCTCGGTTTTTATTAAGGTAAATCCGCATACAAAGGTTTCTGATTTTTTTGTAAGTGCGAAAGTAATTTCGTCGGTAGTTAATGAATATATTTCTTGGGGAAAGTGCTGTTGTTTGTCCGTCATTTTATTGGCAACCCCTTCGTACAATACGTCGTAACGGTCGAACCGGCAGGTATCCTTTGGCATGACGTCCCAAAAGGTATTTCCTCCTTCAATATCTATACATGACCCTTCCGAAAATAACCAATTAATCCCAGATCTCAGTTTTATTTGGTTGGTGTTGAGATTTACAGGCGTATAATAAGTTTGTAGGGTAATTTTAACCGTGGCTTGTACAACTACATTTGACCAGGTACCATAATGATCTGAGTATTGAGTGCCTGAACACTTTCCATTGTTTTCTATGGTGCCTGCTAGTGTTATTCCTCTTATTGAAGTTTGGTTTACTTTCAATCCTACGATTTCAGCGTTTGTTCCAACTCTAATGATGCCTGTGTTGTGCATTTGTTTACATTGTTCATGGGAAATGTCCAATAGATATTCCATTCTTCCATTGTTCACTGTTGACATATGAGAGTGCATCCCACAATAATATATGGTACGATCAATTTCTATTTTGCATTGAGTGACTTTGGTATTCGTAAATTCCGTTAATTGTAATAATTGAATGTGGATTGGTTCCGTCACTGGGGTTATGTTAGGAATGTCACATTCCCCTACATCCAGAAGTGATAAAGTTGTAATGTTAAATTGAGAGGTGCCGCAGTCGTATCCGATTAGACCTTGTCCGGCGCATACTATTGTAGTTAAAATCAGTAGTCTTCTTAAATCCATGGTCTGGAACGACAAAGGTATATATTGATTTGTAAAAAGAAACTATTTAGTTGGAAAATATTTGATAACTGGTTTAATTTAAATTTGGTTCCCAAGGGTTATTTGACTCGAAACTCGTGATTTGTGATTGGAGTTTCCTAACCAATCCTATTAATTCTTCACAATCTTTGGTGTTTACCACTTTGACTTGTTGCTGTGGTTTTTGCTCGGCAATAACTTGTCTGCCCTTAGTCATGAAATCTTTAATCTTGGTACAGTTATTCAATGCACAAGTAAAATTTTGATTTCTTAAATTTTGATGGTATATGCAACGTGTTTCTATGTTCGATATCTTTTTTGGATTTGGTTTAATCTTCTTTTCCAAATTTACAACGGTAGTCTTAGTAAGTCCTTTGATATATACGCATTTTTCTTCTCCTTTAACATAGATTGTTTTTGCTTTTCGGTCGAGAATATCTCGAATAGTTGTTTCTACGTTTCTACGTTTTGAATCGCCACTGAACCAGTCAAGTCCGTGATGGTGTCGAGTGACATATTCATTTTGTTTTTTAATAGTAATTGGTAAATGTGTGTATGCAAATTCCGATTCAATGGTCCAGTGCAGCATCGCATCTTTTGTTAAATCTACTAACGCAATTTCCTTCGGTAAAAATTCCCCGTGTGCTCCACGAAGACCTTGAATGTCCATAATGTATTCCGACATTGTTGCTCGTTCTTTTCTGTAAAAACAGATGTTGTCCTTTATGTAAGTGTGACGATTGGTTTAACCACTATTCAGAGGAAAATTTGTAGCGGAAAAGTTTCTTCTTTTTATACGTGAGGATGCGGAAGATGTAATTTCTAAGGTTGAAGTAAAAATATTGTCAATATGTCCTAAGATCATGACAATGAGGCATTGGGCTCAGTTTGACGATTGATGCATACGAAATGTCTGCCATATATATCTAATAATTAAGATCACGACAGACGAGGCGGTATAGCCTATAGTCGTTTCATCTTCGAATTTCTGTCCTTTCCCTTATTTTCCTTCTTCCGGTATTCCTTAATTAATCTTTTATTATAGTTCATCCTTCTTTTTTTTTTTGATTGGTTAATTTGAATTATGCTATTGATTTAAATAACGACGAGATTCCTTCTATTTGTATATTTACGTAATTTTATAATTGAAAAAGATTTATTTTTAATTAGAATCTGAAGATGATGGATCTAGATGTGAATATTTCAATCTATTTGTATGAACTATTCTTGAAGTATTGTTTATTTTTATTTTTACATTTTCCCTATCTAAAATCTTGAGTACTTTATATGGACCAGAATAATGGTTTCCTAATTTTCCCTTCTTGTTTCCTTCTTGTAAAAATACGTAATCTCCTTCCTGGAGTGTCAGTGGATTAATATGTTTGTCATAACGTATTTTAGATCGTTCCTTTGCTTCAATTAATTTTTCTCTAGCAGTTTGTTGTACATCGTGAATTTTTGTAGCTAGATTGATGAGATAATCCTGGTAGGTCTGTGTGAGTTTATTACTCTCAGGTATACTGGACGGTTGTTCAGCAATCTTTCCAAATACTAGTTCGTATGGTGTAAATTTTGTGGCTTCATGAACGCTTGTATTGTATGAGAATACAGCTAGGCTGAGATATTCATCCCAATCTTCTTGTTCATCTGTATATTGTTTTAAATATTCAATTAACGTGTGATGAGATCTTTCTAAGGATCCATTACTTTGTGGATGAAATGCTGTGGTGCGATATTGTTTTATGCGAAATCTTTTTGCAATTTGTGTCATTAAGGAACTTAAGAAGTTAGTTCCTTGATCGGTGAGAATAGCTTTCGGAGGTCCGAATATCCAAATGAATTTGGTAACTAATGCATCTGCGATATCAATGGCTGTGGTTTGTTGTAATGGGATGGCTAATGAAAATTTAGTTAAGAGGCATTGCAGTGTTAAAATGTACTTATTTCCATTTTCCGTGACAGGTAGAGGTCCTACTATATCCATGGAGATCTTTTCAAAGGCTTTTTGTGGTGTATCCGTGATAACCATAGGTTGCTTGTTCTTAATGCGAACTAGTTTCTTTAATTGGCAAGGTAAACAATGTTGAATAAAATCTTGAATGTCTTCTTTCAGATTTTCCCAATAATATTTTTGACGTATCCTGTTATATGTTTTCGTAACACCTTTATGACCTCCAACTGCTGAACAATGGGCTTCTTTTATAATGAGGTCTCGAGATTCTTTTTCAACGTACTTTGTTTTGTTTAAACAAATTGTTATTTTTATAGGGTTTTCCAGAAATGTGTTTCGTAACTGTGTCTCTATAAAATCCCAATATATTGAGCCAATCTTCTTTGTTCTTGCTACTGAGATTGAACTGATTCCAGCTTCCTTCATATTTTTCCTTGCAGACATGATGAGTCTTTTAAAAGTTTTTTGGTTTGTCCTATCACTTAAAATGATAGCAAAATGATATTTAGTTCCTTTCTTTTTTATTACTAGTTGCTCGGATTCTAAATTAGTATATTTGGGTAAAGATTTATTTTTAAATAATAGTTTTGATCCACTATCTTTTGGTTTTCCGTCATTTGTTAAGAAATATAATAAATGATCCTTCTGGTTTTCGAATTGATCTCTGCTTTCTAGAATTATATTTGTGTTTTCCGAAATTTTATATTTGGGTTTTATTACGTAAGGTTCTTCATCTTCTGACGAAGTTGAGTTTATATCTGAATCTTCCTCTGCGCTAAAAGGTTCATTTTCGCTCTGTGAATCTTCTTCTGGATTTGACATTTGAGGATTATCGATAAAGATGTCATCGGTTTCTGCATCTGATAAAACATCATCCCAATTAATTCCAGGTTGTACAATTTCATCCGAAATTTTTACATCTGTATTTTTATTTGTAACTTTCTTTTTCCTTGTTCTTCTGGGTAATTCAGGTACAATATCAATTCTTCCTTGACTTCGTAATCGTCTTGCTATTGGTTCCTCTGGATTATTTGTAGAAGTTGATGGTAAATTTTGAAGACTCGTTGTTAAGGGCGTATCATCTTGATCATCAAAATTTATAGGGAATACCTGTTCTTCAGTGTTTTCTAGATCAGTAACATTTATTGTTTCTGTATTGGTTATGACTGGATTGCGTGATAGGGCATCAGCATTAGCATTGGCTTTTCCTGCTTTGTATAGTATGGTATAATTGTATTCTGCTAGTTTTAATCTCCACCTATTTAATCGTGAGGTAGGATCTTTTAAAGATTTTAACCATACTAGAGGTTTATGATCAGTGACGAGATTGAATTCTTGTCCATATAAATATGGGCGGAATTGTTGGACACAATATACTGCAGCTAGTAATTCTTTTTCTATCGTGGAGTAATTTCTTTCGGCTTTATTTAAAATTCGTGAAACATAGGAAATTGGATGATCTTCTTGACTCAGAACACCTCCAATCGCGTACCCAGATGCATCTGTTGTAACTGTAAATTTCTTCTTGAAATCAGGATATTTTAATATCGGTTCTTCACATAATGCAGTTTTTAATTCTTCAAAAGCCTTTTGTTGGTCCGTTGTCCATTTAAAAGGTGCGTTTTTCTTGGTTAAATTACTTAATGGTTGCGCTATCTTTGAGAATTGTGGAATGAATCTCCTGTAATATCCAGCGAGTCCTAAAAATTGTCTGATATTTTTGGGATTTTTCGGTATTGGAAAGTCACGAACTGCTTCGAATTTCTTTGGGTCTGGTCGTAATCCATCTTTGCTGATTATGTGTCCGAGATAGATGACTTCTCTTCTTAAAAATTCGCATTTATCTGGTTGTAATTTTAAGTTTGCTGATCGCAGTCTATTCATTAATCGTTGAAATTTAATTTCATGTTCTTGTAATGATGTAGCATATAAAACTATATCATCGAGATAAACAAAGGCTTCAAATCCTTGGATTCCGGTTAGAACTTGATTCATTAAACGTTGAAATGTAGCAGGAGCATTTTTTAATCCAAATGGCATCCTTTCAAATTCATAGTGTCCGTAAGGTGTAGAAAATGCAGTTTTATAAGAGTCTTTAGGGTCCATACGTATTTGATGAAATCCAGATGCGAGATCAAATGTTGAAAAGTATTTTGCACCGCCTAGTTGATCCAAGATATCCGTAATATTTGGTAGAGGGTGTGCATCGTTAATAGTTTTTTCATTTAGTGCCCTATAATCGATGACCATTCTCCATCGTTTATTCCCATGTGAATCAGGTTTTTTCGGTACGATCCATACAGGTGAATTGTATGGTGATTGAGATGGTTTTACTATACCAGAACTCAATAATTCTTTAACTTGTTTATCAATTTCTTCTTTCAATATAGGAGGGTAACGATACTGCTTTGTGTTAACAGGAATATCATCAACAGTATGAATTTGATGCTTAATAACGTCAGTACTTCCTAAAGGTTCTCCTGGGATGTGGAAACAATCTTCATATTTTTGTATTAATTTTCTTACGTTATCTTTTTCTTCGGGATTTAAATGATTCAATCGCAATAGTTGTTCTATCCTTATATATCTCCTTTCTTCTTGAATTGGTAGGCATTTATATGTATTTTTTCGCTTTATATTTTCTTCTATTAATTTATTTTTATTTGCTTTATTTTTATAGTTCCTTTGATCATTATTGGTTTTTGGAGGAGACGAAGGATTCAGTCTAGATTCATTCCCTAAGGATGAGACTGAATTGAAAGGATTCTTCTTGGTTTCACGTCCTAAGAGTGAAGAAGAATCAGGACTCATTTTAGATTCACGACCTAAGTGTGAAAATGAGTGAGAATCGCTATTTGGAAGCGATGAAGGATTCAGCATTGGATCACTCCCTAAGGGTGCGGCTGAATTAAAAAGATTCTTTTTTGATTCACATCCTAAGAGTGAAAAAGAATCAGGATTCATTCTTGATTCACGACCTAAGTGTGAGAATGAATATGGATCGCTGTCCAAGAGTGATGAGTAATTTTCTTCATATGGAAGTATCTTCATTATTGGAATTTCAATTTCTACTTCTTCTTCTGTTGTGTTAAAAATATACATATACGCCTTTCCATTGTTATTTGTAACTAAATTTTCTCCTATATAAATCCCTTCTTTCACGAATAATTTTGGGATGTACCCATATTTTAAATCGTTTAAGACTCTAACATAAAAAATTGATTTTGATCTTGCCGGAACAATTATAGTTTCCTTTTTGGAAAATGGTATCCATCCATCTTGCCACTCAATATTATTATCAGTGTAATTAATCTTAGCTCCAGTTTGTCTGAAAAAATCGGTGCCCAATATTCCTGCATATGGTATGGGAAAATCATTTGGTATCACATGAAATGTTGCTACACTTCCCTCGATGTCAATTAATATAGATCCCAAAGTGGAAACGCTTCCAGAAGTAATGCCAGTGAGCTTAATTGTCTCATTTTCATCTATTAAATTTTTATGTTCGACGGCTTCTTCTTTAATTAGATTTGGGCCTGAACCTGTATCTATCATTAGTGAACAATCGGCTTTTATGGGGTAGCTATTTACTATTATTGCAGGTACACAAGATTCTGTGGTAAGTTTTATGGTAGCGACTCTTGAAGATCTTGTGTGTTTTCTAATTGGCTTATTGTCATTGTTGGGCGTGAAGATTGACCTGCGGTCCCCTGAGGTACGCCCATTTTTCGAGGACCTGAATAGTTTCCCGACTGGTTCCTATTCTTCTTCTTCTCGCAATTTTCAATTGTGTGCCCTTTTGCTTTACAATATCTGCATGAGATTTCCTCTGATAGAACAGGAGTTGTAGATGAATTTGGGTTTTCAGCATGATTATTTCTGTCCAAATTTTGCCGATCTTGATGATATGGAAGATTTCGAGGCGGTTGAGGAGGGTTACCTCGATCATTCAAAGCGTTATTTTGATGTGTGTAATTTTGATTTTGAGGAAACTCAGTAGAAGGCATTTGATTGAAATTGGATGATCTATAACTGTTATTCTGTGGAATATACGTTCCAAAGTTATTTGGATTCCGATAATTAGTGAAAGGATAAAAATTGTTTGAATTTTGATAATTAAGAGGGTGAAAATTATAGTTCCTACGAGGATTTAATTGCCAACATCTGTCAGCTGTATGTCCTCGCCTTTGACAGATCTGACAAATAATTGGGTTTTCTTCTACAATGTTAATGGAATGTTGTCCTTTTTGTTGATATCTAGGATTATGATTCCTGTGATCAAAACTTGGTCTGCCTTGTTTCCTAACGGCTGATCTGGCTTCAAGATCCTTCTCAATAGCAATTGCTTTTGTTGTGGCATCTTTCATTGTTGAAAAATCATCTGGCATCCTTTGCTCAATTTCATCCTTTAATCCCTTGATGAAACATTTACTTAAATCTTCTTCAAGAGTTCTTTTATATTCGGCTAAATTTGCATTTGGATTTTCCGTTTTGTATAAATCTAAGATGCGATTTCCAATTTCATTTACTCTATTTGCGAAACTCAAAACTTTTTCTTCTTCTTTCTGATAGCTGTTTCCGAGTTCTCCTTGCAATTGATGAATGGTTTTTCCAGAGGAATAAATTGATTTCAAGAATGTTGCTAATTCACTAATTTTGTCAAATTTTAACCCTTGAATAGCTCTTCGAGCCTCTCCCCTTAATTTATTTCTTACTATTCGCGTTAAGGCTTTTTCATCATTGGGACTCATCATATCGCGAGCTTCCTCGCATCCCTCCAGAAAATAAGAAAGTGGAATATTGTGTCCATCGAAAACGGGAACTGCCTCTAAGGCGTATTTAATAGAAACAGTCATTTCTGTGTCAGGCATGATTAAAGATTGTGAATTTTGTTCAATATCGCAAGGGGGTGGAGGGGGTGGTGGGGGTTGATTATCCCTAACTGCTTGTAAATTTATGGGATTTCGAATTCTTCTATTAGAGGGAGGAGTGGAAAACATTCTCCATTTTTAGAAACGAAAAGAAAGAAATATTCAACAAACAACAACAATAGTGTGTTAGTGTTTAGAAGTGTATATGTGTTTTAAGAGTGTAAGAGTAGCGCGTATCTCGATGACTATCCCACCGCTGCCACCAAAAATTTTGATCTGTTACGTCCTAAGACGACAGAAAGAGCGCTCTCGTTTTAGGGAAGAGGGAAATGGTAGCTAAGTTCTTCCCAGGGAAGAAAGCATGCATCGAGATTTCGGAGGCTTTGAAAATGGACACAAAAGTTAAAGAACCCACAAAAGATCACAATTTATTTAACAAAACAAAAAAATAAAATATATACAAAAAAAAATTATAAGAAGGGGTCGATTAGGTTTAGTCCTCCCTTTGTGGGCTTGTATTTTCTAAGATGAGAATTTGATGTAAACACGGGTTCGCCCGTGTCCCCAAAAATTTCTATTAATTTATAAAATTCCCGCCTGGGATCTCCTTTTGGAATTTGATCGGACTTCGGTCTATCGATGTAGTCAATAGATCGAAATCTCCGAGGAGTTCTCCAGGGGGTTTTTAGGGGGAACCGGACTATCGCTATTTCGCGTATGACGGGGCGAGTAATTCGCGATTGTTGTTGTGATTGTTGTGATTGTTGTTGTTGTTGTTGTTGTTGTTGTTGTTGTTGTTGTTGTTGTTGTTGTTGTTGTTGTTGTTGAAATTGTTGTTCAATGAATTCCTCTACTGATCTTTCCGGATCATGGTAGAGGGGGAGGTAGAGGGTTTTGAAGAATTCACGTTTGCGCGTGTTTCTACCTCCTCGGGTCAACTTTCTGAGTGGTCGTGATTTACCCACTAAAAATAAAATAATTACTGGTTACAATATTACCGTCTAAAGAATTTATCGGAATCCTGACTACCCTCAAGTCTAGGTTAAGAATCCTCGCTACCGAGATGCAATAAGATTGCTAACAATCTGTAGTCGAGGAAGAAGGGATTACTACTCAGCGATGCAATAAGGTTGCTGGCAAACCGAGTAGCAATATGGGATAGGATTCCTCGGTACAGAGATGCAATAAGGTTGCTGACAATCTGTACGCGAGGGGGAAAGGACTACTACTCAGCGATGCAATAAGGTTGCTGACAACCGAGTAGTAGTATGGAACCTAAAATACTAAAAAATCGAGTGAAGGTCAGAATGGAAGCAAAACCAAGGGCTTACTTACTTTTAAGGTTTTTGAGAAAAAGAGAAATACTTGGTTATCTTTGGAGAAGTCTACTTTACTCTTTGGTGGTTGAATGAATAGTAAGCAATGTACATAGAATTTTGGGCGCTTATATAGGCCGAAATTGATCTTCTGTCCCTTAGGACCAAATGCTTTTTAAATTTTGTCTGTCTTTCTTAACTATTGCTCTCTTTGTTTTAAATGGCTTTCCTTTGGTTTCTTTCCTTGTCTTTGTTACTGTCTTTCTTCAAAAAGAAAATATCCTTTTCTATTTAGTTTATGCAGTTTTGACATTTATAGCCTTTCGAGTGACAATGACAAGTCATAGGAAAGATTTTCTGTCTTTCTTTAACCTATTGGAAAACTCCTTGTTTAGTGTTTGTGTCTTATTTCATAGCGCATGGGTCAATCGCCTGTTGCACTATGGTGTATAGGCTCTAGCTCTATGTAAAAAAAAAAAGGTACTTGAGAAGGTCTATGTTAACCATTCGCAGTGAGAGAGAAGAACTCTTATATGTAATAAGAATAGTAATGTAGTTCTCTGTTTCTAGTTCTAGTTGAATTTACTATGTCTAGTATTAAAAGCGATTTTATTAATCGTTGGACGTAACAGATTTCAATAATTTTTTGATACGATGTAATACTCGAACAAATAAGGGACATGTATTTTTTTATGTGCTGATATCCACTTTAAAAGGGTGAAAACCACCCCCCCCCCCCAAAGTTTTATCCGAAAATCGTTTTTTTATCATCTCGGCTTCTAATAAATATTTTTCAATAAAACAAAGTGAAAAATATTTATCATAAGAAGTCGAAGATATTAGGTGTGTTTATGACCCAAGGGGTTGCAACCCTTTATTTTATATTTACAGAAAACTAGATTTTTTATGCTTCTTTTCTTCATATAAACCAGAGTATGAACTGAAAAAAAATAAAGAAAAGCATTTCCGTTTACTCTATCGAATATTTCAGTTGTCGTATTTCAGGACTTCTTACGCAACCGCCCCTGAATATCGTAAACTACCCCTTAAAGTAATACAGCGCACATAAATGATGACAAAAATTTTTTTCTCTAAAACTACTTATATTTAATAAGTTAGTAAAATATAATATTCTTTTAATATTATATTAGAGTTACTTTTCATAACTATGATTATAGCTGCTCATTATTATCATTATTGTTATCGTTATCGTTATCATTATCATTATTATTATTACTATGACTTTTTATCGACAAAACTATAAATATTTAAATTTTATTTTAAAAATTAAAATTCACAAAATAATAATGATAATAAGGAGCAGCTATAACAACTACAATATATTATAATTTCTTAAAAACTCATGAACTTTTTTCAATTCATTAATTCATTATTTAGTTTGTCAACTAAATAATGAATAATTTTCCAATCTCATCAAAGTCGTTGATTGATAAATTTTGAAGTCATCAAATTTTAAAAAATTTATAACATTTTTACAAATCAACCAAGATACCCATTTGTAATTTTTTTAGAAACTCGAGAAATTCCTTCAAAGGGTATAGCCGAATAAGCATGATAAACGTGCCCCTAAACCAAATTGAACGTATGTTACGTCAATCGAAAGAGCTTTCTAAGAAATCGAGTTCCACGAAGTTTTAACCACCTACCCCTATTACCAGGGTAGTTATTAAGCGAAACATGATTTACAGTTTAAGCTTAATTTCTTTTTTTCTATTCCAGCAAAAATTATGAAAAAAATCTGCAATACTGTAATTAGTATGTTATACATCATGAAATTTTTTCAGAATTTTTGGCTGAAAAATTTCTTTTTAAGAAATTACAAAAGTTTTAATATTCAATTTTTTAATTGAAATTATCAAGTGACAAACTTGATATTTTTACGGTAGAAGCTTTTTATAATGCTTACTAATTCCGAATTTTTCCAGATTTTTGGGAATGGTGCAAAAAAATGAAAAAAATTAAAAATTAGTTTTTTCTCATTTTACTGTGTATAGAAGTAACTATTAGTCAAGGTTGTTAATCTTGGCAATTCTCTTTGATATAAGTGAGAAACTAATTAGTATTAATGGATCGAACTATTTACTGCACAACAATATCTTCAAATGTAAAAACAAGGTGAATCCGTTCAAACTAACGTATATTTCTGGTATTATGATTATACTGTAAGAAATATACATATTTTATAGTACTTAAATAAGTATTTCAATTCTACCAACTATTACAAGCAGTTTTTTATTTTTTAAATGCCATGTGTTTGATGCAATAAATATTCCAATTCTATCAACTGTTACGAGCAGTTTTTTTATTTTTAAGGGGGTATACTGAATTAGGAGGCCTAAAAAAAGCGTTTTTTTGAGAATTTTTTTAGGATAGGAAAAATGATTGAATCTATCGAACTTTTAAAAATATTTTGATATATATTTGAGATACGTGTACAAATTTGTTCATTAAAAAATATCGAACTGGAGTGGACTATGACGCACATTTGTAAAATAAAAAACTGCTGATAATAGTTGGTGGGTTTGAATTACTTATTTTATCTAACACATATATTGGGTTGGCAACTATGTAATTGCGGATTTTTCAAAGCTATTAAATGACAAAATCTGCAATTACTTGGTTGTCAACCCAATAATTCAAATATAAAAAAGTATTTGTAACAGTTGGTAGAATTGAAATGTTTATTTTATCAAACACATGGCATTTAAAAAATAAAAAAACTATTCGTAATAGTTTAAAATATGTATATTTCTTACAGTATAATCATAATACCAGAAATATACGTTACTTTGAATGGATTCATCTTGTTTTTACATTTGAAGATATTGTTGTGCAGTATATAATTCGATCCATCATTACCAATTAGTTTCTCACTTATATCAATGAGAATTGCCAAGATTAACAACCTTGACTAATGGTTACTTCTATACACAGTACAATGGGAAAAAAGTAATTTTCAATTTTTTTCATTTTGTTGCACCATTCCCAAAAATCTGAAAAAATTAGGAATTAGTAGGCTGTGATAGAGAACACGGATTCTCTGTCACAAAAGTCCCGGACTCCGAAAAACCGTTTTCTTTCCTCGTTCGCGACGCGTGATTAATAAATACATTTACGTATCGATCGATCAGCATGGATCGATCGAATTATCGTCCAACACGGAAGTCAACAAACTCTTAGGTTAAGTTGATCCGCGGTGTAAGAGCGAAATCGAATCATGTATATTATTTTTTTTTTTTTTTATTATGAAATATAAGTATTCAAGGGATACTGGTCCCAGAGGGCTTAGGTTCAAGACCTATAGCGCCCGTGAACAAAGATTATACATTACAGACCTTATTATGTATATTATTAATCAAATCATGTATATTGCGACATCTATTAAGGAATAGGTTTAGGATAAGAATCGCGAGATCGATAAGAGCGATCGTTCGAAGGGGCGAAGTTCGGCGATTATGAGACACGTCGCGACATCCGTCGCTACCGATACGAATTACCGTTTCGAACACGTGGGAGCTCCGTAACCGAAGCGACTGAGGAATGACGTCATCAGCGAAGAGGGACCACGACGGTCATCTACGACGCTGAATCGAGCATCGCTACCGGCCGGGGATCATTCCAGGGAGTCATCCAGGCCCCGGCTGAGAACCACAAATCGAGGGACGATTTCCTGCAGGTTACGGGAATCGCCCTCGAAACGAATTCGAAAGGAACATGGAGTTCCCTTCGATCCAGAGATCGTCGATCGATTCGAGGGGTGCACGTGACCCCTCGCAGCCAATCAGGAGGCACGAAGCCTCCCCACTCGACGGAAGACGCCGGAGACGACACCGGAGTCTTCACTTCTGTGCTGGACGCCAACCGAGACGCTTCGCAATCCGAAACGGGCGAAAACGAGAGCCGAGAACGGCACCGAAAGAGAGAGAGAACGAGAGAGCCGTGTCCGAGCCGAGACCGAGAACTCGAGGAGGGAAAACGCAGGAGTTCCGGCGACCTGGGAGTCATCGTGAGTCCCCCCACGGCTATCTTTTGTTTATCAAACGAATTCGAGCGAGCTCAGGAATTGAGCCACCCAAGTCTTGCGGGTGGCCCTCTCCGAGCGAGCTCCAATTACGTGCTCGACCCCAGCTGTCTCGAAGGGGCCGACAGGACTTCGCCCCCTTCTAGTTCTTTTTTTTTGCTTAGTTCTTTTTTTGCATTTTTATAGTATTTTTTTTATTATTATTATTATTCCTTTGGATGTCTTTTTTTTCTTATTATTATTGAATATATTTATTTTCATTTATTTTTCTTCGTGTCGTTTTCTAACGAACCCTCCCCTCTACCATTTTCGCGACCTGAGCTGGTCGACGCGGTGCATTGCACCTGGCGCCCGCGACCTGGATTCCTTTCCTTTTTAGAAGATTTTCAGGTGATAAGAAGTGACGTGACAGGGGTTACGGTCCCCTGTCTTAGGATAGCGAGATCCACGTCACAAGGCATTATAAAACGCTTCTACCGTAAAAATATCAAGTTTGTCACTTGATAATTTCAATTAAAAAATTGAATATGAAAACTTTTGTAATTTTTTAAAAATAAATGTTTTAGCCACAAATTCTGAAAAAATTTCATGATATATAACATACTAATTACAGTATTGCAGATTTTTTCATAATTCTTGCTGGAATGGAAATTAATCTTAAACTGCAAATCATGTTTCGCTTAATAACTACCCTAATAATAAGCGTAGGTGGTTAAAACTTCGTGGAAATGGATTTCTTAGAAAGCTTTTTCGATTGACGTAACATAAGTTCAACTTGGTTTAGGGCACTTTTATAATGCTTATTCGGCTATACTCTTTGAAGGAATTTCTCGAGTTTCTAAAAAATTACAAATCGGTATCTTGGTCGATTTATAAAAATGTAATAAATTTTTTAGAATTTGATGACTTCAAAATTTATCAATCAACGACTTTGATGAGATTTTAAATAAAATTTAAATATTTATAGTTTTGTCGATAAAAAGTTATAGTAATAATGATAATAATGATAATAATGAGCAGCTATAATAATAGTTATAAAAAGTAACTCTAATATAATATTAAAAGAATCAAGAGACACGGTAGTTTCTCGAGACAAGTTCATGTATGAATTGGGCTCGAGCGTTAACGTGTATCTATTCTCGAAGCAATTAGCTGCGGGCACATGAAAAATAGCCGAAGCATGCTGTGTATATACACGACAAATACATTCAAAGGCTGTCTGTCGCTTCCTATACACGGTAACTGTGTATATATACACGGCTGGAATGTCTTCACCCACTGACAGGCCGTTTGCAACACGCAGTGGCACTGAGATATGCGTGTCGTCCGTACTACATTTAAGAAACACATTCACATGTATAAACACTGTGACAGAGAACGATTCTCTGCCCCAAAAAGTCCCGTAACCCGTGACACGCGGAAACTCGGATCGATAATTGAGGTTAGAAACCGCGGTAGATTGACAATTATCGATCCGACCTGGAAGTCCCTCTAGTCTGTAAGGTAATAGCTTGTAAGATAATCTATTGCGTCCCGACTCAGTCGGTAACATGTATTAGAACCGACGCCAGATTTGAAACGGCGTATGATTTAGAATGTTAAGATCGATATTGTATAATCGGACCGATAGCGACATCGGTCGGCCGAAACCCGAAATGTTACGTACGGCACGCTGACCCCTCAAAAGCGACGACGAATGAAGAGAGCCATGGAGCACGACACTTCCGGGGAGAAAACTTCGTAGTTCAACTCCACGATTGAGAGTCCCGAAATCCCGAGGGAAATACTCGCTGCCACAAGATTCACGCGGGACAGGAGGCCGAATATTCGGCGGAGTCCCCGACAGCCGCATCCGGTTTCCATGGGAGAGATACGATCCCTGTCGTATCGGGCGAGACTCTCAACGACTCGAGAGGTTCTCGCCAAATCGGAGAAGAAACCGGAAACGGCAACTTCCACGTTGGATCGGAGACTAGCTGCACGCCCGATCGCTCTCCGCGATAAATTTTGCCGATTTCTCGGAGACGTTAGCAGAAAAGGGACGTTACGTGAAACTCCCGTGTGCCCAAGAGGTTCGGAGGTTCCCCGGATAGACCAGAAGGAGGAACCGGGAGATATCGAAGCCCGGACGACCGAGTTTCCGAAGACGACCGGTGTACGGTAAGGGCCACCATCTTCCATATAAAGACGACCGAGTGGGCTCGGCGCTTCCCGTATGCCAACGGGGAGCCCAAAATCGATTTTGAGCGGGCTCAGCGTGCCCTGGTCGGCAATGTTCTTTTATTTGTTATTTTTCTTTTGTCTCTGTTCGAACTGAATATAGCTGCTTCTTTTTTTTATTTATTTTGCGTTTTTCTTTTTGCTTGACCGTGTCGAACCCTCCCCTCTTCCATATACTGGCTCAGCCGGAGCATTTTAGATCCCCGGAATCGTGGTACTCAGTACCTGGCGCCCAAAACCCCCTAGTATTCTTTGCATGAATAAGTTTTTCTAGGATCGAGAACGTCGGAGATCGGGGTCGCGAGACCCCCCTTTAGTGACGTGACGAATTCCACGTCACAACACTAATTTAAATTTGACAATTGTTATACAACACCATATTTCACATTAATCCTACATTTTCAGAAAACCCTTACAGTACACCGAAATATGATAATTTAGAAAATGCGTAGAAATTATTCAAGGGAAATACCTTTTACAACTTAAGTACTACCAAATGTTTTACTCCTCAGTTCTATTTATCACTTGCATTACCATCTTTTATAATCGTTCTCCTTCTCCTTACTAATAGACTTTTACAACTCTTCGGAAAGGAAAAGGATTACATCGGCCTTCCACATGTTTGCCATATTTCAGAATACTGCATATCCAGTGCGACGCCCGTTCGCCGACGTCACTGGGCTCACGGACGCTAATTGGTCCGTGGTCTTACAGCCCGTAAGTTGGGGTGGGAGAGCGAACCTCAGTTGGGGCCTATGCAGCCCAGCTGCAGTCGAATAGGCGCCAATTGCCACAGTCGTTCGCCTCCCACTCCAATCCACTCGCTGAACGGTGCTCAAAATCGTGGCGTGGTGATTACCCTAATCCTAACACTATTTATGCACCCAATTAGTCCCTGCCTAGCTCAGTCTCAAGGAAACCTTCGTGGGTTCTCTGGGTAATCTAGAATAAATAGTGAAGTCTCGCGTAAGACAAAAAAAACGAATCAACAATATATTTCCATATAAAGATAAAAATATAACGCATATACTATTATTACTGAGTGCAACGCATCGTCTCAACGTTCGAACCCGAAACGCCAATCACCCGTACGCAACATCACCACGCGAGTCATCCATTCTTCTCACATTCCATATACAATATTATACACATACGAATCCTATTCTACCTCGATCATATGGGATAATCCCCTTAACCGGGTGACGCAACTATGGACATTTAATATTCCGCGAATCGAAAATATACATAACGCGATTCGTACGCTCGAAAGTTCACGTGTACTTATCGGTTTGCAGTCGAGTCGGTGACTTCCCCTTCCCTGCTACGGCTGGGTCTCGGCTACCATGGCTCCCGAGCAGCTGGCTCGCCGTCGCTGGTCGTTCGGTAGGCTGGGTGACGTCACACGTCACAGCCCAGCTGACCCTCGATGAGCTGGGGACCTGCCCCTCTCCTTGACTCGATGCCGCTAGCTGGTTGCTGAGCGGAGCGAATGCACCTTGCACCCGTTCCGTGATGGTCCTTCGATGACTCCCCGAATGCAACTTCCCACTGACCGGGATGGAGGTCACGATGGTGGGCAGGCTGGGTTTCCTCCAGGAAACCCGGGAGGATTGTCGGTGGAGTGGACCTCTGGCTTCCCCTCAGTTGGCACGGGGATCCCTCAACTCCGATAAGGTGTGGAGGCACTTTTCCCCACAGTGGGAGTGATTCCTGCGGGAATCCACTTCCGGTCACAACCACACACTCTCGAGTCCGGAAATGTCCTACGGTTGCTACAGTCCCTTTTCAGGGTCCGGTCCAGTGGACCGTTCTAACTGGGACCCCGAATTCCGTTCCCTTCTCCTCCTCGCGACGCTCTCCACCCTAAGCTGATCTCACTCTTGGAGATACGATACACGGGGCCCGAGGAGAGAGTATCACTTGGGGATCTCACCGGAGATCACCCCTGGGTACGCGACTAAGTTTTCAGCGCGCGATCTTGAAATCCTGAGCCTTTACAACGGTCTCACGGACAGCGCGACGGTACGAACAAAAAGAGCCCCGGGATCCCTGTGGGATCCCTACTTATGTCCTTTTGGCCCGCGCGCGAACATTCTCGATGTTCGCGCGTTTTTCCGCTGTCGTGCCGTGTGAACTCTCTTGTCCAGGGATTAGACGTAGAACCTTCTATGGAATTCTATTGCGTTCAATCCCTGGGGAAATGCAGTTACAGCCTTGCCATCGCGGCCACCTTCCTAATTCCGCAAGGGCTACATTTTAAGCCTACTTCTTATTCTGTGGCGGAATTAGGAAGATGCATACTGCGTTTCCCGCGGTTTTGCTAAATCGCCCCCACCTGTCAATCACGGTTCGCGACGGCGTTTCGCTCCGCTTGGCTCTCCCTCGATTCCCCTGGGCCCCCTACTATTCAAGGACACGGCTATTATGATCGTCGCCGGTGTCTTTATAATCGTAGCCTGAGGCTACGATATTCTATTATTTCGGTATCGGATGATTTTCCGGGGCGAGGTAACATTCTCGAAAGTTGCCTCGTCACACCAGGTATACTAATAAAACCGTAACCTCCAATACTAGCATCATTTCTACCCCTACTTCCAGTTTGATATTATTTTTGAACGCTAGGATAGAAGTAACCACGAAAACAATTTTTGTACGACACAACAGAACAAGATTACACTCGAAACACACAACATATACACTTTGAAACACGAACCTTGTAATTATTTGTTAAAATATTTCCTTGTTTTATTTTAAATCATCGTGTTTTTAATATAAAAAATTAGCGCCTCAAGATTAATTACTCGTGTGCGCGTTCTATCTAACGACGGAACAATATGAGTTGTGTTTTGTTTTCACGAACATCCAAAAGACGAAAAATTTACTTTACCGGCGCACGTTATGTATTGGTTTTTTGTATTATATCCAGATATAAAGTCGGTAATAGTAATACTATGACGAAAAAAAATAAAAATAATAATAATAACAATAATAATACGATGACGCCAAATAAAATAATAATAATAACTCATCGGCTGTCTGTTGCCCAGTGGCGGCTCAACGGTGGGCTAGGCCCTAGGCATTCAAATATGGTCTGTTTTGTTTTCCCGAATATCCAAAAGACGAAAAATTTACCTTGCCGACACACGTTATGTATTGTTTTATATTATCTCGAGATATAAAGCCGATAATAATAATAATATTTGCAAAAAGGAGACAATTCCCCCTAAAAAACACCTCTGGTGCAAAAATGTCGAGACAAGTTCATGTATGAAAAGGGATCTCTCTACAAAAGTTGTGAAATCCAATAACATTAGACAAGCTCGTTTTTTCCATTATGTCAATAGAAAGTAATTACAAAATGGAAAGAATTTTTTCTGTTTACGTGATTAGAACCGGTATTGAACTTGACGGGCCCCGAACAATTCAGATGTTTGAGTATGATGTATAATTATTCATATAATTATTATGTAATCTGATCTTTACTAATTCATAATTCGGTAAAAATAAATTAAATTGTAAGATATTTATTGGTTATCGTTTGGGTTCAGGGCCCGACAAGTTTAATACCGGTTTCTAATCACGTAAACAGAAAAAATTCTTTCCATTTTGTAATTACTTCGTATTGACATAATGGAAATAACGAGCTTGTCTAATGTTATCGGATTTTACAACTTTTGTAGAGAGATCCCTTTTCATACATGAACTTGTCTCGACTTTTTTGCACCAGAGGTGTTTTTTAGGGGGATACGTTTTTCTAGGTCTTAAATAAGAATTTTGCTAAATAAAACAATCTTTGCTATAATATAATGAGTATAATTTACATATTTGGTATGAAAACACTTACAACCTACAAAGTTACAAGTTATATTTTAATTATGAATTAATTATGATAAGCAAACAAGTTAATATATTAATGTGAAATGATTACTAATATAAGTTCGTATGATAAATTTTGAAGTACGGATCTATATATAAGCCAATATCACACTCTTTACACTCGTATCGTGAGTCGGATCTTTTATCACTTTTTCTACAGACGACACATCTGCGTTTTAGTTTTTTATTTCTTGGTTTATAAATAGATGGAAAATGTCGCTCTGTTAACCTCATGAGGATATCAACCGGTCTGCTTTGACGCCGAGTTGCATTATTATGCTGATACTTTGCAACTATTTGTTTTATTACCTGCAAGTGGAATTTTGCCATAAAAATGACTTGTTTTCGATTGTACTTATAAAGGCAATATGAATTCCACACACAAATGTCTATCATGTGGAAAAAAGTTTGCGGTACCACTTCAATGATTTTCGCGTGGTATCTACAGTACTTACAACAATATCGACTTTGTCTATTATGCCCATTGATTTATTATAAACAATAACACATACGAGCTTGGCAACACTCTGTAGTCCTCTATATCTAGAAACGGCTGCAAAATCTGCCGTATGCATAGTTGTAATCATATATACTTCTTTTTTGTCTAACCACTTCATCGCTAACAAACTATTTCACGAACGAAAAGATGCCTCTTCTTTTTTCGGACGTTCTTCAAACTTTGGCATTCCTTGCCTTCTTTTACGAACAGTCCCGCACGCATTGGTACTATTATTATGCCACAAATTCAATAATGCTGGACTCGAATAAAAATTATCTACATAGATTGTGTGACCTTTTCGTAAGAAAGGTCGCAAAAGCGACAAAACTATCGCACCCAATTTTCCAATCCCCATGGCTGCATTTTCAATAGTTGTTGAACGTCCGCAATAAACTATCCCCCTAAAAACACCTCTGGTGCAAAAAAGTCGAGACAAGTTCATGTATGAAAAGGGATCTCTCTACAAAAGTTGTGAAATCCAATAACATTAGACAAGCTCGTTTTTTTCCATTATGCCAATAATACTAATTACAAAACGGAAAGAATTTTTTCTGTCTACCTGATTAGAACCGGTATTGAACTTGTCGGGCCTCGAACCCAAACGATAACCAATAAATACCTTACAATTTAATTTATTTTTACCGGATTATGAATTAGTAAAGATCTGATTACATAATAATAATATGAATAATTATACATCATACTCAAATATCTGAATTGTTCTGGGCCCAACAAGTTCAATACCGGTTCTAATCGGGTAAACAGAAAAAATTCTTTCCGTTTTGTAATTAGTTCGTATTGGCATAATGGAAAAAAACGAGCTTGTCTAATGTTATTGGATTTCACAACTTTTGTAGAGTGATCCCTTTTCATACATGAACTTGTCTCGACTTTTTTGCACCAGAGGTGTTTTTAGGGGGATTTGTCTCCTTTTTGCAAATATTATTATTATTATCGGCTTTATATCTCGAGATAATATAAAACAATACATAACGTGTGTCGGCAAGATAAATTTTTCGTCTTTTGGATATTCGGGAAAAGAAAACAGACCATATTTGAATGCCTAGGGTCTAGCCCACCGTTGAGCCGCCACTGGGCAACAGACAGCCGATGAGTTATTATTATTATTTTATTTGGCGTCATCGTACTATTATTGTTATTATTATTGTTATTTTATTTTATTTCTTTTCGTAATATTATTACTATTACCGATTTTATATCTGGAGATAATATAAAAAACCAATACATAACGTGCGTCGGTAAAGTAAATTTTTCGTCTTTTGGATGTTCGTGAAAACAAATCACAACTCATATCTCAATGCCACTGCGTGTTGCAAACGGCCTTTCAGTGTGTGAAGACATTCCAGCCGTGTATGTATACACAGTTACCGTGTATAGGAAGCGACAGACAGTCTTTGAATGTGTTTGTCGTGTTATACACAGCATGCTTCGGCTATTTTTCATGTGCCCGCAGCTAGTTGCTTCGAGAATAGATACACGTTAGCGCTCGAGCCCAATTCATACATGAACTTGTCTCGAGACACTGCCGTGTCTCTTGATAATGTCTTGCACGTAACCGGTTTTGCCATCGCAAAGCATATAAGATTTGATGCCAAATCTATTCCTTTTTGAAGGAATGTACTGCTTGAATGACAAGCAGCCTTTGTACAATATAAGACTTACATTAATACAAAGATCTTGAAACGGATGGAATGAATCATTGAAGGATTTTTGAAACATATTGACTACATCTGTAATTTTGGCTAAACGATCATCAGTACGCCCAGATTCGTGTGTAAAGTGGATTGTGCTTAGTAATGAGAGATAGCGATCTCTCGTCACAATTTCAGCAAAAATGCTGGATTGTAAGTATTTATCCTTCGACCAATACTATTGTTAGCTTTTTGTTGCGTGTCATCAATAAAAATAACGCAAAAAACAGTAGAGTTCGTCTACTGTCGTCGGGGTGTCCAAATTGTAAACATACTTCTGAGCCCGATGATCGTTAGTTTCATTTGCAATATATTGTACGAGCTCCTCAGAAATAAATAGTTCAAAATAGTCTAAAATTGATGACGATGTGGGTAATTTCTTCTTTATTCCTGAATTCCTCGCGAAAAATGTATGTATTTATGGCATGAAATTTTTAGAGGTCCATGTTATATTGCATTTGGTGTTCTCGGCATCATTTTCGATTGATTCGGATTCCGAATCTGACGTGCTGCATATATTCCTTCGCCGTCTTTTAGGCAAATTAAAAGGATTTTTATTTTCTTCAGTATCAGGCAGTCCATTTTCAAACATTATACCTTTTTTACTTCTTGCATACATTTTGCAAGGGTGTAAACTGTTTCTGAAAATACATTTTCAAATAAAATTCTAACCTGCAATTCCTATTTTTTTACAAATTGAGTACCTCAAGCTCGCCCTTTCAAATTTTTATAAGAATTGTATATGAAATATCCTTTCACTGTCAATGAATATTACGTCTAGATTTTTAACGTGAAACAGTATACGATCGTTTATATATTTCAAACAGGTTGCGTAAAGTGTTGTCTTAACAATGAGTAATTTTAAGAAGTGATCTGTAATCCAATATCTCAATAAAATCAACGAAAATGTTCTGTTGATAACGAAAAAAACCAAATTATCGACTGCAGATTGCCCTTGTATATGAATCGTTTTGATGCCGGATATATTGGGTAACGAACCAGAAGTCGTTGCGTGGCCGCCGCTTATAAGTGGCGCTCGTACCCACAGGACATTTTGTGAGCACCGCTTATAAGCGGTTAATTCCGGATAACATAAAGGGTTAATTCCGGATTAAGCGGAAAATATGTGGTAGGCCGCATGGTCATCTTCAAGCAAGGGTTGTATCACCTCCGTCTTCTTTCCGGACGTTCGAGGATTGGGACCCAGTTGGCGAGTTGAGCTGGCCAGGTGGGGAGCAACACTTCGTACCGGACTTGAATGCCTTTTCCATCTTGGCTCACTTCTGCCGAGAATCCCTTTACTTGAAGGAATTCTGGGCTCCACTGGTGCCGCCGTCGTCCTAGATTCTGGAACCTCTCGGTCGTGAATTGTCGGAGCTCTTGATATGGAAGCGGGGTCTCGAAATCTTCGTGGGGCAGCCACTTTCCCGAGTGGTTTAGGTAAGCCCAGTGTCCTCCTTGACACTAGAACAGGACGTGTGTTCGGGCCGAACACAGTGACCGGGCCTTGACCTAGTTCCCCGTATTTGCCGTAGTTGTCGTGGTGTGGCGGAGCTGTAGCTTTCAACTTTTCCAATTTCTTTGGCATTTATTTTTTACAACTTACCTCTTTAGCGATATATAATAAGTTTTAAATTTTGTGATGCATTCCGGCGAATGCCCATTACAGCGAGGGAAACGCTAGGGAGAATGGAAAAGGGACTGGATAAATGGATAAACGAATGAATGAATGAACTCCTGAATTCCCGCGAAAACCGACGCTTCCTGAGGGGTTACAGGACTCTTCTTTTGAAAAGCATGAGATATCCCAGTTCGAGCAGACCAGGTTCCCTCTTGGAAATTAATCTTCATCCCGTGGATCCGGAAGAAGTCTATTCTTAAGACGCAATCGTAACCCACGCATGGAACTACGCAAATAGTTACTGTTTCTAGGACTCCCTCGATGGGAATTCTCAAGGTAACTGTTCCCGCTACGGGAATAGTATCGTTATTGGCAACGAAAACGGAAAAATCGGCAGGTGTAATGTGTTAAGTGTGTTAAGAGTGTTCCTTGAGTAGATGTCCAGGTCGTTTTCCTAAATAACAGTGCGTCGCCCCGAAGTCCACTAGAGCAGGAAAAAATGATCCAAGCCCTGTAGTGACAAAAAGAATCTGATCCAGTGGCAGCTCCAGTGTCCTCGACAGTCGGCAGCGGAGGTCCTTGTGATGGTAGTTCCTCCGGAATCGGTAGTAAGGCGAAAGGCGGCAGTTTTGCGGCAGGCAGTAGTTTTGTAGAGGCCCCAGGGGGTTCCGAGGAAGCAGAGGCCTAGCCTCTACTGATGCCCTCCTTTTTTGCTGTCCCTTTGAAACGAGCGCAGCTGTGTCAAAAGGGCGCTGTTTCAACGAGCGCAGCAGGAAACATAAACTCCAGGTTCCCCACAACGGTAGCAGAAGATACCTCTATCTTCTGGCCGATGCTGATGCCGGTGTCCAATTTTGTGACAATTTCAGCACTTATCATCCAGTAAGGCTTCTCGATCTGTATGAAGTTAGCATATCATTTGTCAGCATATAAAAAAAGTAGAGTTAGAATAGAAATTGCAACACAATACAAATTATAGCATAAAGACACATGACAGAGTGATTGCGAGCAAATGCCATGATTCTTTTTATTTTTTATGACTTTTGCGAAATAAATTCCCACGTGCTGTAACTATCAGAGTTATTATTATAATATTGCAGTGAAATGTCTAAAATTTTTAGAAAATTTTGTTGTATGTATATCTGGAAAAAAGGTCAAGATATTGTATATAGAGTTTACATTACTTTTTTTATAATAATTTGCCCCACTCTCTGTCGAATTCAGAAATACGAACGCGGATGTGATGGGGAATCGGTTCCTTTTTTAAAACATTTTTTTGTATTTTTATATTTTTCATGTTTTATATATTTTTTTATACTGTAAATTTTTTTACATATTTTTATATATTTTTAATATATCTTTGTTTTGAGAAAGTTCGAAATGAACAGAGGTTCGGATGTACCTTGGGGAAAAGGTGGAGGAGAGTTGTTCGCGATCGCGAAAGGTAAGGGGGGAGCGGAGCTGAGCCGGGACCCACCGGACAGTCTCCCTCTCCCAGAGCTGGTCCCCACTCGCAGCGTCTCCCACCTCGCAGCGATCTCGCCGAGCACGATATCGGCGAGATCGTTGCCGTTGCAGGCAGTCGCTCGCTCGACCCGAGCCCCTTCAGACGGGGACTCTATGTATGCTTTTAGGCTACACTGGTAAGTCTGGTAAAATCAACCATCCATACCTTCTCCCACGAGGCGTTCTCGTGATCATAGAGCTAACGCGGTGTTCGCGTTATACCTTTCCTAGTGCGGTGTTCGCACTTCCTTAAAGCGGTGTTCGCTTCCTTTTCTAGTGCGGTGTTCGCACTTTGTAGTGTCTTTGAGACAACTCGAGGTTGTTACGTACCGACTCTATATGAGTGGGTGCGTATATGCTCAACCTCTACTACCTCTACAACCTCTACTCTGATATCGCGTAAGCGATACTCTTCCGTATGAGATATCTCCGAGTATAGTAGGACTGACCATGCACGTATTACTTGAGCGGCTAAGGAATACGGGTGGCGGGATACTTGCACCTTAAAGTACTAAAGTACACCTTGCTGAAAGTGATTAGAACATTGAAAGAATGATTCGGAAAAATAAGGGGTTTAATTTAGATTAAATATCTTATTAGTATTTATTATTCTTGAAAACTTACAACTGTGAGTAATACAAATAGAACGTAATTTCGATGATTTGACTCTAACGGCTTATATTCTGTTTCCTACGTGTACAAAGAATATAAGTCCCTTTTACTTGCTTTATGATCGACTTTTGGAATTTGAGAGAAAGAATGAAGCTTGGGTGAGAGAGTAGGTCTTCCTCAGGAGCTTGGGTTTACTAAGCGGTCAGCGGCCTAATAGGTTCTTCCTTGTACGGATCCAACAGGAAGACTGACAATAGATAATACTCAGCACGCGTGACGTTCTTATGTGTGCCAGGCGTGCCTACCCTATGGGTGCGCTACGTCTATAAGCTATCGGCAGAGGATAGTCGTACAAAGACAAACGGTTAGTGGACGAGCCCCTTACACCGAGCTTGCCTGAGACCAGACTCTCTGAAAACTAGTGATTTCCCTGATATTTATACAATCAAATTGAGTGGGGGTCGAAAAGTTAATAATTAGTTTCTGGGGGGCACATGTACATGGAGTGTACATGTGTGTTCTTATATTCTTTGTAGATAAGCAGCTGACTGTGCTGGAGGTGAATGACAGAGGTGTATGTGACACATGTGCTGCGTTTGCAGAAGATGTGCTCTTGAATGTTTCATGCTTGCTTCGAGATTGCTTATAACTTAATGATAGATCTTATGATAAATTATAACGAAAGGAAGTATTTAAATAATGAGCCATTTGGTTCGTAACAGACCCCTCCCCACTTCCTTTTGTAAGAATTTATCACGAAGGCAGAAAGGAATATGTTAAAGAAAAATGTACCTCGGTCCGCCACGCTGCCAAGACACACGTAATTCTATCCAAGATAAGAAGAAAGTTTAACTCTATATTTAACTTTAAGCTACTATTACTAGTTGTTTTGACTAAACTACGGATACCTCCCCCAGTCCCTATAGGTTCTGTATTTTTGATATTTGCGATTATCATTAATAATGTTTGTATATATATTATTGTTATATTTTTAAATGTCCCTTAGAGTTCGAGCAAACGACAATAGTCACAATTTAAATCACTGCACTCAAAAGGTTCGTTAGAGTCCGTATTTGATAATTGCACCACTTGATTTAGATTTGTGTTCTTCATTGGGGATTTATCTTCAATGCGGTTTGATGTTGGAGGGCTTCCTTCCGGTTGTCCAGATTTCGTGGGCCGTGAGGTTGTTGGTATTAGTGAACGATAACACAGGGGTTTTGTGTCACGTGTCTTTTGGCGCTTCAATTTTTGAAGATCGTCCGACGTTGAGACCAATAAGAGTTCGTCGTCGCTGTCGTCTCCAAAAAGTTCATTGGCTTGTTGAAATTTGTGAAGTCCGTCTCCCGTTTGCGTAAATTTTGATTTTTTCCATATTGTTGAGGTCTGTGTAGATTTGGCTTTTCTGTATATGTAATGGTAATCGGAGTACCATGGACACTACAGCCGCATGTTATAGTTATATACTTATGTTTTCCTCTGATGACATATGTATACCCGGCGCGTGCCTTAATACTCTTCTTTGTCAGCTGGAGAGCCTTGATAGTGATATGAAGTTTTCCAAAATGCAAGTTTGCATTTTTGTGTGTTGCGGGCCCAGTTTTCATCTAACTGTCGACCCGAGTATTTAGAAATATGGACTTCCGAAATAGTGCGGACTGGGTTTGGGAGCCAAGAAAGATTGAACGGCTGGATGTAAGTATAAGTGAATATTATATTCTTCTTTTCCTCTTGTATTCTTTCCCCTTTTTTTTTATTTCTTATTATTTATTTATTTATTTTTTTCGAATTTCAGATTATGAATCTGCGTCTGGTCGCGCAGCAACCGGAGTATAGGGGAATTGTCATTTCTATTGATTATAGACAATCGGTAAGTATTGTTTGAGTTGTTTTAACTTAGGTGTTGTTATTATTATTTTTTTTGTTGTTGTTAATGATCTTCTGTTCTTTTGTTTGTCCAGATTCGACGCCAACGAAGACGCCTTCGCCGGGAGGTAGACGCGATTTGGACAGGTTGGGATGATTTGGGCGTCTTAGAAATGTTTTTTGAGGAGGGGGACGAGAATTTCGGATTTTTCTACACCCACTTCAACATGACACGTGGATTTTTTAAGGTGGCGCCCACCCCCACACGTCGTTGACATGTTTTTTTTTTTCTCTTTTTGAAAACTTTTATTTTGGTTTGTGTATATTTAATCACTGAAAATATAATTATAAATTAGCAAATTTTCTCTATTTATTTCATTTCCCGTTTTTTTTTTTTTTTAGATTAGTATTGATAATTTGGAGATCAATAAATTTATAAATGTAATTTAATTATATTGTTGTATTTGTTCTTTTTTCATTTATATATATATGCGTGTTTTAGCTTATCGTTGTGTTTTAAAATTTGTTTGCCATTTTCCTTTTGTAGAACACAGGTATTCTGTTCTAGGGCGTTCAAAACTTTGTATGGTCCTTTAAATTTAGCGTCAAATTTTCCAGTTTTTGTTTCTTTTTTTACATATACGTAGTCTCCTGGTTTAAAATTTACTGGTTTAATTTTTTTGTCGTATTTTAATTTTGAGATGTGTTTAGCCTTGTTCAAATTATTTCCTCCTATTTTGACTAGTTCGTGTAGGCGTTCGACCAGGTTCGTCATATATTTTGTGGTCGACGGTAGATGTTCTTTTAATGGAAAAGTTTCGGGGGTTTTCATAACCTTTCCGTATGCCATTTCGTAGGGTGTGAAATTTGTTGCCTCGTGGACGGTAGCGTTGTAAGATTGCATGGCGAACGGTAGCAATTCGTCCCATTCGTCGCATTCGCTCACGAAGTGTTTCAGGTAATCCACAAGTACTGCGTGACTTCTTTCCAAGGATCCATTAGATTGTGGATGGTATCCTGATGTCTTCTCGTGGTGTATGTTGTTACTTTCCAGGAAATCCTTCATCTTGGTGTTCAAAAAGCTCTTTCCGTTATCTGTTAGCATAATTAAGGGAGTTCCGTGTTGCGCAAAATAAAGCCTATCCAGTGTTCGAATTACCGTGTCACTTTTCATGTCTGGTATTTCGAAAGCGCTTCCAAATTTTGTTAGTAGGTCCAGAACTGTTAGGATGTATTTATTTCCATTTTCGGTTCGTGGTAGGGGACCTACTATATCGACTGCTATTTTCTCCCATGCTGAGACGGGTGTGTCGGTGATAACCATTGGTTCACGTGTTAAGACTCTGGTGATTTTCCGTCGTTGGCATCCATCGCAGCATCGTAGAAAGTCTTGGATATGATTGCGCATTCCTGGCCAATAATATCGTTGTCTAATTAGATGATAAGTCTTTTTCACTCCCTTGTGTCCTCCAATCATACCTTCGTGCCATTCTTGTATTATGGTTTTTCTAAGTTCCGGTGGAGGGGTTTCTATTTCTTCGGTGCATAGAGTTATTTTAATTTTAACGTTGAAAAATACTTTTTGTATTATCTCCGTTAATGAGTCGGTTGAAAAATGATCCAGGTCGTTCCCTCTAATGGGTATACGTATATCGTCGACCTTGTAATGCATAAGAGACTTTTTTAAAGCTTGCAGAGCCTGTGTCAGCAGATTCGTTGTTACTGAATCATAGCAATTTTCCATTGTTATCACGCTTAATAAGTAATTATTTTTACGTTTTGAAACTATTACTTGTCCTATTTTTGAATTGATGAATTTATCATTTTCTGGTTTGAATTTGCCCAAATCTTTTATTTGTTTATTTATGGGTGAAGTAAATTGTAAATCCAAAGGTATGAAATGGCAGTAATTTCCCTTCTGCATGAGCAAAGTTTCGTGAGATGGGACTATTTTGCAAAGCTTATATTTTTCTTTGTTTGTGTCTAAGTATGAGTCGGATTCGTCAGAACTAAATTCGTTGCCCGAGGAATTTTCAGAATCCGAAGATTCTATTGCAACGTCTGGTAATGATATGGTACTTGAATGTGACGTTTGTTTATAGGTGGGGATTGAAGAAGATCGGTTTTCCTTTGAAGTTCTTATGCCCGGAGTTGATTGCGCTGTGGGTAACATACTTTTTCTAGGTGTGGGCATAAAGCTTACTCTTTTCCTGGGTTTGTTGTTTCCGGTAATGATCGTATTTCCTTCCCTTAACTTCCCTTGATCCAGAGATGTAGATGACAGATTTTTCGAAAGTCTTCGTAAATGGGCTTTTGCTTCCTGAAGGCTGAGATTTTGGGTTTCTTCAAGACAGTCTCTTTCTCTTTGTGCAGCTTCCTTCGTGTTTACTACTAATGGAGCTTTTTCTGAAACATTTATTTTTTCATCTTTGTGGAGACTTAGTACAGCTTCAGTTTCATCGATGTCTTCCCATTCGCTAGATGTTGATTCTGTAGAGTTTAATTTTGTTGGTCTCGGAGAAGTATTTTTGCATCTTTCTAGAGATTCAAACATTTCTCGAGATCGTGGAGATTCCAATTCTGAGAGATGTTTAAGGAGTGTATCGTTGACTTGTGAGAGTGACGTATGTGAGTCATCTGAGAGGATTTGTGTTTCCTCGTGTTGAGTATCTTCTTCCGTATCTGTAGAAGGTTCAGCGTACGTTCCTGGTGGTTTCCTGGTCCGAATTTTAATTCTGTCAGCTATTGTGCTGGTGTCAGTAGGAGTAACCTTGACTGGGGTTGCATAGTCGGGGTCGTCATTTTTCCCTTTGCTTATAGGAAAACAGGTGATGGGGTTCCTTGATAATGCATCCGCATTGGTGTTGGTCTTGCCTTTTTTGTAAGTTACTTTATAATCATATTCGGCTAGTTTTAGCCTCCATCTCATTAGACGTGATGTTGGATCCTTTACCGAATAAAGCCATTGTAGCGGCATGTGATCGGTGATTAGTGTGAACTTTTTCCCGTAAAGGTAAGGTCTGAAGTAATTTACGGCATAAACTATTGCAAGGCATTCTTTTTCTGTTGTTGAATAATTTTTTTCTGCTGGATTTAGTATTCTTGACACATAAGCAATGGGATGTTCTTGGCCATTTATTTCTTGTGATAATACGGCTCCTATTGCGTAATCTGATGCGTCTGTAGTGAGTAAGAATGGATTTTCAAAATGTGGACATTTCAAAATAGGTTCCTTGCATAGTTCATTTCGCAAGTCTTCAAAGCTAGACTGTTGTTCGTTCCCCCAAACAAAGGGTTTTCCTTTCTTTAATAACTCTGTCAAAGGTTTGGAGCGTTTGGCATAGTTGTCTATGAATCTTCTATAATATCCAGTTAGCCCTAAAAATTCTCTAATATTTTTAGCATTTTTTGGTACAGGAAAATTTTGTACTGCTTTTAGTTTTCTAGGGTCCGGTTTCACACTTCCTTCTGCTAGAATATGTCCTAAATAAGTAACTTCCTTTTGTAGGAATTCACATTTGTCTGGTTGCAGGGAAAGTCCGTGGTCTTTGAGTCGTCTTAATAGGCGTCTTACTTTAATTCCATGTTCTTCTAGAGAGCTTGAATAGATAACGATGTCGTCTAAATAAACAAATAATTCAATTCCCTGTAATCCGGTTAAGATATGGTCCATAACTCTTTGAAAGGTAGCTGGGGCATTCTTGAGCCCGAAAGGCATTCTCACATACTCGTAGTGACCGTTTGGTGTAGTAAAGGCCGTTTTTGGTTGGTCCTTTGGTTCCATTCCGATTTGATGAAATCCACTTGCTAAATCGAAACACGAGTAATATTTAGCACTGCCAAGTTTATCGAGTATTTCAGTTATACATGGGAGAGGATAGCTGTCTCCAATAGTTTTTTCGTTAAGTGCTCGATAATCAATTACCATTCTCCAGCGCTTATTTCCTTGCGAATCATCCTTTTTGGGTACTATCCAAAGTGGTGAATTGTATGGTGAATGTGATGGTTTAATTATGTCGTTTTTAAGTAGATCACAAACTTGTTTTTTTATTTCTTCCTGGTGTATCGGAGGGTAACGGTATTGCCTGGTGTTGATAGGAATATCATCTATTGTAGGGATTGTGTGAGTAACTGTTGTTGTTTTCCCTAATTTATCTCCTGGAAGGTAGAATAGATCTGGAAATTCCTTTATAATATCCAGAACATGTCGTTTTTCTTCTGTATTTAAATGATCTAATTTAAGACAATTTTTGATCCGAGAAATTCGATCTGTAGCTTGATTTTCATGTTTTTCGGAGCCAGAATCTGAAGAATATTCACATGAGTCCATTTGTAGAATTTCTTGAGCGTCTAGTTCAATTTCAATAGGATTTTCATTGGTGTTGGTGGCAATAGTGTAACATATGCCGTTCCTATTAGTAACGACAGCTTCTCCGATATATATGTCGGGGTGTGTCTTGATCCTAGGTAAATATCCTTCCGACACTCCTGTGTTTTTAATTTTAATAGGAATTTGCTTTTGGCATCGACCTTCAATTATCAATCGTGTTTTCTGGAGTTCTTTGGAGAGTGTTTCCATTTCTTGTTGGTTACTGAATCTGACAGGTCTTATGGGATCGTTTATAGAAACCATTGTTCCATGGTGGAAAGAAAGTTCTGCTTCTTCTTGCTGGAGTAGTGCAGCGCCTATTATTCCGTCTCCTGGAATGTTTAATCCTTTATAAACGTGGAAAATTCCATCAATGTTGTTAACTCTTAGAATGATTGTCCCTTCGGTATATTCAGGTTCTTGGGTAATACCATGGACTTCTCTAATTTCATAGTCTATGAAATGTATAGGTTTTGATAAAGCGTTATGATTGACAAGATTGATTGATGACCCTGAATCTAAAATAAATTCTCCATATCCCTTTTTCAGTTGGGGAACTTGTGTTCTTATTTTCGCGATCACTCCTTCTTTGAGTAAGCACCTTTTTCTTGGTTCCTTTGTATAAGCGTCACGGGTTTGTTTCCGAGTCTCGGAGGGTCTTCGTGGCGACCGCGCTCGTAGTTTAAAGAAACAGGTGAAGGTTCCCTTGAAGTTCCCACTGGCGTTCTGCTAGGACTTCTATTGCGATTGTAAGGGTTGTAATTACAGTGCATTGGGTCGTGTCCCTTTTTGCCGCAATAAGCGCAAAAGTGTTTATTCACATCTAAATACTTGGGATATCTTCTGAGTAATTTTGGTGGTTCCTCGGGATGAAGTGAGGGCTCATTTCCCTTTTGTTTGTAGGTATTATTGGGAACATTATTTCGGTTCAATGGAGTTTGTCCGATTGCTGTTAAAATCATTGAAGAGAGTTTGTCAATGATTTTCTTTTCTCTTTTATTTCCATCTGAGTCATCAGAATCGCTGGAGTCATCACGGCTGTGTCTCTTAAAGCGATGTTTTCGATATTTCCGTGAGCTGGGCTTGTAGCGGTGTTCCGTTTCAGCTTCGTCACTGTCGGTTTCGGTTACATCCGAAAGATTTTTCGCAGCTCGCGTTCTGTTTTTCCAAGCACGTGCTTCCTCGTCCACGTCGTCGAAGGCTTTTTGGATGTCGGTATATTTGCGTGCTCGGAAAACTGTGTAATAGCGTCGTGGTAATCCTCGGAGAAAGTTTGTAATGATGGATTCGTTGAAATTTTCAAGTACGTGTTCTCGAGCATTTTCTTTGTATTCATTTATAATAGCCGCTTCCGTATCTCTGTATAATTTATTTGTTCTTGAGATGTATTGTGTTATATCTTCGTGATTTCTTATTTTCAACCGTGCTATTTCTCCTTGGTAGTGATTGAAATCTTTTCCCGATGAAAATTTCTTATTCAGCACAGTGATAAATTCCTGAGTCGTGGAAATATTTTTTCCGAGTATGATGTTCTTTGCAGTCCCAGTTAATTTGCTTTTTAATATTTCCAGGAAGCGTTCCTCGTCATCTTCCGTGACAAATTTGGCGGCGACCTTTATTTGTCGTACAAATTTCGAAAGTGAATCGGTCGTGCCGTTGTATGTATCAATTAGACTTGTGGTGGTTATCAACTGATTTCCTTGTCTAGTGACGCGATTGCTTTCCTCTAGTGACTCTATTAAACGCCGGATACTTTCGTCGGCCATTTTGAAAGCAAATTGCACCCTTTTTCCCTTTACAATTAAAATGAATGCGAATTCCTTTCTTTCGATGTTGCACAATCGGCAAGTTTTGCAAAGATTGAGAAAGAAAAGCAAAGTAAAATAAAAGAAAGCTGAGAGAGAATTAAAAGAGATGTATATATATACACGAGCGTCTGAGGTTTCAAGGATATAGGTGTCGAGCCGAACAAGGAAATGCGTATACTCAATATTGCATTTCTTGCGACTCTAGATAGGTAAAAGGAGTGAGGTAGATACAAAGTCTCTACACCCCTTTATGTGCCCAAAAATATAGCGGGAAAGAGTATATGCACAGTATCTCTATCCGTTTATACTTCGGAGGAAGTTGGAAATCACGCCTTTAATTCGTACACATTGAACATGGAAATACACACTCATATGTGGCGTCTCAAAGGTGTGAAAAGTCTCATGTGCTCATGTACAAACAATATCACTTCTTTAAATGCCTGCTTATCTCTGCATAAGGTAAGGATGTATAGGAATGGTATGTGGATGAGAGGAAACACAAGAAATAACAAGTATACTCAATATCAAGTTCCTTCCGGTTTTAGATAGGTAGAGGTACTACAGAAACAACGGTATCCTCAAGATCCGATGCTCTGGTACCTTCTTATAAAAAGGATAATTATGTATTCAAAATGCCGAGTTCAGTAGAACAAAGACTCTGAGTCAGCTAAATACATACGGAGGAAATTTGTAGTGCAGTGATAAGAGCCAAATATTTATTTGTGATTAGGGAAAAAAAAAAATTTTATAATTTCTTTCGCGAGCTTGGTATCCCACCGCTGTCACCAATTCTGTTACGTACCGACTCTATATGAGTGGGTGCGTATATGCTCAACCTCTACTACCTCTACAACCTCTACTCTGATATCGCGTAAGCGATACTCTTCCGTATGAGATATCTCCGAGTATAGTAGGACTGACCATGCACGTATTACTTGAGCGGCTAAGGAATACGGGTGGCGGGATACTTGCACCTTAAAGTACTAAAGTACACCTTGCTGAAAGTGATTAGAACATTGAAAGAATGATTCGGAAAAATAAGGGGTTTAATTTAGATTAAATATCTTATTAGTATTTATTATTCTTGAAAACTTACAACTGTGAGTAATACAAATAGAACGTAATTTCGATGATTTGACTCTAACGGCTTATATTCTGTTTCCTACGTGTACAAAGAATATAAGTCCCTTTTACTTGCTTTATGATCGACTTTTGGAATTTGAGAGAAAGAATGAAGCTTGGGTGAGAGAGTAGGTCTTCCTCAGGAGCTTGGGTTTACTAAGCGGTCAGCGGCCTAATAGGTTCTTCCTTGTACGGATCCAACAGGAAGACTGACAATAGATAATACTCAGCACGCGTGACGTTCTTATGTGTGCCAGGCGTGCCTACCCTATGGGTGCGCTACGTCTATAAGCTATCGGCAGAGGATAGTCGTACAAAGACAAACGGTTAGTGGACGAGCCCCTTACACCGAGCTTGCCTGAGACCAGACTCTCTGAAAAGTAGTGATTTCCCTGATATTTATACAATCAAATTGAGTGGGGGTCGAAAAGTTAATAATTAGTTTCTGGGGGGCACATGTACATGGAGTGTACATGTGTGTTCTTATATTCTTTGTAGATAAGCAGCTGACTGTGCTGGAGGTGAATGACAGAGGTGTATGTGACACATGTGCTGCGTTTGCAGAAGATGTGCTCTTGAATGTTTCATGCTTGCTTCGAGATTGCTTATAACTTAATGATAGATCTTATGATAAATTATAACGAAAGGAAGTATTTAAATAATGAGCCATTTGGTTCGTAACAAGGTGTTCTCGGGTTGTCTTTCCTTCGGGGATTAGCCCCATTTTCGCTCCCAACCCTCCGGCTTCCAGGCGCCCTAGCGCCTGGTCCAGGCGGAGTTCGCCTCGCGCGTCACAGCGGAGCTCGCTTTGCGCGTCATTTTCGGGTATCTTAGCACTCATTGCACGAGCCTCGCGCTCGGAGACTTAGAGCCTTTCTTTTTCTGTAAAGTTTTTTTTTTTATTTATTGTTGAAAAATATAGTATTACGTTTCTCGTTAAGTCTCTTCTTTTTCTTTATTAGCGTCTCCTACCCTTGTCCGTCCGAGCGAGCCGAACGTTCTGCGCTACCACCGGTAGTCTCCGCTTTGTTTCTTTGTATTTGTGGTGATCGGGATTTGCCCGTCGTTACAGTCTCGCACAAGAGTCTTAAATGAATGTGTTAAGAAATCAAAACACCAGAGAAATAAACAAAACTATAACGATTTATTCTAAACTTAGCGGTTGCGAACCGTTTTCCCTTTCGGTAGAGTTATACTGTGTTTTTTTTTGCGAATCGCGGGAGACTACTACAAAGAGAAGATCTTCGAGAATATTTTCTTTGATTAGAAACGCGAAGAAAGAAGACTTCTCAGAGTCGAGACGCGAATAACACTAGACTCGAAATCGGAATCGCGACGCGATTCTCACGAAATATTTCGAGAGAGGAAAATTAAATTATATTCGCGAGACAAAGGATGAGTTTGTATGATCAACCTACCGCGTTACAAAAAGTTGTTATGATTCTCGGAACGTTTGGTAGATCACACCGTGAGAAGATTCGCGACAATCAGAATTATAAACGTTGAGAATTATTGACACATACATAGATTTCAAAAGAAAAGAAAACTAAAGGCGAGAGATCTTAAATAGATATATCATTCGTAATTTAGAGTCTTTAAATTAAATTAAATTAAATTCTCTCTTGCTCGAACATTACTGCCCGCCTTGCCATCGGGTACGATGGAGAAACTAGAGACACATTGTCCGCGTATCGCTAATCTGTAGCGACTGGCAGAACGCAAAGTTTTGTGATCGGCCTCTTGAATGTCGATGTTGAGGTCTTGACCGTCACAACTCGAACTTGTCCATCCTGTCCGGGATGGATCTCAATGATCTTAGCGAGTGGCCAGAGAGAGGGAGGATAATTCTCATTTTTTATGAGAACAATCGATCCCAATTTGATGTTCTTCTCGAATCTTCGCCACTTGGTGAATTTCTGCAGTGATTGTAGGTGATAAGGAGGTTTAACACTTTAGTCACATAACGAACTTGTCGAACTAGAAGGAGTGCTGCACACAGTTCGAGACGGGGAATAGTAATTTTGCGAATAGGTGCTACTTTGGTTTTAGCGCAAAGTAGTGACGTGCTAATTTCGTCGTCTTCGGAAGTTACTCGCAGGTAAATTACCGCGCCAAGAGCTGTTTGAGAGGCATCCGAAAATCCGTGAATTTCGATTGCACAACACGACGCGAACGTATGAACCCAACGAGGGATGCGAACAAGCGAAATTTCCTGCAGATCTTCGAGAAACCGTTGCCACTTTACCGCGAGTTCTTGTGGCAAAGGTTCGTCCCAGTCGAACTTGATGCACCAAAGAGTTTGCATAAACACCTTCGCTCGAATTAGGATAGGCGCAAGCCATCCTAGAGGATCGAAGAGCTGCGAAATCTGCGAAAGTACTCGTCGTTTGGTAATGTCAGGAGAATCGGAAGTCGCGAAGCGTTGAGGAACGAACGTGAAGACGTCTTCTTTGGAATTCCATGCGAGTCCAAGCATTCGGAAGACTGAATCTTCGTCGAAGCGAAGGGATGAGGCTGCTGCGCGATTTTCTTCCGCGATATTCTCAAGGAGGTCCTCTACGTTAGATGCCCACTTTTGAAGTTTGAACCCTCCATTCTCCAGCAATTGCACCACTTGAAGCATCTTTTCGCGACCTTCTTCGACGCTATCTGCTCCAGAAAGGATGTCATCTACGTACATATTTTGAGTGATGACCTCACTGGCGAGTGGAAATTCACCACCGTCATCTTCAACCAATTGTCGCAAGACGCGAATAGCTAAATACGGTGCACAGGTAAGTCCATAGGTAACAGTACGCAATTGATACTCCTGGATCGCGTGGTCCTGGGATTCTCTCCAAAGAATGCGTTGAAGATCCCTATCGTCCTCGTTGACGATAATCTGCCGATACATTTTTACAATGTCAGCAGAGAAGACGATCTTATATCTGCGCCAACGCAATAAAACATCGGCGAGGTCGAGTTGGAGCTTTGGTCCAACTAGAAGATGATCGTTGAGGGAATATCCACTACTTGTTTTTTGAGACCCGTTGAAAACAACTCTCAATTTAGTAGTGGCGCTCGATTCACGATAAACACCGTGGTGAGGGAGATAGAACACTCGCGTAGGATTCTTGAGGAGATTTGTAGTACAATTCATGTGTCCGAGAGAATTGTATTCGCGAAGAAACTCTACATACGCGGTTTTGAATTAAGGTTGCTTTTGAAACCGATTTTCTAAACTCGAAAACATATGAACAGCGGATGAACGCGAATTACCGAGATTTAGAGAGTCATGTTTGAGAGATAGACGTACGACGTACCGACCGCACTTATCGCGAGCGACAGTTTCCCGAAAAAAGTCTTCGCACTTCTTTTCTTCGGGATGAAGTTGGGAAGGTTGCGCTATCTCTTCTTGAATCCAGAATCGCTGAATTAGATCATTTAACTGATGATCGAGAGTGCACTGAAATCCCTGAGTGGAAGCGCAATGAGTCGCAACAGTCGCTTCGAAAGGCACCGAGCCCGATAAAACCCAACCAAGTCTAGTATTTTGCGCAATTCGAGTTCCTGGAGAGCCTTTACGGATATTCTCCAAAATTACATAACTATAAATGTCTGCTCCAAGAATTAAGTCAATTGGCTTCGGATTCGCGAAATCAGAATCAGCCAAGCAAATTCCTTTCAAATGAGGCCATTCTTTTACCATCAGGCGGAACGAGGGTAAAAATGATGTTAATCGCGGTAACACAAGAGCATTTAATCGGCACGAAAATGACGAATCTACACGAGACTGTATATTGACCGTTGCTAAGCCGCGTGTGACGCCCGATTGCTGTGCTCCAACTCCAATTACTGGGATTGTAGCGTGGCTCCTGGGTAACTGTAGTTGTTGACACAACGATTCCGTGATGAAGGAACATTCGGAACCGCAATCCAACAGTGCTCTAGCTTCAACGGATCTTCCATTTTCTGGATGCGCGACTCGAATTATAACCATAGCTAAAAGGACTGGAGAACGCGAAATAATTTGCGGATGAGCAGCGTGACTTGCCGTCTGCGAAGAATCCACTCTCGAAGTTGATGGAAGAGCTGCAGAGTCGATTTCGGAAGGATGAGGGGTGTCTTTTCGAGGTCCCTCCGCAAAAGAATTGGCGTGCAGCATCGTGTGATGACGTCGTCCGCAATTCTGACACCGTTTTTGAGTTCGACAATCTTTTATTTGATGCGGACCCAAGCAATTAAAACACAATTTGCGAGAAACGACAAAGTCTTTTCTATCCGCGGGCGATTTTTCTTTAAAAACAGAACATGACGCGATATAATGATTCTGTCGGCAAAAACTACATATTTGCCCCTTTTGGGCAACCGAATGAGATTTAATCGAAACGGAACGCGAATGAGATTGCCCCTGGTTTTTTACCGAGTGGTTTGAGGTCTGCTCGAGTGATTCGAGAGTATGAATTCGCCCGATCAAAAATGATTCAAGATCGACGAAAGAAGGTGGCTCCAGATTCTCACCAATTCGTTTTTCCCAGTCTTTAAGTGACTCGGAATCGAGCTTCCGAATTGTCATGAACACAAGTAGGTGATCCCATTGATTCACAGGGCTACCGAGAGTCTCCAATGCACCTAGCGCTTCTTTTGTATCGCCGAGTAAACGTTTTAACTCCGAAGATGTCTCTTGCGCCACTTGCTTTACACGAAAAAGGGTCGCGAGATGCGAATCAATCAGGAGTCTCTTGTTTTCATAGCGCGAAACGAGAGCTTTCCACGCGCGAACGAAGTTCTCTCCAGTTATCGCAATATTTTTAATTAATTGAGCAGGTTCGCCACTAATACTTGACTTGAGATAATGCAGCTTCTCGAATGACGAAATCTCACTGTTTGAATTAATCATTGACACGAACAAATCTCGAAATTGCGCCCAATCGGTAAATTTTCCGGAAAACTTGGGAAGATCAATTTTTGGCAATCGTCTTGAATGGGAAGAATGTCCATGAGTTGTTGCCTCTAAAACTGTGGAATTGTGATCCGGAAGCGGCGCGAGACTATTTCGCAACTCCAACATTTCGGATTTTGCATCGAGAAACCTTTCTTCACATTCCGTATAATGTTGTTCTTTGAAATATTCCGAATCCTTCAAAGTTTCTCCTTTCGGAACGGATTTGAGCTGAAGCAACTTCTCGTGAATCTCTTGGAATTTTTCCCAATTTGCTTGCAAACTCGTAAGACGACTGTCCACTCTAGCCACGGATATGTTCGCAAGTCCGACTTTTCGAAGATTGGTAACTGCTCTTGAAATGAAGCCCAATAATTCGGCTTGTCGCTCCAGATACGAATCAACAGACATCGTAGAGACGTACAAATGACACAATGAGAAAGATGCACTTGAGTGTCACTCACAGAAATAGGTCTTTACACTGATCACTACCACCAGATATTGAGAAGAGTCACTTAAAAATTGGAAAAGTGATCAATGATACCGCAAAAAAGTCACAACAATCCGGCTCGAAGGACCAAAAAATGTTTTGAGAAAGTTCGAAATGAACAGAGGTTCGGATGTACCTTGGGGAAAAGGTGGAAGAGAGTCTTAAATGAATGTGTTAAGAAATCAAAACACCAGAGAAATAAACAAAACTATAACGATTTATTCTAAACTTAGCGGTTGCGAACCGTTTTCCCTTTCGGTAGAGTTATACTGTGTCTTTTTTGCGAATTGCGGGAGACTACTACAAAGAGAAGATCTTCGAGAATATTTTCTTTGATTAGAAACGCGAAGAAAGAAGACTTCTCAGAGTCGAGACGCGAATAACACTAGACTCGAAATCGAAATCGCGACGCGATTCCCACGAAATATTTCGAGAGAGGAAAATTAAATTATATTCGCGAGACAAAGGATGAGTTTGTATAATCAACCTACCGCGTTACAAAAAGTTGTTATGATTCTCGGAACGTTTGGTAGATCACACCGTGAGAAGATTCGCGAAAATCAGAATTATAAACGTTGAGAATTATTGACACATACATAGATTTCAAAAGAAAAGAAAACTAAAGGCGAGAGATCTTAAATAGATATATCATTCGTAATTTAGAGTCTTTAAATTAAATTAAATTAAATTCTCTCTTGCTCGAACAATCTTTTTTAACAATAATACATTTTAGCGTAAATATAAAAAGTCATGCATATCAAAGAATTTTTAATTAGTGCAGCAATACGCTGCATACCGCGTATATAATAAGATGAGACGTTATCTTTGTTGTGGGATTCACTGACTTACGAGTTAGTAGCAGGTCATCATAGCAGTACCAGTTGTGACGACCGCAACTTACCGTGAACTCATCTTATCGAAAATTTTTGGGCGCCAGGGTATCCTAAGCCAACTTTAACAAAATATATCGAAAATCTTCACCAAACTAATCGTCACGCTGCGTATGCTCAGTTAGGCAGGTTGTGGAGAGAGGGCAGGGTTCTTTTAAATAATCGTAGCTCAACAAATCGAAATAAAAAAAATAAGTTTCTATAATTTGAGATACTGTAGATGAACTTTTACAGAATTTTAATTTTCAACAATATGGTCTCAAGATAGCAAATTACAAGATTCAAATAAATTTTTAGACAGCATGCAAAATTTTAAGATAACAATTTTAGACAACGGATTACGGTAGCAAGACCAACAAAACTTTAAGAGACTTTTCTCGACAAAACTATAACCTAACGCGATTTTGAACTTCATGTTTCGACAAAATTTTAAATTAACTGCCATGCTCATATCTAAGTTTTCTTATTTCGACTATAAGAAAGCTTTAACTTAACTGAAACGCATCTTAACGGTAGCAAAACGGTAACGGGATCGCAGTTCTGTGGACACTAATCTGAACTTCAAAAACATAACTAAATCATAACAAAAGATAACAAAACTAAAGAACTTAACGACTCACCAAAATCGTAACTAACTAACCAAAATGAAAGAGAGAAAGAGAGAGCAGCAACGGTACCTCCAGATCTTCCTCGGACTCCGGGGAAGGAGCTCTGCCTCCTCGGACGGTTCCGAGACGAGAGAGAGATCGAACTCAAAATCGGCATCGGTATCCAAAATCCCTCCTGTGGTCGATTCCAGGGATGTATCGATCGTCCTGCTATCTAGAATTTCCAAATTCAAATCTTCGTTTTCGTAATTTCTTGGGTGGCTTTCTGGAGTCCAGCGCCGGGCTGGTAAGTCGTGGAACCCTGTGCTTCAGACGAGGGCTTACGGCATCTTGAGATTCTACAGCTGGTCCGGTCTTTTGAAATTATATAGCCTCGTTCCTTCACTTAGTGAATCTTCAATTGTATTTTTCTTCGAGGTAGCTTCCCAATGGCCAATTGGTATCGTCTTATGAATCCAGTCTGCTAGAGTGTCACCCAATATCCTTACTTCAACGTAACAAAATCTCAAATCGAAACAAAATCTTAACCGTAACAAATCATGCCAGGATGTTCTTTATCCCGAACGGCATTTGAGGTAAGCTGACCAATCAGCAACAAAATCCGTAACAAAACGATAGCAAAACAGATCCTCGTAGATAGCAGGTCTTTATAACGGCAGCAAAATCCATAACTTAACGATGACTGAGTCCTTGGTTCTCCGACGATGATCAAAATCTCCAAATCCGTACGATGATTCTTTCCTCTCTCTCAACTTAACATCATAATTAAACTAATAATTTGGTGATCTATATCGAGAAAGCAATATCCACAGAAACCGTAGCGAAAGGTAGCCATTTTCGTGCGCGATTACCATACAAAAATAACAAATATCAAAACCATAGACAGCGAAACTCGTTAGTAAACCGAACGATATCAAAATTACGGTAATGGTGACGAACTCGTATTTACGAATGGTCACACAGTATACCTCTGCTAGTGTATAAGCGATATAGTGCTTTTTTTTTCATCGTAAAAAGACCACAATTAGTATACAGGATCTTTGCCCTACCGTTACGGTTTTTGCAATAGAACCTAACGTGTGGACAATGGTCCTGCTTTTGTTCTTGTAATCATTATCGGTCACAATATTTATGTCAATGATCAAGTGGAAGTCGCGATCTGTTTGATTTTCAATTACTCTTTTGCACCTGACACAAGATCTACCTACACGTAAATTATCGTCAATCGCCGCTTCCATTTGATGGAATCCACCATATAAAACTATGTCAATATTGACATCCAGCAAAGCGTACGTATTGCCGTTGGTATATCCACAGGAACACTTAACCTTGCTTGAGTAACTAGGTTCCGATCTTAAAATTATCTGGGCGAGATGGGCAGAATTACATTTTACGTCGAGTGACTTGATCTTCTGATGTAGCTTTTAATCTCAAACATCGCAACTTCTTTTAAAATTTCTGCTCTCAGTTTGTAATGCATCGCTGTTAATTTTTTTAGCACCGATTACATTGTGACACAGTTGTATGTTGGGACAATTAGTCAAGGTTTTTTTTTTCGATACAGGCAGTTACCCAAAATTCCGTTGACCAGGACATGAAATATCGAATCAAAAGGACATGAGTTTCATGTGTTCTAATTACAGGCAACCCATATTCACAGGTGACGAGATATTTTCATTTATAAGAATGGGAATGCGTCCGATCTTGGAGTCTTTGATAAATTCCCATTCGGGACTATTGGCCAAGTATGTCGATTTTAACCGTTTCTGTTTCGACGGTTCATCGTTCTCAATACTTTTCACGTTTTTGTTAAAACCACCCCATGTTTCACATATAATCCAGCCATTATCAGCTGGAATATTTTCGTCCATAGCATAGTGCCTCTCAAAAGATATTTCATCTACTATGGGTGATAGGCTTGGCGACTTTTGAATAATATATCGTAGTCAAGACAATTTTCGTTATCATTTTGATGTAATGAAATTATTTTGTCGGTGGCTGTTATCGAAGAAATTGTTTCCGATAACTTGCAGATCAACGACACCACTATTCAATATATCTGTTCGTGCAATTTTATTGGGACTGCTGCACGAGTTTCCACCTTTGATAGCATACGATATCTTACTTGTAAATGATGCTGCTGGCAACAAAGTAGACTGGGAGCTATCCGTGATCTCCGGCAGTTGTTTTCTTTCGTCAGCCGATTGGATACCCGATTCATTCGAAAGCAGCTTGAGTTTGTTAACGATATGATCGAGGTGTTTGAAAACGAATTTGTCCACACTCATAGGCAATTCGCCCTTGAATGCACGTTTTTTTATATCGCAAAATTCTGATTCTACAGCTGGCGATGTTGCTATTGTTGACCTTTTCCCAAAAATGGGCAACATCACTCCCGTCCATAACGCCACATAAGGTAGTAAGTACCTCTTGAGCCTCTTAGCGAAGCCCACATTGTAGCAGGCGTTTATTGTATCACCGACCGATGAATTATTTGCTGTTTCTCTCGCTGCATCGTACAAATTGTCACTCCAGGTTTTTCCATCTGAATTAAAGTATTGGTTTTCTGTAAAATGTTCCCCTTACTTTATATATTTTTTTCTCAGAAAATTCATCAGCATCGTCGTTGTCGACGATGCCGATTCTTCCGTATGAATCGGCACGCCTTTTATTCTATCATTTAAAAATCGAATTCGTTCTTTGGAAGGTAGGATATCGTTAGACGGGGTGTGACCGATGCAATGACTGAGTGCGACAGAAAGATCAGATTTGACGAAGTACGATAATTCATCCATGGTCGAAATTTGATACATTTGTGCGACGCACCTTAAGTAAAATCTTTTGACATAATTATAACATGACTTACGTCAATCTCATATACGATGACAACGTAACTGATCTGTGTAAGACCACATCGTAGCTTTTTAGGTAATCGTCAAAACTCGAACACCTACCAAATATTTCGGCTACCGCTATGAGAAGCGCCTATCCAAAGTCCGTAAATACAATGAGTGAAAGCGGTAAATTCGCGGCGAGGATCAATCCTAACAAATTAGCGATATTCAGCGCTCGATGATCAGCCGTCACCATCTGAAATGTAGGTACGCTTCCTTGGCTCGTTATAAGTACGCATTGGTACAGAAAAACGTGTGAATCATGTGATTTTTACGTTTAACAATTCTACCCGTGGCATCAAGAGCGAGCGTTGCGCTTCTGTTGTTACGGCAGCGCGCTAAATAAATTTGTGCTTGTTCTGGCGCCCAGTAAATGCAATTAAATTTCAGCTATAAAATAAATATATCCAGCATACTTACCGTTTTGAGAGCTATTGTATAAATTTAACCGTTTCGGTACGGATATATCCGGCGTCCATCTGATGACCTGTGTAGACAAGCGCCGGATATATCCGGCATCCATCTGGTGAATAACAAAACCCAAATACATTATTAGCCGTCTTGTGTATAATCATACATTCACTAAAAATATGTAAACAGTAATTTTTGTTGTATATAATTTTGTATAAATTTTACTTATATAATTGATAGAATTTTATATAAATATTTTTTAATATTAAAGTTACAAACAACCCTTGTTGGAAAAAAAACATTATTTTCTCAAGCATAGATCTTATATATGGTTAGGAAAGTCTTCACACAAAGGACGACTGACCATGTGCTATGTGCGCGTTTTCGGCGCGGCACCTCGTACAGCAGGAGTGTCACGGCAGAAAGAGAGCTCGTGCCGAAAGGATTAATGCAGGATTTGAGATTTTTAAGTAATATTTTGGCAAAAGGCGCTGTTCTTTGGCTTTGCGCGAAACTGCAGTACTCGGTAAAATCGGTGGATTCTTTTCTCTAAATATCTTTAAACGACCAGCCTCTTCGCGTCGTCAAATTACCGTCTCTTTTCTTCCATTGATCATAGCATCGACCATTTTGCGACGCCTTTCTCCCTTCAAGTGGCTTCGTTTCTTTTCTGAATGGATGCGAAAATTACCCTCGAAGCGACATGTCAACACTACATCAACCGCTTTTGCTGGCTCTTCTGGCAAGCTACCATTGATTCCGGCTTTTTTTCATTCGACGCAGTGACCATAAAACGTTCAAAATTGACGACTAAAAGAAAGAAATGCCACGCGCCTAGATCGAACGAAGTTCAATGTCCTAGACCTGGGAGGTTCTGAGAGTCGAGAAGGGGATCAGGCGGAGCTAATAGCATTGTACGCGGATCGCCTGAGACTCGGGTGGGAACAATAGGCGAAATCGGCGAAGTGCAGGATGCGCTTTCCTAATTTCGCGAGGGGGTCGAGCGAGGTATCAAATGGAAGCCCCTCGCGAATTAGGAAAGTAGCCGCGAGGAAGTCGATGCACCTGCACTTCCTAAAAAGATATGAGTCATGGAAACTCATAGAAGGAGTATGAAAAACTATGCTTCAGTCACCCGAGCCCAATAATCAGGGGGACAAAAACTCCGAGACTCGAAAACGTTCGGGCGGGATCCGCGACGTTAAATAAGCGGGCCCCCCAGGGACTCGCTCTCACTCGAATTTACGATTCCCGAGGAATCGCTGTCCGTGTTCGTCGCGAATCTAGTGACTAGACTTGTACCCCAAGAGCGGGTCATAGTGTGCGATATCGAGAGGTGTAGAAACCTTGCTCACCCTGGTCGCGTTGGACCAGGGCGTCCATCCGTAATTATTAGAGACTGAATTCGTACGGGACGGAAGTATCCCAGTGACAATGGACTAGTGCGACAATCGATGGGGTGTTGTCGTGGCTAAGTTAGTAGGGCAAGGGGATAGTTGGACTTACCAGTGGAGCGAAGCGCGAGTGTCGAGTAGAGGAGCCGCCCGTTCCGAGAATTGCAAGGGCGTAAAACAATTGTGTCCAGGAGAGACGCTCTGGCAGTGTAGAGGCCAGTTGCGTCAGTGACAGTGGTGCAGGGAACTTCCGCGGCTGTTGTGAAGGTCATCGAAAGGGGCCTGCCCGGAAGTGTATGCCAGGACTTCTCCCGTGAATTTGGGAAGCGGAGAGTATCCGCCTTGGGACATTCGAGGCCATCGAATTCCGCAGGAATTCACCCAACTGTAATCGGAGCATCCATTCCGACCGGCAGTTGGGACAGTTGAGGCAAGCCCAAGTGCAGCAGGGGACGGAGCGCGTAGTGGCTCCAAACCCCTTCTCTCCGTTGTCGCATCCAAGGGATGCAGCCAGCGTCGAGGAGAGCCGACGCAGTCCAACGCCCCGGGGAAAGGGTCCCGCGTCACAGAGCGTGACGTCGTCTCTCTCGGGCCTCGCCGGATCGCCGAGGCTCGAGAGAGACGACGAGAGTCAACGACGCAGCGTGTGTTGGGGAGAGAGAGAGAGACAACGCACCCAACGAAGAACGAGCGTACCAGGAGCAGCCATCGGAACGTTGAGTAGAACCGACATTATTACGCGTTGCGATACATGTATATGATGTCTCCGTGCTGACGTCACATAGGAGCGACTATCTGTCGAATAGTGTATAGACCTGACCAATTTTAGTTGCTGTGTGAGAGGATCCGTTTTCGTATATGTATGAGTGACGAATGAACGTCTAGACTTTGTGTGATGATGCGATTTGTTACGACAGGTTATTGTTGAGTATAGTTGATTCGTTGCACCAAAGAAACCGTGTAGATTTATTTTGGATTGAAATATATTGAGACGTTTCGCGTTACGTCACGAGTTCTTTCTCCCACTCTCGTAGTGGTCGTGCGTGCGTATCTGTCTTAAAATAAGGTTTGTGTACTGGACGGGTAAAGAAGAGCGAATAATTTAGGATTTTTAATCGATAAAGAGTGCGAACTTCTTTATCGGTAAAGACCTAATACTAAAATATGAATTGTGTACGAGTGTGTGGATAAGTAAAATTTTATTACATAAAAATTTCTTTTCCTTTGATATTGCAAATAAAATTAGAAATAGAAAAGAAGTCTTCTAAAACGATTTCCGATTTAATTCTTTTATTCCCCACCTCTTGCCATGCTAGGAGCCCTGCGAGAGGATCTGGAATCCCTAGGGATATGGATAATGGGAGGAAATCCGGTTCCTCTAGAAATCGAAGGGGCTAGGCGTAGTGCTAGGAGCCTCGCAGAAGAATCGAGAATCCCTAACTTTAGGGATTAGGAAATAGGAACTAGGTTCCTCTAGAAAAAGAAGGGGCTAGGCGTAGTGCTAGGAGCCTTCAATTTCTTTAATCTTTTGCGAGGGGCTAGGCGTAGTGCTAGGAGCCTCGCAAAAGAATCGAGAATCCCTAATTTTGAGGATTACGGAATAGGAACTAGGTTCCTCTTAGAAATAGAAGGGGCTAGGCGTAGTGCTAGGAGCCATCTATCTCTTAAATCCTTTACGAGGGGCTAGGCGTAGTGCTAGGAGCCTCGTAAAGGAATCGAGATTTCCCTAAGTACAGGATAATGATCCAGGAATGGAAATTATCAGGAATTTTCGGGAATGTTAGAGTTCTTTAAAGGGGCTGGTTTTTAAGCCAGATCCTCGGAAGAATCTCTTAGTGAGATATGACTCTGTATCGTTTAGATCGCAGAAGCAATCTGAGGATCCAGTCGATCTTACCTCCTTTTATACTCCTCTCAGAGCGTGCGGAAAGCGCTATTTTCCCTTTCCATCGGTCTCTTTACCGTGATTGGTTTTTCCTGATGGAGTTGGCTCATTTGAATCTTGCACATTTCGTGTCTCATTGGAGCAATTCAAATGGAGCACCGTCAGTCGCGCAATCCTCGCCTGCTGTAGGCTACTCAGGAGTTTCAAGGGGAAGTCAGACACGCCCTCAGTTGATTCTGTATCATGACTCTCGGTTAACGATTTTTCCGCTTAACCGATGTCATAACGAATTTTTCTGTTATCGTCGTAACGATTTTTTTTTATCGTTATACCGACTTTTAATCTTAATTTGAATTTTGAATTTAGATCTTTCAGACAGCACAGGCGCTACTGTAACAAGGACAGCCATCTTGCTTGATGTTGCATCATCGAGTAGAGAAAGGTAAAAAGGTAGCGTATGCAATCTATAATGTGCAAAGTGCAAGGTGCTTGTGTGCATTAAGCGCTTTCTTCAATATGACGAAGGAAAACTGTGCTTTCTTTGCAAATTTGGATAAAGTGCTTTCTTTGGAGGTTTGTTTATTTTAATTAATACTAATTTTCAATATTAATTCTTATTAAAAGACTTTTCTCAGCCTCAAAACACTGCATGTTTGGTTTTGAGGTTATGTCTTTTATTTCGATATTGATTCTTTGAAATATTTCATAGAATCAATGTCATGCATTAAATATTATTATAAAAATGTTTAATAAGCTCATTATGTGAGCCCATTATTATAATTTGCAAGCAGATGCCAGTGAGTTGAATCTGCTGCTTTCTCCTCAGAACGGATGCATCTCCGTTTTGAGGTTATTAAGTTTTTCTAATCATAATTATTTTTTATTCAAATCATGATCAATAAACTATCTAGATGATTTATCTAGAACTTATGTTTGTCATTAACATTGGTTATCTTCAACCAGTCAATGTAATTCCGATGAATGAATTGATGTTAATTCATCAATTCATTCGTCTTTCATCGATTCGACTCATCGAGTGAGTTGAACCCTCTATTTTACTTTCCTCGGATCGGGTACTTCTCCGTCTCGAGGTTGTTTTTTCTTGTTCAATCATCATGGACTCTCCTATCAATGATGATTAAACTTAAAAGGATGCTTATTTTTATATTAATTATCATAATTATTAACGTTCTAGCAAGCTCGACTTGCCGGAACGTTACAATATATATTCTATTTTCGTCAGTAGTCTTACCAGAAATTACTATTTATTCATAGAGTTGCTATCATGAGAACCCATGAACGGACCCTGAACCGAGCTAGTCAGGTCGCGTAGGTGAATAAATAGTGCAACCGCAATTCGGTAGCAACTAGGAGCCGCGTCTCTTTTATACGACGTTCGGGAGGTATCTAGGAGGAGAGAAAGCCCAGCGGCGAACCGTCCCGCTCCGATTGCAGTTGCAATCGGACGTGGCTGTATGGTAGGGATCTCGGCCTCCTGATCCAAGTCGGGTGGTAAGACCACGTGCCTCTTCTAGGCGTGTGAACCCGAACAGCCCCGAGCGGACGTTATAGAACTCATATATGCCTTCTCACACAACCATTCTATTTTGGCTATGAACCCATATATGCGTTTTCGCATAACCATTCGATTTTGGCTATGAACCCTTTTGAGGTCACCACATAATTTATTTCATTTACAATCAATATACTTTGCAATGAGAATTCAGTCTGTTCAACTTGAGCTCTTTCGTAAAAAGTAGGCGGCCCACGGCAGGCTTTTTCGTACGGAGTGGGCAGTCCACAGCGCACGCTTAACGTCGGGCAAGTCAGCGCTTAAAGGGCTAATTTCCAACAAACTGGTAGCAGAGCGTAGTTGGTAAACTGCAGTTCAAAGAAGTTTGTGAAAGTGTTGATTAAGTGATCGGTGATCAAAGAATCAAGAAAGATGGAGAAGAGTACGCTACCGAAGGTTCCGTTGCTAACCGGTAACAATTACCTGGTGTGGGTCATGAAAATGGAAGTAACATTAAGCTTGAAGAAAATTGAAAAAACATTAACGTAAGTTAAACCTGAAGGAGCAGATCAGAACATATTGTCCGAGTGGGAACAAAGAAATAAAGAAGCAGTGGCATACATACGACTACACCTGTCGGATGAACAGGCGTTACAATTTGCGAGGGAAGATAAAGCAAAAGAACTTTGGAGAAAAATCAAGGATACGTACGCTGGATCAGCAGAGGATCAGAAAATCGATGCGAGCAACGACTTATGATTTTTGCGCATGGAAGAAAAGTAAGCAGTAAGCGATTATATCGCACGAACACGTGGCTTAGCGACGAAGTGCGCGTCTTTTGGTTTGGAGGTGACGCCGCGCAAACTTGCATATTATACAGTTCGCGGCATAAATAACCAATGCAAAGAAATAAGAGAAATGCTAAAAACTCAGCGTGAGAAATCTTTGGAGGTAGTCACCGAAATCCTGAAGGAACGTGAAAAGGAAATACATCATCGAAGCAGCCATTTTAAGGAAACAGAGGGCGACCAGCGCTGTTATTCATGCGGCAAAATCGGTCATCTTGCGAAGACATGTTGGCATCGAAAGAATTTCAAACAAGAGGGGCGAGTCATCACAACAAAGAAGATAGGCGAACGAGCTTTGAAAGGAAACAACAAGGATAGAAAGAAGTCGGCTAATAATATTGTAAGAAACTGCGAGAACGACGACCGTAAGTATGTATTTTCTATTTGTAACGAGAAATTGAATGAGAAAAGAATGGACGAGAGTTGGTTGTTTGACAGTAGGGCAACTAACCACGTGGTAAATGATTTAAAATGATTTTCTCAGATTGATTTTCAGACAGGTGAATTGTGCCAGGCGGGAACTGAATCAAAATTATATTACGAAGGAGTAGATACAGTTGAAATTAAGGTTAGGAATTCATACAATGATGTAACTATTACAGTAAACGATGTTTTATATGTACCTCAACTCAGAGAAAATTTGCTGTCAACAACAACACTTATGCAGAAAGGATATAAAATCGTTCAAGAAAACAATTCTGTTATAGTAAAGGATGTAAAAGATAATATAGTTTTGACAGGCAATCTAATTGATAAACGTCTTAAGTTTTTAGCTTCGCCTTGTGCTACCAAATGCATAAAAAGTTCTTATAATATAGAAAAACCGCCTGACACTAGTCACGAGAATTGGCACAAAAGATTAGGTCACATTAATAATGATTATTTATCTAAAATGTGTATTAATATCATTGTTTCCTTCGATAATGGTTGGACGAAACGTGACAATGACCGAAGTTACGATAGCTTCAACGGCCACAGTACTGTAATTGGATTCTTATCGAGTAAAGTAATTGATTACACAACGAGAAATCGGAAATGTCGGACATGCGATGCAGGACAGAATGTGGATCACGACTGCCGAAAAAACTTTCATGGAAGTGCGAAAGCCATGGAAGCAGACGCTGGCGTTGAATTAATTAATCATAGCAAAATTTTGAGAGAAGCTGGTTTACAAGTCAGATGTATTATCGGTGATGAAGATAGCTCAATGATATCTGCCGTGCGAAAAGACAATCCGAATGGCAACATCCACAAATTAGCTGATACAAATCATCTTGTAAAGAATTTTAGTAATGAATTATATAAGTTGAGAAATTTGCACAAGCAACTTAACCGAAAGGGATCAGTCATAAAAAGAAATGTTTTTCCTACGCTGTAAGACGGAATAAGAGTCAAAGTACGAACTTAGCGTTAGAGTTACGAAAAATACCGGATTATTTATACGGTTATCATGAAAATTGTGGCTCTTGGTGCAAGTATTAAACTAAACATACAGTTTTCATATAACATACAAAATTTGAGTCATTTTGAGTCGCGAAAATACGCAGGCTGGTAAGTCTTGGGAGAGGAGTGTAACTCCCAATAATTTTATGATATTATCTTGTATTAGAGTTAAGATTTGATTATTGCGTCCATTGTTATTGCGTTATTGATATATGATATTGTTGCGGCTATTTCGTTAGCGAATTTATTGAGATTATTGCGATTGTCGTTTACGTGAGTGTGTGTGTGTGTCAATGTGGCGACCATTATTTTTCTCTAAAAGCTGGCGAAGGGAAGATCTCATCACTCACCAATACCACCTTATCGTGAATCGCGAGATCTAGTAAAATATTGCGGAATCATCGAGGGAACGGTGGCTTTTGAGTGGTGTGATAGAGAACACGGATTCTCTGTCACAAAAGTCCCGGACTCCGAAAAACCGTTTTCTTTCCTCGTTCGCGACGCGTGATTAATAAATACATTTACGTATCGATCGATCAGCATGGATCGATCGAATTATCGTCCAACACGGAAGTCAACAAACTCTTAGGTTAAGTTGATCCGCGGTGTAAGAGCGAAATCGAATCATGTATATTATTAATCAAATCATGTATATTGCGACATCTATTAAGGAATAGGTTTAGGATAAGAATCGCGAGATCGATAAGAGCGATCGTTCGAAGAGGCGAAGTTCGGCGATTATGAGACACGTCGCGACATCCGTCGCTACCGATACGAATTACCGTTTCGAGCACGTGGGAGCTCCGTAACCGAAGCGACTGAGGAATGACGTCATCAGCGAAGAGGGACCACGACGGTCATCTACGACGCTGAATCGAGTATCGATACCGGCCGGGAATCATTCCAGGGAGTCATCCAGGCCCCGGCTGAGAACCACAAATCGAGGGACGATTTCCTGCAGGTTACGGGAATCGCCCTCGATACGAATTCGAAAGGAACATGGAGTTCCCTTCGATCCAGAGATCGTCGATCGATTCGAGGGGTGCACGTGACCCCTCGCAGCCAATCAGGAGGCACGAAGCCTCCCCACTCGACGGAAGACGCCGGAGACGACACCGGAGTCTTCACTTCTGTGCTGGACGCCAACCGAGACGCTTCGCAATCCGAAACGGGCGAAAACGAGAGCCGAGAACGGCACCGAAAGAGAGAGAGAACGAGAGAGCCGTGTCCGAGCCGAGACCGAGAACTCGAGGAGGGAAAACGCAGGAGTTCCGGCGACCTGGGAGTCATCGTGAGTCCCCCCACGGCTATCTTTTGTTTATCAAACGAATTCGAGCGAGCTCAGGGATTGAGCCACCCAAGTCTTGCGGGTGGCCCTCTCCGAGCGAGCTCCCATTACGTGCTCGACCCCAGCTGTCTCGAAGGGGCCGACAGGACTTCGCCCCCTTCTAGTTCTTTTTTTTGCTTAGTTCTTTTTTTTGCATTTTTATAGTATTTCTTTTTATTATTATTATTGAATATATTTATTTTCATTTGTTTTTCTTCGTGTCGTTTTCTAACGAACCCTCCCCTCTACCATTTTCGCGACCTGAGCTGGTCGACGCGGTGCATTGCACCTGGCGCCCGCGACCTGGATTCCTTTCCTTTTTAGAAGATTTTCAGGTGATAAGAAGTGACGTGACAGGGGTTACGGTCCCCTGTCTTAGGATAGCGAGATCCACGTCACAAATTGGCGCCCAACGTGGGGCCCAAAACGTGAAAATTTCGATTTCGAATCATTTTTTTTGTGTTCTTTTTCGTTCTTTCGATTGAAATATAGATTCAGTGAACCGCGAATTGTTTTTCGTTGTGTGAAACGAGTGTCGTAGTGTTCGAATCGTTCGAGAACACACAGTGGATTTCGTGTTTCTTTGTGAAGTGGATTCGGCGGCCATTTTGAGGCAAAGCAACGACCGGCTCGACAGCTATCGAAGCTGATCGAAGGATAACGGTCGAATTTGAAAATCTCGTTGGGAAGACCTTCGAGAATTTTCGTCGAATGAATGTTTTAATAGTGAATAACGAATTCAATAGTTTTTTTTCATTCTTTCTTTTTTTTTCACGTGGTGATTTTGGTGAAAATTAAAGACGTGCCGAATCCCTTCAAAAAGAAACTTTCGTTTAACGATATTTTACTTTCGTTTTCGTTTTAACGGTAGAGGTAGAGTCGAGGATCGCGGTAGATCCTCGAGATCGAAAAATATTTTTTCTTCTTGTTTTTTTTCTACTTTCTTTTCGACGCAATTCTTTTCTCCTATTGCTTTCTTCTTTTTTCTGTTCTACGCTTCGCTTCGATCTATCTTTAACGATATTGATTTGATTGAAATAATTTTTGGAAATTCTATTTTTCGAATTTTGAAACGAATATCGCGAATTTCTTTTGTTGGCGTAATTATATTTCACAAGAAGAACTTTTTCCCCGTTTATATAATCAATAAACGGGTATTGGAGAAATTTGTTATTTATTAAAATTATTAATTAATTTTAAATGGTTTTCAATATTTAAGAAAAACTTTTCGTAACTTTTTGTGATTTTTGTTTTCGAATCTCTCTCTCAAGAATCGACCTGGTAGGAAGCGATCCTACCCGGTAACGTTTATTTATTTAATAAATTCGTTTTCTTTTTCTTTTCAAATCGATTAAGATTGTAATTGGCCGCGCAGAAGTCAACGATTTTTTTTTTCCTTTCCCCGAGAATGGCTCACGTGGATTACGAGACAGACCAGGAGCTGTCTGATGACGAGCTCCTGTTGGGATACGATGAGGAAGCCCTCCGCACCGTGTTACAGCGTTTAGGATTAATTACCGATGGCAACTTAGCGGAGCTAAGGACCCGATTTTTGCGGTATAAACGCAACGTAACCAAGGCGGTCGCGACCGAACTAGCTCTCGCACCTCTCATGATGTCCGACGAATTGTCGGAACTGGACATAAGCCGACAACGTCAACGCGACCTGTTGACGTTGTTGGAGGAATACGAGCAGAGGCTAGTGAGCGTAACTCGAGGTAGATCCGCCGAATTTTGGACAGTATCCTCTCTCGGAGGACGCGACTGTCCAACCGTATCGAAAATCGCGCCGCGTCCGCGACCGCGGACGCCGACTATTTCGACCGCCACCGATGTGCTGGTATCGTTAGCTGTATCGACACTAACGACAGTAACCAGCACTACGACAACCGCAGTCTCGACATCCTCGGAACGACGAGGATCGGGACGACTACCGACGGTGACTTTTAGGGACCAACACTGGTTACCACCAGTGACCCTAGCGACCGAAACGACCGTGACGATGAGTACTGGGACAACGACGTGCACCGGACTTACCACGACATACCGGACGACAGAGCGCGCAACCGCATTACACGCGGAAGCTCGTGAAGCGTTCCTGGACAGGAACCTTCCTCGTAGCTCGACAAGACTCGTGACGGACCATCGACGGACGCACGAAGACCTACTCGACTTTCCGACGTACTCGGTGGTACCCCAACCGACGGACGACGCATACGAAAGATTCCCCCGGGAATCGGTGACGAGACGCGAAAATGCGGAAGTTCGAGAGACACGAAATGTGCCTCTCTCACAATCCTCACCGCAGGGGTACCCCCATTCGGACTTTAGGACCGAACGAATATCGACGACGAGACCGAGGGTGGACTTCACCCACGAACGGACGGCACGACCAACTGACGACACACCGAGGATGCCGAATTTCTCGCGGGATGCGGCGGCACTAATTTCAGCCGTCAGTCGGTGGCGGTTGTCATACCGCGGAAAGGAGGACGGGAGTGCCGAGAATTTCCTTGGAAAAGTCGAGGAATGGGCGACTCTGGGAGGTCTAGGCTTAGACAGCCTAATGTGTGCCCTGCCTATGATATTGAAGGGTCTACCGCTACAATGGTACAGGACCCATCGAGACGAGTGGGAAACTTGGCGACAGTTTCGTCGAGAATTCCTAGCCCGATTCGGAACTCGAGATCTTCAAAAGAGACTCGATAAGTTCATTCGGAAGCGAACGCAAGGCGACGACGAGACGATAGCCGAATACGTAACGTGTATCGAGGGATGCGTGTCCCGGATGACTCGACCAATTCCTCCGGACGAATTGCTCGACATTGTCTTGGAAAATATTCAGCCAGCGTATAGACGGGAAATAAATCCACACGATATCAGTACGTTAGAAGATCTGGTAGATCTCGGGACCGAGAGGGAGATTATTTGGGCTGGAATTAAACAATTTAAGCCGCCTCCCCCGGTAGAAGATTCCCCGCTTTTAGAATTCGCGTATAAACCGAAATCTAAAAGATCGAACGAGCGGAAATTCGAGTATAGTTCCGCGGTAGAAACGAGGTCGAGTCCGAAATCCGAGAAATCGGACGCGAAGCAGACGTACTCGCGAGCAGCCCAAACGCGAAGCCCGGTTAGATCGGAGCGAAACCGTCCGATCTCGAAAACCGAAACACCTTCGACTTCCTCCCGGAAGGAGGAAAACTCGAAAACGAACCAGTGGAAATGCTGGAATTGTGGCAGCACCGACCATTTATTACGAGACTGCCCGAAGCCGAAAAAGAAAGGCTATTGTTACAGCTGCCACAACTCCGGCAAACCCAACCCGAGCTGCAAGCGCTGTTCGGGAAACGAGTCCGGGAGGTAACTTCGAGAGTCCCGAGTGCCTCCCCTCGACGGAAAGGGACCGCAACGAAGACGTCGACAACGACGACGAAGTCGACGCGGACGACGGACGTGCCGACAGCCACGACGTCAACAGCGACTACCCCGACCACGGTAGAACCGAAACCCGAAGAAGCGGACACGACGAAACCAGGGACTGTGACCGCACTGACGATATCGGACGTCACGAACGCCCTCCGTCCGTTTATCTACGTCCAAGTGGGTAAACGGATGGTAAAAGCTCTCCTCGATACCGGTTCGTCTCGCACCTTCCTGGGAGCTTACGGGTTAAACCCGTCATTTCGAGAGGGACGAACGTTTCGAACCCCTCTCGCAGAACAAGTCGTGACGGCAAACGGGACGTTGGAGACGATCCGTGAGGAAACGACGTTGACGGTCACTGTAGACGGAACCGGAAAAGATTTCGACGTTCGGATCTTACCGAACCTGACGGTCGAGATGATCCTGGGGATCGATTTCGTCAACGCGTTTGAAATAGTAATCGATAGCGCGAGGGGGGGTTGGGTCTCGAAATTGACCAACATCCCCCACGTATTTGCAGACGACGAGGTTGACGAGGTCACTCCGGGGCGGGATCACATCGAATGTAGCGGACTCACGGATTTGACGAACGACGAAAAACGGAAACTCGACGAGTTTTTAGCGAGGGAAATTCCCTCAGTTTCGGGAAGAACAGGCAAAACGTCCTTAATCGAGCACCGGATCGACACCCAGGGTAGCGCACCGATGAAACAGCGCTACTACTTAGTGTCGCCGCCGGTTCGCCAAGCGATGTACGAGGAGGTCGACCGTATGTTAGCCGAGGGAGTAATAGAGCCCTCTAACAGTGCGTGGTCGACCCCCATTGTAATGATTAAAAAGCCAAATGGAACGTATCGATTTTGCCTGGACTTCCGAAAAGTCAATGCCGTCTCGAAGAAGGATGCGTATCCTCTCCCGTATATGGAGGGAATACTCGATAAACTCCGTTCCGCGCGCTATATTTCGACGCTTGACCTAAGCCAAGCGTTCCACCAGATTCCCTTGGAAGAAACGAGTAGGGAAGTCACCGCGTTCACCGTGCCTGGAAAGGGGCTCTTCCAGTTCACGAGGATGCCGTACGGTCTGTCCGGAGCCCCAGCGACATTTCAGCGGTTGCTGGACCGTTTGATCGGTCCCGAAATGGAACCGATCGCGTTCGCGTACCTCGACGATATAATTATCGCGACGCCGACCTTCGACGACCACATCGTGTGGTTGAAGAAGGTACTCGACAAAATCCGAGAGGCCGGATTGTCGATTAACCCGGAGAAGTGCGAGTTCTGCCGGGATGAGGTTCGATATCTCGGTTTTCGAGTGAACCGAGAGGGTCTAAACGTAGATCCTGAAAAATCCGCGCCGATTATCGATTACCCGGCGCCAAAGAACCTTAAACAACTGCGAAGGTTCTTAGGGATGGCGTCGTGGTATCGACGTTTCATTCGAGATTTTGCGACCTTATCGACTCCGCTAACGAAGCTGCTCAAAAAGAAGGTTCGATGGCATTGGGGGGACGACCAAGAAAAAGCTTTTAAACAGTTAAAGCACGAATTGTCGACCCCTCCAATCCTAGCGACACCCGACTTCACTAAATCGTTTATTTTGCAAACAGATGCAAGCAGTTTCGGGATCGGTGCGGTATTGACGCAGGATCTCGACGGTAAAGAGCGAGTGATCGCTTTCGCGAGTCGCACTCTTTCGGATGCCGAACGAAATGACTCGGTAACCGAAAAAGAGTGTCTAGCGGTCGTATGGGCGATACGTAAATATCGCCACTACCTGGAGGGTTACCGCTTCACGGTAATCACGGACCATAGCAGTCTCAGATGGCTTCACCATCTGAAGAGCCCGGACGGTCGACTCGCGCGATGGGCCTTGGAACTCCTCGAGTATGATTACGAGGTGATCCACCGAAAGGGGGCCCTTCACCACGTTCCAGACGCCCTCTCTCGCATGTACGAAAAAGACGAGGAGGGAGAGATCGAAGTCGCGGCTCTCGATGAGCCAACGTCGATACCGGAACTCCCCAGCGAAGACGCGAAGTCGGAATGGTACCGAAACCGTTTCGACCACGTTTCGAAATACCCATCGAAAAACGAGGGGTGGAAAGTCGAGGGCGAATCCCTGTACCGTTACAGGCCGAATTCGTTCCTCGATCTCCTCGTACCGGACCTAAACGCTTGGAAGCTGGTTGTACCTCCTGCGACGCGGATCGATATCCTGAGGGAGGTACACGACGAGCCACAAGCGGGTCATCTAGGCGTTGCGAAGACGTACTTTCGGGCCGCCGAAAATTATTATTGGCCCGGAATGTACGTCGACACTCTCGATTATGTTCGAAGGTGCGACATTTGCCAACGAGGCAAGGTCGACCAAAAGGCTCCAGCGGGTCTGATGGGCAAACGAAGTGTCCATGGCCCCTGGAAAGTCGTTGCTGCGGACGTTATGGGACCGTTCCCACGCAGCAAATCGGGATACGCGTACGTGCTCGTATTCCACGACTTGCACACTAAGTGGATTGAGTGTGTGCCGTTGAGAGTGGCGAACGCCAAATCGGTAGAAATGGCGTTCGAAAAACATATAATGTATCGATGGGGATGTCCGGATATCTTTCTTTCGGATAACGGAACGGAATTCGTTAACCGAAAGTTGATTGTATTCCTAAAAGCGCATGGGATACATTTTGCGACACTACCGACATATCATCCTCAGGCGAATCCAGTGGAGAGGATGAATCGAGTCGTGAAGACAATGATAGCTTCGTATGTCGAGGGAAGTCATCGCAATTGGGACGTACATTTGCATCAATTTCAGTTTGCATATAATACGGCGGTGCATAGCACCTTGAAAATGAGTCCCGCGTTTTTAAATTTTGGTCGACTTCCCTCGCCACCACGATTTGCTCGAAGGATCCTGGAAGGGAACGTTAAAATCCCTGTCCAGGACGCGAAAGAGTGGACAGAACGCATGCTCCACATGTCCGAGCTTCACGACTTGACGCTCCAGTACCTGGAAGAGGCCCACGATAAGCAGGCGAAATATTACAATCGTGGGAGACGTGATATAACGTACTCGGTGGGCGATCTCGTCTGGAAGCGTAATCGAGTGCTGTCGTCAGCTTCGCAGGCCTTCTCCGCGAAGCTCGCGCCGAAATTCGACGGTCCGTATACCGTCTCGAAGGTTCTCTCGCGTACTACGTACGAACTCCAGAACCAGCATGGAGTTACGATCGGAAAACAACATATTTCCGATCTAAAACCCACGCGCGTCGATTTCGAGAACTCACGTACGCCGGTATCGGGAACGAATGAAGAGACGCCGGAAAAGAGCAAACCGGCAGGGACGGACAAACGCAAACGAGGCCGTCCTCGAAAATTTACCGCGAATCGCAGTTTACCGGGGCGGGAAATTCAAATCGAGGCCACCGCAGGGACTTCGTCTGACCCTCCGACCGAACGTCGGTATAACCTTAGGCAAAAGAAGGGTAGGGTCGATTCTTGAGAAGAGGGTTACGAACGAGTAATATCTTAGTAAAAATAGATCGAATCGTATGTCTAATTTTACCGTCCACCGATCCTAACCGTATTCCTTATAACCCTTCGTAAGAAAACGACTCGTAATGTACTTATTGATCTGTGAATAATGTTAATTTTACAGTTTTCTCTAGCGTAACTTCAGTGACTATGGCCGATTGCATAGGTTACTAAGTCCGAATAATTGGCAGACATGATTGACCCCTAATCGAGCACGGGTGGGGTTCGCAACGGGGAAGTTTTGACGCTCGTTCGGGTTCAGTGGGGGCGCTCCGCTTGACCCGGGGGAGCTGTTGGCTAAGGAGGGGGGAGTTTGTGATAGAGAACACGGATTCTCTGTCACAAAAGTCCCGGACTCCGAAAAACCGTTTTCTTTCCTCGTTCGCGACGCGTGATTAATAAATACATTTACGTATCGATCGATCAGCATGGATCGATCGAATTATCGTCCAACACGGAAGTCAACAAACTCTTAGGTTAAGTTGATCCGCGGTGTAAGAGCGAAATCGAATCATGTATATTAGGGTGTTTCAAAAAAAAAGACTTTTTTTATTTTTTTGATGAACTTTGAAAAACTGTTAGAGTATTGCTAGAAAAAGACCCTCTGAAAACCGGAGCTCTTAATATTAATATTTAGAGGTGGCGATTCGTAATTTTGTGTTTCCCATTTAAATAACATAGAAAAATTTGTGATAAAAATTTGGAATTTTCTACCTCAATGACGAATCACTTCACAAGTATGTCAAAGGGTTATCTTATGGGAAATTTAATGCTCTACAAAAAAGGTCTGAATGACGATTCGCGTAAGTCTAGCCGTCTCAAAGATATCGAGCCTCAAACTTTGGCATGTTTGAAATTATGAGATTATATTCTCTTAAAACTCAAAAAAATCAATTTATATCACTTAAATACCTAAAATTATCAACTTAAAAGTAAATATCTACAAAGATTCAGTAGAATTTTGATCGAAAGTTCTTAATTATTTGATAAATCACGGTTTCAATTAATTTTTAGAGAAAAATTCTTACTTATGTAAAGAATATGGCAAAAGTTCATCTTAAATTTAAAGATGGCAGATAAGTAACTTGTCACGGTTCTCAGTGCTCCAAGTATTTTGGCCTAAAATAGTTGTAACTTAAACTTTTATTAACCATTTTTTGTGCTCCTGAGTGCGGATTATAGAGACGGTGGCCTTAACTCTAAGAGTGTACCTGTGGCATTTTTCTATCGACTTTTTCGGTGCACTTTTCTTGTGAAACTTTGCATTTCGCCGCTAAGACAGTGACCGATAGCGATTTTTGGCGCGAATTCGCAACAATTCTCGGTACTCGTCGGAACCATTCGACGAATATCGCGCACCTGCGAACAACTTCCGAGAATTCTTCGCCAATTCTCTTGAACTGTCGGGCAAATTCGGAAATCGGATAGGTGCTATCGTCAGACTGCCGTACGATCTCCACACGAACAAAAACTACTACCAGGTTTCATTTGTTTCATTGGAATCAATATTTGTATCATCCGAACTGATATTTACGCTAGCCTTACTAGCGAACCTTTGACGAATGACTAGTAAGTGCTACAAGTGTCGTACGCGAGTCGTCAATTCGCAAATTTCATGTCCTACATGTGAAAAGGTTTTCCACCTCAGCTGTGCCCGTATATATTTAAACAGACACTCTATTGATGACTGCTGCAAATCTCTGCTACCTAATCAGCTTGTAAGCCTTACTGCTTCTTCCTGTAAAAATAAACCCAGCGACATGTCATCAGCAGCAAGCACCCTGTCTGCACTCTTCCATGGAGCCTTTTCGAATGATTCTAAGGCCGTTCCCAATATCAGTAGCTTGTCTACGACTACTACTACTTCTACTTCTACTACAACAAAGGCGTCGAATCACACCAATACTTTTCCTACTACTTCCTTCTCTACTATTGTCATGGACAGTGTTTCTTCAGCTCCTCTCTCTCTGTCCTCTCCTATAGCAAGCGCTACCCAGTCACCTAACATCTCCTATTCTTCAGCGACGTCTTCTCCTTCGCACTCGAGGACCTCATCCCCCACCACTCAGCAGCAACTTGGTGGGATTCTTCCAAATCGTGAACATTCTGACAACCGACAAGAGAATAGCAGCGTGCCAACGGCTGAGATTGCGAAGCCACGCGGTACTCAAAGCCCTAACATGGTTTCAATGGATGCAAAACTCAATGCTATTCTCTCCCATGTTAAAACGACGGATCGGAAGATTTCCTCTTTTATTGAGAACCAAGAGAAGATCAACGACGAAATTTTTCGTCAGCTACAAGAGGTGGACCGCCTTGCAGCAGTAATGGAGGTGCACGAACAGCGCTTGGCACTACTCGAAGAACACCGTTCTGCAACCGCAGACTTACAGCAGTCTCGCCGCCCTATCCCCGACCACGGATCCATGGAAGATCACCATGACTCATCCTCCCACGAGGTGGTGGTATCAGGGGTACCTTCAGAACTGCTGGATTCGCCCAAGACTTTTGTCACCAAGCTGCTCCATGCTATCGGAGCCTCCACTACTTCAACGGATGTCTTGAAATGCAGAATTCTTCCACGGAAATCCTCTCCTCCAACTGCAGCGGTAGCTCCTTCTTCAGCTTCCTCCTCTTCTTCAGCTGCACGAGTGACAACGGCGGCATCGGTTGCTCAGCCCCAATCTCATCACAATAAAGGCTCATTAATCATAACATTTAAATCTAATATTGTCAGGGACTTCGTCATCGAATCGAAGAGAAAGAAGGGGAACTTACTTCTGTCAGAAATCGACCATTCCTACTCCACTGGGAAGGTCTTCATCAACGAATTCCTTTCCCAAAACCTTTATAAATTACTTCTTGAAACTAAAAAGAAAGCACTTGCTCACAAATGGAAATATGTATGGGTTAAACGTGGAGTTATACATGTTCGTAAGCACGATGGAGGCGAGATCTTCCGTCTCAGCTGCCAGTCTGACTTAAATACTATTTCTTGACTACCTATTCCCACCCCACTTGTACCTTCACCGATGACCAACCCTTCCAATGCGTCGAACACTCTGTCTCCTAAGAACGCTTGCCTCGTTGTCTCCCATTTTAATGCGAATTCTCTTCCAGCTCATTTTGATCTCTTTAATCTTCATTTTTCTACACATTTTTCGCATATTATAGCCGTGACCGAAACTTGGCTTAAGGAATTCATACCTGATAATGTGATTTCCTTTATGAACTACACTCTAATTCGGAACGACAGGCTGGACAAAAGGGGTGGTGGTGTAGCTTGCTACTGCCATCCACAACTTGGAGTCAAGCTTTTGGCCACCACTTCCGGTGTGTCGTCAAATAAGGCCGAATACATGATTCTTGAGATCAAAATTAAAGACGAGAAGCCCATTCTATTCTCCATAGTCTACCGACCACCTAAATCTGCCCTATTTGATGGCTTCATTGAGGATTTCCTTCGGTTCTCGCATTCCTATGATAACATTATTATCACCGGTGATTTCAATTGCAATTTATTGGTCAATTGTGCTGAGGCCAACTTCATGAGAGACTTTATTTTTTCGAATGCCCTCTTCTTGGTTCCATCATCACCAACCTTTCATACAGCTCACACCGACTCACTTCTTGATATCTTCATAACCGACTGCGAAACCAAAGTATTGAATTCTTTTAAAACTCACGCCCCATTTATTGGAGGTCACGATCTCCTCAGTATTACTTACAACCTCCGATCTCCTTCTTCAAAACCAACATGCAAATTCCGACCTTTGAAAAATCTCGATCCTGTGCTCTTTTGCAATTCACTACTAACCAACTTAAAAGATTACAGAGTGCCTTCCACATCTATCGAACTCGAAAATACAATAAATCTGATCAATTCGTCCTTTGCCAAATCTTTGGATTCTCTAGCACCATTTGTCAACATTGGTAAACGAACTAGATCATCACCATGGATAAACAAGAACCTTCTTCACCGCATTCGGAAGAAGAACGCATTGTTTAAGGCAGCCAGAAGAAGTGGTTCTGACCTTGCTTACATGAATTACAAAACCTTCAGAAATGCAATAGCTATCGAAATTAAGGATGCAAAAAACACTTTTTACTCTCGTAGGTTATCACGACTACAAACTAGCACAGCCATTTGGAAGGAGCTCTCCTGTCTTGGCTTACTTAAGGGCTCTCCGTCTTCTCCGCTTCGTTTTTTCTCTCCTGATGACCTTAATCGTCATTTTGCGTCCGTATCCTGCTGTCACCCTCCATGTACCCACGCACAATTATTAAAAATCTTAGAGTCTACTCCTTTGCAAGGCCCTGTATTCTCTTTCACTCCTATTCATCAAAACGACCTATCTCGGGCCATTAAATCATCAAATTCCGCATCATCTTCCTGTGGACCAGATGGTATTTCATTTAGGGTTATAATGCATGCTCTTCCAGTACTTCGGGATACTCTTCTTGATATTTTTAACACATCCATTTCTTTATCTTACTTCCCGGACTACTGGAAGATCGCTTACATTCGCGCCCTTAATAAAACTCGAATTCCTTCCACCCCATCTGACACGAGACCGATAGCTAATTTGTGCGAGTTATCCAAACTGCTCGAAAGGATAATCCATTCACAAATATCGGACTTCCTTCGATTGCATGATCTCCTTGATCCAATGCAATCTGGGTTCCGTACAGGTTACAGTACACAGGCCGCCCTACTCAAAATCACCGACGATATACGTGCATCAATCGACAGGGGTGAAGTTACTGCCCTAATACTTTTTGATTTCTCCAAAGCGTTCGATACCGTTCCTCACTACCGGATGCTTTGTAAGCTTCGCCAGGTCGGGTTCAGCGATTCTGTGTTACTCTGGTTCCACTCATACTTATCCAATAGAAGTCAAGCAGTACTTGATGAGTCTGGCGATCCTTCCACACTACTCCCCTCGACATCTGGAGTTCCACAAGGCTCAGTGCTTGGCCCTTTACTATTCCTTATCTATATTAATGACATTAGACACGTGATCAAGCACTGCCGCCATGTCATTTTCGCCGATGACACACAAATCTACCTTTCCTTTACACCTACTCATATACATGACCACCTGACCCTATTGAAAGAAGACATTGCCTCTATTGTACTATGGTCACAGCTAAATGGAATCAAACTAAACCTCGATAAAACCAAGGCACTTTTAATCGGCAATTCTCGCCTTGTCCGCTCCTTAAACCCCCTACCTGAGCTACGACTGGCTAATGACACTATTCCTTGGGTGTTCGAGGCAAAGAGTTTGGGCGTTGTTTTAACCTCCACCCTCTCGTGGCATTCCCATGTTAAAGCTATAAGCAATAAAGTACATACTGCGCTTTTTAGACTCAAACATAATAGTTCCTGCCTCACTAAAGCTCTCCGCATCAAGTTGGTTTCAGCACTCATTCTTCCACTTATTGACTACTGCTGCCTGGTATATCTTGACATCTCGGGAACGTTGGATCTTAGGCTACAGAGGCTAGTGAACACTTGCGTTCGTTTTATTTTCAATCTACGCAGAGACGAACATATTACGCCTTATCGTCTCCATGCACTTCACTGGCTTTCTGTAGCTAACCGAAGATCCTACTTCTTGGGTTGTTTGACTTATCAGATTTTGTATTTTGGATCACCGGTGTATTTAAGAGAGCTTTATAGAGAAGCTGAGCCTGGTATAAGACAGTCGGCTAGGTTAGCTGACAGATTTCCAGGATTTTCGATTCCCTTTGCAAGAACAACTACCTTTCAGAAGTCATTCCAAATTTCCTCTCTGCATTTTTGGGCCTCCATTCCTCATCCTATTACTACTTCTGAATCTCTCCCTATTTTTAAGTCGAGACTCTTTTTGTACCTTCTCAACCGCGAAAAAGAAGAGTCTCCCTTGACTCAATCACAAATCTTTGATGTAATTAATTCTTAATTCATATGGTACTCTTCTTTCTCTTCTTCTGTAATGGTCTCGTCCTACACAGCATGTTCTGCTATTATCTTTTCTTTGTTTTAATATATAATTCTACTATATAATTCTTATAATATTTCTATTTCAATTCCATCAATAATGTATTGTATTTGTATTACACATTTCTTGTAAGCATTTATTTCTTCTGCTTGTATTTCTTTTGCCTTACGATATTCATGGCATAATAAACGTGTTTAATAATAATAATAATAAATTCACTTATATCATGTATTAATAATCAATTCATATTAAATTTATTTGCGTGTTAATAGATTGATGAGGAGCAGCAACTAATAATTTTACATAAACGTAAAATTATTAGATATGTTGACAATATTTTTAGAAAACTTTTTAACAGTCCAATCTTCAATAAATTTTTTTTGCTACAGTTTGGATAATCCTCTCGATGTTTCTTCACAATTTTGTAGCAAACTTTGGAGCTGCTCCTCATTTTTAGTTAAGTGTTGATTATAGTTGGAAACTAACGCAACATTCCTTTCAGCAACATCGTTTACTGCTTTTAATGAATTACAAAATTGAAGATTTTTTTGAAAGCTTCAAAATCTTCTTTTTCTAAAAACATTATCAACATATCTAATAATTTTACGATTTTTACTGTTCAATCTATTAACACGCAAATAAATTTAATATGAATTGATTATTAATACATGATATAAGTGGATTTAAGATGAACTTTTACCATATTCTTTAGATAAGTAAGAATTTTTCTCTTAAAATTGATTGAAATTGTGATTTATCAAACAATTAACAAATTTCGATCAATATTCTACTAAGTTTTTGTAGATATTTACTTTAAAGTTGATAATTTTAGGTACTTAAGTGATATGAATTGATTTTTTTGAGTTTTAAGAGAAAATAATCTCATAATTTCAAACATGCCAAAGTTTGAGGCTCGATATCTTTGAGACGGCTAGACTTACGCGAATCGTCATTCAGACCTTTTATGTAGAGCATTAAATTTCCTATAAGATAACCCTTTGACATACTTGTGAAGTGATTCGTCATTGAGGTAGAAAATTCCAAATTTTTATCACAAATTTTTCTATGTTATTTAAACGGGAAACACAAAATTACGAATCGCCACCTCTAAATATTAATATTAAGAGCTCCGGTTTTCAGAGGGTCTTTTTCTAGCAATACTCTAACAGTTTTTCAAAGTTCTTCAAAAAAATAAAAAAAGTCGTTTTTTTTGAAACACCCTAATGTATATTATTAATCAAATCATGTATATTGCGACATCTATTAAGGAATAGGTTTAGGATAAGAATCGCGAGATCGATAAGAGCGATCGTTCGAAGGGGCGAAGTTCGGCGATTATGAGACACGTCGCGACATCCGTCGCTACCGATACGAATTACCGTTTCGAGCACGTGGGAGCTCCGTAACCGAAGCGACTGAGGAATGACGTCATCAGCGAAGAGGGACCACGACGGTCATCTACGACGCTGAATCGAGTATCGATACCGGCCGGGAATCATTCCAGGGAGTCATCCAGGCCCCGGCTGAGAACCACAAATCGAGGGACGATTTCCTGCAGGTTACGGGAATCTCCCTCGATACGAATTCGAAAGGAACATGGAGTTCCCTTCGATCCAGAGATCGTCGATCGATTCGAGGGGTGCACGTGACCCCTCGCAGCCAATCAGGAGGCACGAAGCCTCCCCACTCAACGGAAGACGCCGAAGACGACACCGGAGTCTTCACTTCTGTGCTGGACGCCAACCGAGACGCTTCGCAATCCGAAACGGGCGAAAACGAGAGCCGAGAACGGCACCGAAAGAGAGAGAGAACGAGAGAGCCGTGTCCGAGCCGAGACCGAGAACTCGAGGAGGGAAAACGCAGGAGTTCCGGCGACCTGGGAGTCATCGTGAGTCCCCCCACGGCTATCTTTTGTTTATCAAACGAATTCGAGCGAGCTCAGGGATTGAGCCACCCAAGTCTTGCGGGTGGCCCTCTCCGAGCGAGCTCCCATTACGTGCTCGACCCCAGCTGTCTCGAAGGGGCCGACAGGACTTCGCCCCCTTCTAGTTCTTTTTTTTGCTTAGTTCTTTTTTTTGCATTTTTATAGTATTTCTTTTTATTATTATTATTGAATATATTTATTTTCATTTGTTTTTCTTCGTGTCGTTTTCTAACGAACCCTCCCCTCTACCATTTTCGCGACCTGAGCTGGTCGACGCGGTGCATTGCACCTGGCGCCCGCGACCTGGATTCCTTTCCTTTTTAGAAGATTTTCAGGTGATAAGAAGTGACGTGACAGGGGTTACGGTCCCCTGTCTTAGGATAGCGAGATCCACGTCACAGTGGATGAGATTCCCGCTCGGAAAAGTCCCGTATTGAGGATTTTAGCGTCTGAAGATAGCGCCTACCATGGGACGTTTGGAAGAACTAGAGCGCGTATCACCGCTGTTTTCCGCCTGCTTTTTGGCATATTGAAGGATCTTAGTGTTAGGCCACAGCGCCTTCTGCGAAGGATAATCGAGCCAAAGTAGAGCACGATAATTATCGCTCTACTTGACCATCATAGCGATTACCGATCTTAGCGACTTATCTAGCGAAAAATCGAGTGATCTAGCGATAGGTCGATGGCGTTATCGGTCACGTCGCTGATGTGACGTCACCTGGAGATTTGAGGGATCGAGGAAGTTCGGGAAGAAACGATCCCTCACTTACGATCCTGTATCGATAACGACAGAACCGGATTCCCTTGCGATTTTGTGGTGGTTTTTTTTGTGATTTTCTTGCATTGGTGAGTGGAGATTTTCTCCCTTAGCGTAGTGATTTTTTTTGGTGTTAGCGACATTTATCTTTTCTTTCTTTTGAGTTGTAAGTAAGAGAGAGAGAGTGATTCTTTTTTTTTGGTTTTTTGCTGTTGCGATTTATTTATTTATTTCTTTTATCATTAAAAGGACGAATTCTTTTTTTTTGTGATTTTGATCTTCGTTTTCTTTTCTCTCTCTCTCCCCTGTTTTGTGTTGTGTTCTTTTTTTTTTGTGTTGCAATTTTCAGGAAAAGTTGAGCGAACACACCCCTCTGCCGAGAGCTTGGGCTCAAGTAAGTTTTTTTTTGGTTTTGTTAGAGTTGAGTGTTTTGTTGGTTTTAAGAAAAACCGACTGGCGCCCAAATTAGAGTCCTATTTTTTTTATTTTCTTTTTTGAGCCCAGAATTAGTCTTTCCACGATATTCTTATCGTGGAAAAGTTCTAGAAGCAGACCGTTGCTCACTGCAGGCAACGTATTTCAGCATAAAAAGCTAGTGAATTTTTTTGATAAATATACTGCGAATTCTCACAGATTTTCAGTATCAGCCTCTAGCCAGATCAATGAAGCATTTAATAATATTGTAGCTCATAAGGCCAGAAAAAATGAATGCCTTAGTACAAGCGCTGCTAACGATTTTAGAGTAGCTGATAGCATATGCGTTTTGAATGAAGGTGAAAAATGCGTAGTATATTATAAGAAAAGCGCTTGGTTTATCTGTAGGGGAAAACACGTCTAAATACGTTGCTGTTGCCGAAAAAAAAGAATAGCAAGAAAAGAAAAAAGTAAATTAGTTTCGAGCAAAGTACGAAAATTGAACGTGAAAATTTGAGAAAAAGTAATGAAAAATCGGAAAGCTTGACATATGCGAGTAACTGTAATTTCGAAACCGAAATAAGTTTAACTGATAACAGTTGTGATTCAATATCGAGTTTAGATAAAATTTTTTATTTTGATTTAAAATCTACCGGACTAGATGCTGATGCTGATATTGTTTAAATTGCTGCGAAATATGGTGACAACATTTTTAATGTATACGTCAATCCAGGAAAACAAATTAGTTACGGAACTATGAAAGTTACCGGTTTCAATAGAATAGGTAATACGTTGTATCTCCCCGATGAAAGAATTGAAACTCTAAGAATCACTGAAGCTTTGTCGTCGTTCCAACAGTTTTTATATTTATCTGCAGAATCAAAAAAAGTCTTATTTGTTGCTCATAACGCAAGTTTTGATAGACGTCTTTTTTTACAACAAATCACAAAGTATGGCATGGTTAAAAATTTTCAAATGATTTCTGGCTTTGCGGATACTTTATTAATGTTCAAGAAATTACTCGCTGATCGGAAAGGTCCTGAAAAATTTCAATTACAAACATTTACAAATGATTTTTTAAAATTAGAAGAACGACAAATCGACGCGTGTTACGAAAAGTAACACGTTTCATTTGTCTTACGAAAACTAGCACATTTCAAATTGCTACGAAAAGAAGCATGTTTTATTGTTTCCATCGAATAATAGCACATTTCACATTCATTTACGAAGACAAGCATATCTCATAGTTCGCCACGAACGGTAACACATTTCAAAAACTTCCGCGAAAACTAGCATATTTCAGACTATATTTTTTAGATCTTCAGTTTTTATATTTTTTCTACGAACCAATAATAATAATAAAACATTCAGCAGTTGTCTAGTCAGGCAAAAAGTTTCTATTACGAAGCAGAATAAGGCAAAAAGTACGGAAAATAATACTACAGAACATTTTTGAAAACCAACTTACGTTTAAAATGAGTAACAGTGATCACGCAGTTTGTAAGTAGATAAATACGTTAAAAATTAATAAAGCTTTAGAAAGAATCTAATACGTAGGATAAAATGGTATTGGTAAAAAGCACTTTCCAGAAATACCAATAATTTTTATATGAATATATTATTATTTCAATGTTCATTTCGCTTTATCTAAGAGGGTAGTCTTATGGTGACCCCAGAAAAAAGCAGGATTGTTGACGAATTTTCTCTGAAAAACTACTGCATGTAACAGTATAACATTTTTTTTTACTGAAAGGTACACTGTGTCACAATAGAAAAATATTTTTTTACGGTATAAAAAAAGATATTTATTTATTTATAATAATAAGCGAAGACAAGTGAAAAAAATGTTTTTGATTTTAATGTTTTGAGGCCCCCAATTTTGATGTTTCAATTTGTATGAGTGTCGCCATCGTTGGAAGCTCAATTATTAATTTTATATTATAAATTAATGACATGGCGACATTTTTGGAAAAAGGTAAAACGTTTTGTTTTAGCTGCAACTGGGGCAAGAAATAAGAAAAAATCGAAATTTTATCATAATTCAGGCTCCGACGATAGCTAGTCTCATGCGGATTAAGAATCTTTTCAAATTTTTTATTTCAGATTACGTAGGAACCTAATAAAGTCAACGTCAGAACAAATTTGTTTACGCTTATTATTATAAATGAATAAATATGTATTTTTATACAATAACAAATTTTTTTCCTATTCTGTTTTGCTTTATTTGAGGTTGACATAAGACTACCGCCTTAAAACAATATATTTAAAAGTACCCATTTTAATAAAAAGATATTTTGATTACATACAGTAAAACAGTTACTCTCTCTGTCCCATAATATGGTACTTGATAGTTTTCGTTTCGTGGCCGCGGCTTATATACGATCAAGTATTATGGGACAAAGGGAGTATTTTAATATCAAGTAAAATGTTCAGGTAATGATAACAATACTGCAGATGTTAACATAAATAAAACGAACAATGATAAAGACGTAGACGAAACAATTGAAAAAAATTTAGACACAGTAATTTTAAATCCGGATCACAAACGAAAGAGAATTAATCAGCCAAAGATTGTTTCAAGAAAAAGAACACAAAATAAGGATTTGTGGATTGACGTGAAGGCGAAAAAAACGCGAAGCTCAGGTAATGAAGGCATTGGAAGGCATGGAATACCCATCAAATGTAGAAACATGGGCAATGGCTGTAGCGATAAGTGTCGTTTTCGCTGTTTTGAAAAAATAAGTATGGACGCTAGAAAAGCAGCCTTTTCACAATTCTGGGAATTGGGCGATCGAAACAAGCAATGGGATTGTATAAACAACTGGGTAATTTCAAAAAAAGTCGAACAGAATAATACTCTCGATAGCGATTCTGATTATGAAATCGAGAAAGAACCAAACAAAAAAGTTGTGTGTCATACTTCTACATTGCCATATCAAAATAAATTAATTAAAGTTTGCAAAACAACTTTTCTCGATACATTGGGTGAGCAATTTAAACTATTTTTTACACATACGTTAAATATTATAAATGTTGTGGAAACTGTAAACTATACCTTAAATATGATTATATCTTAAAAATAAAAAATAATAAGTATGAATAACAATAATTAATCTCTTTTTAAATATTAATAAAAGGTATTTCTTATCAATGGGTCAGAACAGCTGACAAAAAGAAAAAATGTACAAACAGTACTCTCGTAATCCATTGCGATGAAAGAGGAAAACATAAAAATAGACCCCATAAAGTGCCAGAAAAATTAAAGCAAGATGCATGTGACCATATAACATCTTTCCCTGCTATGAATTCCCATTACTGCAGAGAGAATACGCGTAGAAAATATCTTGAAGAAGGGCTGAGCATAAACAAAATGTATTCTATGTTTGAAGAAGGAATGAGAAAGAAACCTGGAATGAATAATTATGTTTCGCAACAAATGTATCGAAAAATTTTTAACACCGAATTCAATTATGGCTTTTTCGTACCGAAAAAAGACAGGTAATATCATGACAGGTTCATTCCACACGAAGTCGGACAGCAAATGGTGTAACATCTTACATTTTTTGAAAATTTAAATAGGTCTTTAATAATATTTAAAAGTATGTCAAAGGATATTTCGCTATTGCAGATAATTTCGGATTTTACAGCAAGTTAGAAAATACCATAACGTTTTGGAAAGAAGTTATAATTTTTTACCCTTTAAAGCCTGAAAGGCCAGTCTGTAGACTACAAATTTTGAGCCTTCTGTACCAATCAATTCGATCAAAAAGAAAAAAGAATAACCTGAAATCTATAGTTTATTTAGTGTTATTTCTAATCGTATAATTGAAAATTTGAAAAAAGTTCTTGACTACTCTGAAATGGAGTAGTATGGTAAAAAATGTCGAAAAAAAGAAATTTTGTTTTAATTTAATTTTTCGGCGGCTTCTGGTTATAGAATCATCTTTAAACCTACTTAGATGGGGGACGCATTGTCTGAACTTTAAAAATATGTGGTTGAAAATTATTATGGCTCACCCAGGCGAAAAAATATGTGTTTGATAGTTATTTTGGCTCACCTAAATGAGAAAAAATTATTTTCAACCACATATTCCTAAAATTCAGACATCGCGTCCCCCCTCTAAATAGGTTTCAAGATGATTCTATACTGAGAAGGTGCTGAAAAATTAAATAAAAACAATTTTTTCTTATTTATTCGACATTTATTCCGCTACTTCATTTTAGAGTAGTCAAAAAAATTTTTTCTAAATTTTCAATTGCACCATCAGATACAGCACTGAAAAAACTATAAATTTCATGTTTTGCCTTTTTCGTTTTAATCGAATTGAATCGGTACAAAAAGCTCAAAATTCGTAGTATACAGGGTGGCTTTTCAGGCGTTAATGGGTTAAACTAGCAAAAAGACAGAAATTAAATTTTAGGAACTTATTTTCGAAACATCGGAGTTCTGAATTGTTTCACTTTAAAAATATTTGATATTTCAATGTATTCAAAATAAGCTCCCAAAAGTTCACTTCCGTCTGTTTGTTAATTCCAAAGCTATAATTGTTTAAATAAGCTTAGTACTATATTTCAACCAGTTGTAAAATATAATAACAAATTTTCAATGTGGGCAAAATCCTTTGAGATACGTTTAAATATACTTAAGAACTTCAACATATTTAAATAAGCAAAAAATCTGAGATGGTGCTCCCTTTACTCTTCGATTTCGCGTGAAATGATCTTTTAGAAGCAGAAGACAAATAAGCCAAAAATATTATATCGTCGAACGTTATTATTGTTTCTAGATGTGAACAATGTGAAGCTTTTGCAATTCTCGCCGAAAACGAAAAAGTACTACGTCAGGAAAAACAAAATTTGCATTTAAACAATAAACGAAAAGTAAGGGAGTATATGAAGATTGATAAGCAAAGATCCATTGAGAATGCATCTGTCTGTACGATAAACTTTGATTTGCAAAAAGTATTAACTACTCCCCAAGCTGACATAGGTCCTTTATATTATATGTCAAAACTATGCGTATGGAATTTTACTATCTATGAAATGGCTAGTCACGTGGGTTATTGTAATGTCTGGAACGAAACTATTGGATGCAGGGGCTCAAATGAAATAGCATCACATCTATGGCAGTTTATTAATGAGAAAGCTAAGATTGGGGTTCAAGAATTTATATTATATAGCGATAATTGCGGTGGACAAAATCGTAACAAAATGGTTTTTAGTATGTTCATTAAAGCTGCTGTAGATTTGAACATTAATATAACACATAGGTAAATCTTAATTGTTTACTTTAAATAAATAAGTTTAATTCCTCTTGAACTTGCTAAAATGTAAAAAGGAGACATAAATTATTTCATTGTTTTGCTATCCGATTTTTTAGATTTTTAGAAGTTGGCCATACACAGAATGATGGCGATTCTATGCATGCCCGTATTGAACAATTTTGCAAAAATAAATCGGTATATACACAAGATGAATGGTGCAGATTCATGAGAGAAAGCAAAAGTAGTAATCCGTACATTGTGAAGGAAAAATTACAAGCAGACATCTTCAATTTTCAAGATTTGTCAAAAAAATTCAACTGGTCCTCTATAAAAATTGCTTCAGTTCGAGAAATAAATGTACGGCCAGATGGAAGTTCCGTTAATATTAAATATGATTTTAATAAAAATGCAACAGAAATAAAAATTTTAAAACGTTGCATTTCAAAGCAGGATATTGTGGAATATAAATTACAAACTGCTTACGATAAGAAAATTCAACTTTCATTTAAAAAAAAGAAGATTTGTCGGCAATGGTTGCTAAAGGTCTTATTCCGAAATAATTTATTCAATTTTATGAAAATATTGTTAGTTAAATGATTAGTTTATGTTTGTTCATTCTTTCTTTAGTTCTATTTGTTTTAATAAAAACGTATATTTCTGTTCAAAGAAGCGTTTGCCTTTTATTTTTGCAGCAGAATGCTAGGCAACCTGCTTAACATATGCGATTTCTACGGCAAATTCAACACTTTGCAGAGTAACAGTTTGAAGTATTCAGTCATCTTTAAACAAATCTTATAGGATTATAGAAAATATTGAAAATTGCCTATTTTACAGCAGTTCGAAGTTTGGAACTATTTATTTTTCAATATGCCGTTTTGCTGTGATTTTAAATTAGCAAAAAAATTAACTAGGAAAACCCTAGCAAAACGGCATATTGAGGGTTTTGCTAGGGCAGCAAAACCCTAGCAAAACCCTCAATATGCCGTTTTGCTCAAATATGCCGTTTTGGGCGCAATTCCCCTATGAAAATGGATTAAAATGAGTACGTATTGAATTAGCTACTGACATCATGCTGGCTGAAATAAACGCTCCCACTTTCATAATTTTTATTCAGACAATTTAGAAATGTCCATTTTTTTTTAAATTCTCCATAAAAAGAATAAACAGGGCTATATTCTTATTTTATCAGATTTTGTAAATAATTATCCGCTATTTAAACATGCTATTTGTTTAAAATTGTTCACAACAAAAAGTCGGGTAAAAAAATTGTTTTTAAGTAAAGTAATTTCTAATCGGTACCCATGTTTTAGCTGTAAGCACGCGAAACCTGATTCTCATTCGTTAATGTGTCCAATAGCTACAATTATTGTAAAAATTGGTACCTCAAAATCTCAAACAACTGTAAAATCGATAATTTTCAAAACTTTCAAAAATCGTTCGAGGTGTATTCAAATATCAGTAAAAACTATAACATATCCAAATTGGAACACAATCCAAAATGATGTGTCGTAAAATGTTCGATTTCCCGTGAAATAATCCTCACATCCGTACAAATAATGAAAATTCGTCATCTCAGCACCGATCACCAAAGATCAAATGTTAACTATTCGTAACTTCTTTATCGTAGTAAACTTTATATAAATTATCAACCTTCAATGGATGGCAATGCGAAAAATGCCGATCGGATATGTGTCATTGTCATGTTTTTTGCAGTGAGAAACGAAACATGCTACTCTTCGCGATTCACTATCAAAACGTGCTAGTTTTCGTAGCGAAAATGCTCAACATGCTATTCTTCGTTGCTGTAAACAAAAACATGCTACTTTTCGAGATCAAAATTGAAATATGCTTTTTTTCGTGGCCGGGAATTCAGAAGTGCTAGTCTTCGTAAGACAAATGAAACGTGCTACTTTTCGTAACGCGCGTCGAAATATTTCACGATGCTGCTTGTGATGTCACAGTTTTAGAGAAGCTCGTAAATGTTTTTGGTTTTGAAAATTATTTATACCAATTTTCAAAAATATTTCGAGAAAAATACGTTGAAATTCTAACATCAAAAAAAGTTAAAGCGAACATGATATTTTTGAATGAGTTAAAGGGAGTGGTTTCAATTGAAATGCAAAAAAGATTGGCGAAATGTGATGTTACGTATCAGTCGCTTTTGCGATTTTATAGGAATGAAGGAGATGACGGTATTTTTCAATTTTATACCAAAGAAGATGAAAATGGTAAAGTAAGAATAACTAAAAATAAGAGAGTTATATGTAAGTTGATAGAACACTTAAAAAAAACTACAGATTAACAAGTTATGCGTTTGTCTACAAGTTCCCTAGTCGTATAAGACTTATTATTGAGTTTACTAAGTTATTATTGAGTATTATATTTCATATTACTATTAACAATTTATTAATGTTGAAAAAAAAGAATTTAGTACAAATGTTAAAAAACGTCATTTTAGACACCAAACAATGCATAAAATACTGTTAAGATGCATTTTTGATATGTTATTAGGGACCACCTAGATTGTATAAATATAGATTTGCAACCCTCAGAAACGTGAGCCAGCCGAGTTACAACCGAAAAACCGCGAAATTTTCGCACTTTCTTCAGTTTTTCGCAAAAAAGTCACTAAAGGAGTATCCTGACAAGAAAAGTCATTCGTATCTTTTTTTAAGTAGATAAAATGTGCTACAATTTGAGGTATTTTGGAGCTCTGTAGCTTTATTAGTTCTAAAGATACAGCTCAGCTAAAATTGACAAATTTTCCCAAAAAGTGAAAGTTTTAACTTTTGGCCTACTTTCGACCGATATATTCACGTAAATACTAATCCTACACTAAACTCGTGACAAATGAAGTTGCAGCTAATTTAATTACCTTAATTTTAAGACCATAGCCGGATCTGTAACTATTATTTTTTTAAAATAACAAAAACCAAAAGAAGTAAAAATCCGGTTCAAGGAAAAGTTAAAGAAAAAAGGTACAATTGATACTGTAGGTATTTTTACTCATACTATCATTTTCTGGGGATTTTTGGGGGAGGCGGGGACCCGTCAGAAGAATTCCCTTTTCAATATCGCAAGAGGAAATGTCGAGATCTTCTGTGGATGTGCCACTTCTTACACGAATAAAACTGTGTATTCTCAAAAGAGTCTATAAGTATGATTGATACCGTAGGAATTTTGACTTACACTGTCATTTTCTGGGGATCTTTGGGGATGGCGGGGTCCCGTCAGAAGAATTTCCCTGTTCACTATCACGAGGGAGAGAAGGGGAGATGTTATCAAGGTCTTCTATGGTTGTGCCAACCTCTTCCACATCCACATCGACGTCCTTTTCATCCACCTCCTCGATTGGTGGTGTGTTCGTGAAATTGATGCCAGCGCAGTGTTTGTACATCGAAGAACACCTCATGCCTGCCTTCCTGCAAGAGCAGGAACCGGAGCAATCCTTTCTGCACTTACAAGATAGGTTCTTGAGGAGAAGTGGAGGAGCAGGGGCCAGTATCATGGGGATGGGAAGTAGTCCCTGATCCGTGGATGTCCATCCCCAATCTTTGGGATTCTTTTCAACTCCCAGCCACTTCTATACCAGGTAGTACAAACGAAAAGAGTGGTATTTCGTTGTCTCTTTGGTGGGTGGGTGTCGGGCCAGGTTTATCTTCGCATTTGCAGAAGCCTTGACGAAGTGGTTCTATCGCAGAGAGTGCAAGGGCTGCCGGCCATCTCCGTAGAGAGCCATCATAGCTGACTCGCCTGCTCTCTCTACTTCTTCAGGGCTTGCATCCGGCTTCAAGAATACCTCCAGCTGCTGCACCACAACCGGCTGTTGCGAGATAACGAAGCAGAATTTCATTTTCCCCTGCCAAAAAATGGCAGAAGTTGTGTCACAGCCACTTATTGCATGCAGCACGAACACAACTCCTCGAGGGACGTTCCCACTTTTGAAGGAAGAGGAGAAATAATGCATATTATTAGTCCTTCCTCTACCATTTTTGTGGAGGAAAACGTTGGTTGCCGTTGCTGGCGACCTATTCAGAATCACAAGCAAGTCAACGTCTTCACCTATGATGAAGACCCGGGGAAAGTCGTGGCTCTTGGACATCGCAGTTTGTACAATGAGACCGTCGGCGTCTTCTTCTGCTTGTCTCGTCGAAATCCTCTGCCTCTCGAATTCCGCGATGAGCATTTGGATGAGACGACGCTTGTTTCTTTCGTTGGAAAGTACCTTTTCCTGCGGAGTTTTGATGAGCGTGTTCTCATCGAAAACGATATCTCCAGTGAGTGCAGCGCAGCGCCGTGAGCGCTCAGCACTTTTCGTGCTTTTACGAGTTGCATCATCCGGGTATCCATCAAATACCACGGTTACTTCCAGACCGAAATATTTGAATATGTACGTGGTGTATCCAGCGATGATAGCTCTGATTGAATCATTGCGATCCCACACGACTTTGTGTAGGAGATAGCCACCATCTACCACAATGTATGCGCCATTGAAAGGGATGTTTTTATCAAGAGGGGTGAAGGCAGCGTAAAACGAGGACTTGGTGCCTTTTCTCATTCCCTCTTCAGTAAACAATGCCATCGGGTATGGTGCTCAAAACTTGAAATGCTCTTTAAGTTGGTCGTCAGATCGTTTCGTGATGCAGACACGCTGGAAAATTGTTAGGGGATCCACATCAACTCGCTTTGACATAACTGTTACAGACCTGGTGAGAGAACCCAACGTCGTCACCTTGTCCTTCCTTTTCAACTTCACCATCCCAAACGTTTCCCCAACAATTTTTTTTGCCCCTTCCAACCCCACCTCATGTGCAAGGTGGCAGTTGATAACTGAGCCTTCGACCAATCCGCTGCTTATTGAGACCAACTGTTCATTGATTGGGAAAGGACGATGGACATTGAACGAACTCTTCAGTTTGTCAACTTCTGCAGTGTCTTTGACAACTTGGGCCTGCCTCATGTCTACATGTTGCTCCGATGTAGAGATTGTTACAGCACTGAAGCGTTCCCCTTTGTTGCAGAGGTTCAACATGAACACCATTCCCTGTGACCAACGTGACAGTACACTGCTAGATATTCCTCGACCATGGGTCAAACCACCCTGACTCTTCATGGACCTCATCAGCACCTGTTCAATTGTGAGGTCAGACCACAGGCCAGACCAGAATTTGTTGGAGCGACGGATGGTGAACGCTCCTCCTGCAAATATGCTGTACTCATTTGGCGGCATTCGCTGCTTCAAGACAACCATATCTTGTAAGTACAGCCAAGCGCTTGAAATGGCCTGCCGAATGGAAAAACGGCAGCATCATTTTGACGCATTGTAGATGGACCTCCCAATCACCCATCTGCTCTACCTGGATAAATTTTTTCAACAGAGCGGTCATACGATAATACTGAGCCCATAGTATGGAAGTTGGCCCATTTTGTTCCAAGTTCTGCAACACATTGCGGAATTTGGCGCTCACAACTTGAAATACTTCATTTTCTCCTGCACTGAGGATCTCAACACCACCACTCAGTATTGTCTCCATTTCTGCTTTTACTTGAGAGGTGAACACGATCTCATCCATTATTGCGACTCCTAAAGCAAGATTCGACAAAATATGAGCGCGAACGGCTCTGGAGTAGGCGTGTCCCATCAGCATTTTATCCACACTGTTTTCTGCGTAGATGGTTGGTAACAGCTCCTGCCTGCCATGATGGTTCCAATACAACCCATGTATGGCATGATGAGATGGAAACCACCAAGGCGCACAATCAAATTGCTAAAATCAGGATTATGACCGTTCTCTATAATGTCCCGAGCCTTCATATAGAGGGGCTGATCAAAAGTGACGAAACATGTGTGTTGTGATTGGGCTTCAGTTCTCCGTCTGGCGTCTTCAAGAGCAGTCACTATGGTGTCATAATCTGTTGGTGGAGCACGGATAAACGGAAGGAACACGATTTTCGAGCGCTGGAAAAATCTTGAGTTATCATCTCCATAAACCCGTTCCACCCTGGTACATCTGGGTTACCTACCCACTTTCCATACAGCCAAACAAGGTCAGGCGGTAATGGTAACGGTTTGTCCTGTTCAAGACAATCCACAATTGTAATGGCTGACAAAACAGCATTTTTTTTGGCCATGCACTGTTTGATGTTGGTAGTGGCAAAGGATCCAATCGTGGCTGCAGTCACGTACGTTTTCAACCGCGGGATTGGTTTGCCTGGCAACACAGCTGATTCGGGCGTCACGCACATGATGCCACTCATCTCGTGGAATGTGTTTTTGCCATCCAGTGTATTGACGTTGACATCCGCATTGTCGAAAACGAACTGTACGAAGGCTCCCTTCTTGATGGAGGGTGAACCTTCAGCTCGCAATATTGCTGAACTCTCCATACGCTGCGCTTCTGTGTATGAGCACGAAAACCCGAGAGATGCCATGAGATTTACGAGGTGTTTCGACCCGAATTTTCGGTATAGGTAAGCACCAACACTCGTCAACAGGGAAGAAATGAACGATTTTGGCCTTACAGCAGCTATGACTGAGTGAGCAAATGCTACACATTTGTTCTTCCAACTGAGGAGATTATGGCGTTTGTGCTTTAGGACGATCGTTTCAAGAAACAATTGCAAAGATTCTGGGATGCCCGAATCGAGTTCCTGCAAGAACGAATCAGATGCAGGATACTCACAGAGATTGTACACTTGAGAGCCTTAACGACTCGCAACCTCTCCTCGTGAGGGTTCGGTTTCTTGTCATTGCACCAGCTGTTGTTTAGAATTTTGTGGTAATTATCTCTGAAGCAAATAAACGTTCTGTGGTCTTGGCCAGCTTCTGCAATAACAATATTTTCACTATAATGTGCTTTGAGGTGTTCTCTAATTACTCTCACATCTGGAACTTGGCCTTTAATCTGATGAATCAAGTCGGACAACAGAAACTGGCACTCCTCCCTGTCCTCATTGCTAGAAAGATATGAGAAAATGGTCTCCATCGCATCACGTACAAATTTTGGTTCTGGGCGCCCTCGCCCTCCTCCCCTCTTCGATCCAACGGTGGTTGAAACAGGCAGGTAAAACTTCGTGTGGCACATCCTATGATATCTGGCATCTGCAGCGACCAAATCCATACTTTCACAGGTGAGGCGATTTTCAACCTCCTGGCCCCACATACCTCCTCGATGTCGCGCCTGTTTTATAATAGTGTTCTTCATAGTAATTTTTTCTACGGAGTGCACTGTGTTCCGGATTGCAAATTTTTTCTTCTGAGCATCTAGAAATTCTTGGGTTATAACTTCCCCGCAAAGAAAGCAGATGCACCGGGTACTTGATGTAGCATTTGACGATCTGAAAGATATTCTGACTTCGTGGGAAGGACCAGGAGTGGGATCACCTCCACGTCGAACTGACAATGCTACATTCTTCGCCGCAGTGTACCTTTTTCTGCATGCACCGTGAACTGTCACTTCTTCCGAGTTTCGAAGAAACTGTTGGTTCTGCACAAGACCGCGTTTCACACTTACCTCAATTAATGATAAAATACCGCGTTTTTTAGCAACTATAGTTTGGCCTTCTTCCAGGCTTTCTCGACAAATAAAGCAAACGTCTGGTAGGGCCGACATTTTACTGATCATTGACATGAATGTTTCACATTCATGTGTGAAACATATGAATAAATACGATTTTCACAAGCTTTCAAGTGAACATTCTTGATCTCCTGATCGCGATTCCGCAAGTTCCCTCATTCTTAATATTCGCAGAGCTGTATCTCTGGAACTAATGCAGCTACAGAGCCCCAATATGCCTCAAATTGTAGAAAATTGTATCTACTTAAAAGAAGGTAACAATAAATTTTCTCGTCAAGATACTCCTTTGCTAACTTTTTTGCGAAAAACTGAAGAAAGTGCGAGAATTTTGTGGTTTTTCGGCTGAAACTCGGCTAGCTGACGTTTCTAAGGGTTGCAAATCTATATTTATACCATCTGGGTGGTCCTTAACCTGCTGGCGGCCGGCAACACCACTATAGTGGTGTTGCCATGATTCGAACATATCCGAAAAAAATCCCGGCCGCCAGCAGGTTAACATCATATCAAAAATGCAACTTTACAGTATTTTGTGCAATGTTTAGCAAAAAAATGTCTAATATGACTGGCCTATAATTGACTGGATATTTTTATAAAGTTTTTCTTATCATTTTAACGTATTTATCATATTACTTTTTTCAATCTTTGATATTCGTTTTACGGTTAATTGTAATATTTCATTTACAAATGAAATCATCAGAAATATTATAATCTATTTTATTTTTCTTCTTTTGGTTGTAAGCGCCTATATATTTTGACGTGGTATTTGGGAGGGTCGGGCAACCTCCACCACGTGCACTTTAATGCTTCGTTGGGCGCCAGCCAGGATCCGCCTGGCCGTGCTGGGTGCTGAAAATCTAAAGAAAAGAAGGAAATTCGGGGACCGTAAAATAAAAGAAAACTCCCGAATCCCTTTTTAATCTAACAAAATCCGGATCTTTATTGCCGGTAAACAAATATCACAAAAACGCTCAAAAGAAAAACTATCAACTAGACCGGATCGCCAGTAAAATAATTCTTTTACATAAAAAAAAGGATAACAAGAATAATAAAAAAATAATCCTCCGCGGATGCCTTGACCGGTCCGGGAGAAATCCAACGGTCGGATTTCACCCGGCGTGTGACAAAATGGCGGCCGGAACACTACCGGCTCGCCCGCTTCTCTCTCGATCTTACGCACTCTCTCTCTCTCTCACACACACATACGAAAATCTTAATTCAGGAACTCCCGGAAAGGCCGGGAAGCTCCTCTGCGCAACTGTTTTCCGGCCCGGAGGTCCGGAACCGGAACTTACAAATAACCAAACGAAAAGAACAGAAAGGGGAAAGGGACGTTCCCTTTCTCCCCCGGAACTCTCCCGGGCACTTGCCGGGCAAACGAAATAAAAGAAAACTACAAAAAAAGAAAAGCGAGAAGCTTCGAGTAAGCCTCGCTCACGAACCTTTTTTATTTTCAAAGCGGAGATCGCTCGCTCTCCTCCTCTTCTCAAACTTGGCGTCGTCGAGCGCGTTCTCCCAAGGAAAAATGGCGTCTTTCCTTATCGGTTGGCGAAGTGTCCTTCCCTCACGGCGTGGAACACGAGCATGAGAGCTCCGTGGCTCTCCTTGAAGAGGGGGAAATCCACCGGAGATCGCAGCACTGGATCTTCGCCGGCCCGTACGGTGCTGCCCTCCGAACTAATGGCTTCTCCCTAGATGATGCGGGACCGTTTGAAACCGGCGATTCCCGGATTCCCGGGCGTTGATCTGCCGGAACATCCGGAGCCCGGTGTTAAAGGTTCCCTGGTCCGTCGCAGGGGTGGTGTCGGGGTTTTTCCCTCGTCCTTACGGGTGCGAGGAGAGTATCTCCCTCCGAGCGACGGCCGGAACTTCGCACTCTCCTTGGGTTCCCGCGCAGTGCAGATGGCCGCTGGTACCCGGCGATCTAGGAGCCTTGATTCCCCCGTTGCTCGTACGGTCGATTCATGATCGATACCTCGGCGAAAATATGGAAAAGAGACGAGCCGGAGAAAGAATGACAGAAGAAGGTTATGTTGCCCAGGGGATACGATGGTGCCTTACCGGTTACAAGAGATTCGAGTTCCTCGATTCCCGTGTTCGACGCCCTTTCAGATAGGACGTTTTAAGTAACATTTGTTGATGGGGTTCGAAAAACCCCCATCACAATATAAATAATAAGTTTACGTAATGTTTCGGCTCGATATTCAGAGCCTTCTTCAGACGATAAAACAATCTAAAATTTTACATAAGAGAATTTTTGTTAATAGAGAACTTTCTTCTCCTGTATAATTTGTAACGTGACGTTTCGCACGCTACGTTACAAGTGATATTTCGGAACATACCTGTCCAGAGGAGACGTCAAGTTGGTTGGATCAGTATGTATTTTGGCTACGGAATCTTGTAAAGGGCTAGATCCCTTAGTCTAAGCTTAGGATAAGTCTAGATATAAGATAACGATAAGCGGCGTATAGGGGAAGCCACAGAATACGATTGGTTCGTCTTGTCGATCGGAGAATAACCAACCAATAGGGCACTCACCATTGGGATCACTCGCCATCGATCAACGAACATCTGTTGGGACATCTGTTGAATCCTCGGGGAGTTTCGGAATCCGTGGGACTACGCAGTACCGATTCCTAATTAGTGGCAGCACCTTCCGACCATCATCAAAGGAGTGCACGATCGCACAAACGCAGCCACGCCCCGAGGATCGAGACGATGAAGAAGAAGATCTCCACTTCTCCTTTGGACGGCGCTAAGACACGAGGACTTGTGGAAGCCGACATTTTTAGCGAATTGAGCCCCGGGATTTTTCCTGATATTGTGGAGTTCTGTTGGTCTTGGGATTTTTGGTTTTTCGGTTGATGATTGCGCGAGGGCTGATTTGGTTTTTGAGCGAGCTTTTCTCTTTGCTTTCGATTTAATAAGAAAGAGAAAAAGCTACGCTACGTCTTAGAGAGATTGATTCGGTCGGTTGGGTGAAAACCACGTTTTCTCCACAACCGTTAGAGCCACCATCTTGGTTTCGTTGCCTGGGTGGCTTACGAATCCAGATTATCTTCGAACATTTTCGGATTGGCTTCCCCCTTTCTTTTTGGATTTCATATTTAGGCAAATATTTAAACGGTTATTTTCTTTTGTTTATTTGATGTATATGTAATTTCTTCAGTCTTTCGGTCTTAAAAATTTTTTTATTGATAAATTTGTTGTGTTGACGTTTCGACAACTAATACGTTGTCATCTTCAGAACTACATATAACCTAAATATTACATAATTTATATAATAATTTTTCTAACATTTTTAATATTGTTAAAATGTACATATCATATTGTCCGGTAGCGTGAGGGGGGAACGCGCGCGATCTGACTTCTGGTCGCAGCGCGCCAGTTACGGACGTACCCGTCTGTACGCTTCCCGCTGCGCACGCACTGCTCTACTCGGTGCGTAAGCGGCAGCGGCCGCTTTGATCTATCTCTCGATCTCTCGATCGTCGGACTCCGAGCAACTAGCACCGTGCGCTGCGAGCATGTGGCTCGCGATATACAGGGTGTCCAAAAAGTCCCGGAACACCTTAATAATTTTCCAGGTAAACTGATTTTGGACAAGGTCAAGGTCAATCTAGAGGTAACTTTTGTCAAGGAATTTAATAGTGACCTTGGATTTGACCTTGGGTTCGACTTTCAAGGTTATTTCAAGGTCAACTTTGTTTTTTCAAATAGGAACCCCTATTTTTGACAACGGAAATCGATAGAGCAGAAAATTTTACGTCCAAACATGTACTCAAGTCATGGGTCAAGGATGACCTTGATGGTCACACAAGGTCATTTAACCACGAACAAGGTCCGGAAACCTCTTGGCATAGGAAATTCTCAATTTTTGTACCACAGAAGCTATTACCTTTATCAAGGTGCACGGAGCGGTGACGCTCTGCACGACCTTGACGATGCCCTTCAAGGACATTTTACTTTGAATTTTCTTATTTACTTTTAACATTACCCACGAACAACGACGTGGACGTAGTAAAATCTGTTCCCTTTGGGGTGCTTGATTAGCGTGAGTCCCCTTGCCTCTCACGATTGGGGTGCTGATTAACGTGAGTCCCCTTGCCTCACTTGGACTGCAATTTTTTACTTTAACTGCTCAAATTGAGCTATTTCTCTAATTGCATTAAAGTAAATAAAATTCATTCTTTTCTTTAAAAATTTAATTAAAATTGATAAATTGAAGCTTTATAATTTTGAACGTGATTTTGAACTGGAACTTAAACAAGTATTGAATTTAGAGTTTATTTTACATACAAAATATGTCTATTAATTGAAAGTACCATTAATAAGTAAATAAGCAGTAGAGCTTCAAAATAAATTACTATTTTAATTTTTTTTAAAACATTTTTCTCCGTTCTAAGTTTACGCTCTTCACTGTGATAACAGGATCGGATAGTTTTTACACTTGATCGTATTAAAATTGTTTCTTGAAATCTTGATCACTGTGATCGGCGTTTGAGTAAGGTTTAATTTGTTAGATTAGTCAAAATGAATCGACTTAATGAAAGAGAACGAATATCGCTTCTTATGATGAGAGGTTGGGGCGAAATGGTACGATCTGTTAGGGGAGTAATGAATCTTTTCAATGCAACTTTTAGAGTTGCTAGAACTCCAATATCATTTTCAACGGTGTCAAGAACCATTGCAAGGTTTAATGATCACGGTACTATCAATGATCTACCTAGACCAGGCAGACCAAATTCAGCATCAAATGAAGAGACTTCATTAAACGTTATGCTATCAATCATTGAGGACCCACATAATTCTATTCGTAGGGTTAGTCAAGAACATGACGTTAGCAAATCGTCAGTACATAACATATTAAAAACAGCCAAATTCCATCCATTTAAAGTTAATCTGGTTCATAAGTTGAATGAAGATGATTTCGATCGTCGTGTTGAATTTTGTGAAGACATAATGGAACGCATAATTGAAAATCCTGAATTTTCATACAATATAGCATTCTCAGATGAGGCGACTTTTCAACTTGATGGAACCTTAAATAGGCATAACTGCAGATATTGGTCAGATAATAATCCTCATTGGACTAGAGAAGACAAATCACAATATCCACAAAAATTAAATGTTTGGGCTGTAATTCTCAACAACAGAATCATAGGACCTTTTTTTATTGATGGTAACTTAAATGCACAAAACTATGAAGATATGCTACGAAACCAAATAGTTCCTCCAATTAGAGAAATAGCTGGGGCCAACTTTGAGAATACATGGTTTCAACAGGATGGTGCGGGACCCCACTATGCACGACACGTTCGTAATTTCCTAGATGAAGTTTTTTTCAATCGATGGATAGGGCGGAGAGGTACTATAGAATGGCCAGCTAGATCACCTGACTTAACACCTCTTGATTATTTTTTTTGGGGTTACTTAAAAGATAGGGTATACAAAACAAAACCTCAAAATTTAGACGAATTACGGCAAAGAATTATTGATGAATCAGCCCTTATTCCTACGGAAATGATCCAAAACGTAGTTGATGCTTTTTACCACCGGTTAGCTTACTGTCAAGAAGTAAATGGAGGTCAATTTGAGCAGTTAAAGTAAAAAATTGCAGTCCAAGTGAGGCAAGGGGACTCACGTTAATCAAGCACCCCAATCGTGAGAGACAAGGGGACTCACGCTAATCAAGCACCCCAATCGTGAGAGGCAAGGGGACTCACGTTAATCAAGCACCCCAATCGTGAGAGGCAAGGGGACTCACGCTAATCAAGCACCCCAATCGTGAGAGGCAAGGGGACTCACGTTAATCAAGCACCCCAAAGAGAACAGATTTTACTACGTCCACGTCGTTGTTCCTGGGTAATGCTAAAAGTAAATAAGAACATTCAAAGTAAAATGTCCTTGAAGGGCATCGTCAAGGTCGTGCAGAGCGTCACCGCTCCGTGCACCTTGATAAAGGTAATAGCTTCTGTGGTACAAAAATTGAGAATTTCCTATGCCAAGAGGTTTCCGGACCTTGTTCGTGGTTAAATGACCTTGTGTGACCATCAAGGTCATCCTTGACCCATGACTTGAGTACATGTTTGGACGTAAAATTTTCTGCTCTTCCGATTTCCGTTGTCAAAAATAGGGGTTTCTATTTGAAAAAACAAAGTTGACCTTGAAATAACCTTGAAAGTCAAACCCAAGGTCAAATCCAAGGTCACTATTAAATTCCTTGACAAAAGTTACCTCTAGATTGACCTTGACCTTGTCCAAAATCAGTTTACCTGGAAAATTATTAAAGTGTTCCGGGACTTTTTGGACACCCTGTATATATATAGCGATATATATTAAGTTTAATTAATAAATACTTGTAGTTCTCACCTAACCACGACTTTTTATTTAACAAATATTATTAATATTTACCACTGATTCTATTTATATTTTTAATTTCATAATATAATTTCTTAGATTTAAATTAATTTAATAATTCGAAAGCAAGTTATTAAAGGTGTTTTCGACTACATCATTAAATTCGTAGTGACTGTTATGTTTGAAGCTATCAGTCTTGAAGTAAATTTAAAGTCGTTGTGTATAACTCTGATTGAATGTCTGTGAGAATATGTGTATTAGATTATAGATGATATGTTTTCATTTTAGGAATGTTTCTGTTTCTTATTTTAAATACTGTTATCGTTATTTTCAGTTATGTACAATAATATTATGAAATTTATTTGAAATCTAATAAAGTATTATATTAGAGAAACTTTGTATATTTTATTATTTTGAATTATTTTAATTAATTTTAATTATATAACATTTTTGAATATATTTTATCTATTTCTCTCAAATCTGTCATTATATTAACATTATTTTTATTACTATGTTGAATATGTAAAGCTTCTAAGGTTTTCCTTTTTATTAAATTTTTTTCGATTTCTAAAATTTTTATTTGTTCAAAATTAAAACTGTGTTTCGTCTCTAAACTATGTTTTGCTAATCCAGATTTTTCTAAATTTTTTCTAACATAATATGTATGTTCATACATTCTTTTTTCAATACTTCTTTTAGTTTCTCCTATATATACCTTATTACATTCCTCACATTGAACCTGATAAACTACATTTGACATTTGTTTTGTAGGTATTTTATCTTTTAACCCTTTGTATAAGAAATTTAAATTGTTACTATTTTTGAATACTGTAATTATATTATTTTTTCTCATTATTCTTCTTAAATTTTCTGATAATTCCGAAATATATGGAATTGTTAAAAAATTGGTTGTGTAATTGATTTCAATTGTTTTTATATTTTTATTATTTTGTTCCTTATAAAATATATGTTGTAACAGGGAATATCGATTCCCTGATACAAAGATCTCGAACCTCCCACGCACTTTTCCCACGACTATTCGCGCCGCGAAATTCAATCAATACGATCGATCGGCATCGATCGATCGCATACACGTCCATCGTGGAAGTCAACAAACACTTAGGTTAAGTTATTCCGCGGTGTAAGAGCGACATAAAATATTGTTAGAATTAAGGCGGCCGAAATATAGATTAGATTCGCATTAGAGATCGTAGCGTCGATAAGAGTAGATTCAAAACGGGTCGAGGCGAATCGCGATAACCGAACACGAGGCGCCATCTGTCGAAGACGACGGGGACCAGACTTTCGACCACGTGGAGATTCATCGCGAAGACGAACCGGTACTGACGTCACCGAGACTACGTCAGTCGAAGTAACCGTTGGTGGAAGGAGGAAAATCAGCTCTTGAACACGTCAAGAAGGATTTTCGACGCCGTCCCAGAGGGGAAAAATCGAGAGACGATCCTGCAGGAGTAATGGGAATCGTTTCTACCTCGAAGTCGAGGCCATCACCGATTTCCATCCACCAGAAGGCTCGCTGGATGACTCGACTGATACGAGTCGTCACTCGCAGCCAATGAGGAGACTCGTAGCTCCGAGATCGAGAAGAAGACGCCGGAAGTGAAGCCGACTTCTTCACTTCTACGCTGGACGTAAACCCGTATACACGTGCCCACGCGGATAAAGAGAGAGAGAGAGAAAGAAAGAAAGAGAGAACGCGAAAGAGGAAGGACCCGGTCAAGGGACAAATATCCCATTTTTCGATATCGTCGACGGAGAGTAAATATCGCCATCCGGGACCCAGAACGGAGGAAGCGTGGGTCCCGAATTCGTATTTCTTTTGGAAAGAATCGAGCGAGCTCAGGAGGTCGAGCCACATGAGTTGACAGGTGGCCATCTTGAGCGAGCTCGTCGCTTCGTTCGCGCTACCTCGTCCCGTTTCTTTGATTTTCTGTTATTTCTTAGTATTCATTTTGTAGGATTTTCTTTTCTTTTATTTCGACTATTTTGTTATCGACAAATATATTTATTTTTATTTTATCTTGCTTGTCGAACGTGTCGTTTATGCGAACCCTCCCCTCTACCATTTTCGTTTCCTGAGTTAGATCGCGGTGCATAGCACCTGGCGCCCACGATCGAGCCCTTTTTCCGTTATTTCGATTTCAGGATTTCAGGGCGATTGTGACGTGTGGGGTGTATCGACACCCCAACGAAGGGATATCAAGATCCACGTCACAATGTATTTCTGATTGTATAATTTCTTCTATTAGATTATTAGGGTAATTATTCATTTTTAAAGAGTTTTTGATAATTTCTAATTTATTTATTCTATTTTCGGGAATTGTTAAATTGAGCATTCTGGAGATTAAATTTCTAGCGGTACAAATTTTATTAGTATAACTATGATTAGAATTAAAGTTCAATGAATTACCAGACCAGCATTTTTTTGGTACCATTGTGTTGATATTTTATTATTATCTTCTTTTATTACTGTTATATTTAAAAATTTAAGTTTATTATCTTTTTCTAGTTCTAATGTTACTTGTATTCTGGGATGTATTTTGTTAAATTCGTTAACTATGGTTGTAACATTTTCTTCAGATGCAACTCAAAAACAATCATCTACATATCTTTTATAATATGGTATTGTTATTAGAGTATTATTAAATGCTTTTTTTTCTATTTTTTCTAATACTAATTGTAAGTTAGCAACAATCGGTGATAAAGGAGAACCTATAGGGCATCCAAATATTTGTTTGTAAATTTTGTTATTAAAACTGAAATATGTATAATATGTAACTGAAATATACTGAAATATCTAATAAAGTCTAGATATTATTAAAAACAATATCTAGACTTTTTATTATATCATTAATTGGTATTTTAGTTATGTTTTCTAAATTATTTTTATATTCGACTATAACATCTTTAACTAGTGATAACGGTATGTTAGTGAAAAGTGAAACTACATCTATTGAAAACATTATGATTATTTTCTATTTTTAGATTTTTTAAATCATATTTGAATTGGAAACTGTCTTTGATAAAAGAATCCGTATTTCCGACGAGAGGTTGTATCATGTTGACTAGGTATGATGACAATTTGTAAGTTGGTGTTCCTATTGAAGATACTATTATTCTCCACTGTAGATCTTGTTCATGCAGTTTTGGAAGTCCATATGCTCTGGCAATATTAGAACATTCGACTTTATCATATTTTCTAATTTCTTTATTTATATATCTTCTTTTTTCCCATTTTCAAACATTTTATTACTCTCGTTTTCAATTTTTTAAAATTTTAATTCTGTATTTTCTATTTTTGTATATGTTGTTTCATCTTGAAGTAAAATTTCTATTCCTGTTATGTATTTTTCTTTTTCTATTGTTACTGTAACATTTACTTTATCTGCTTTTAAAAATATAATATTTGGATTTTCTTTTTGGAATTTTTTTATTACATTACTTTTCTTTACCTATTTATTATCTAAATTTTTAAATTTTATTCTTTGTTTATAATTTGTTATTTCATTAGTAATTTCTTTTCTAATTTTATTTTTAAGTTCGTCAGTAAAATTGTAAATTGTTTTTTCAATACTTCCAATAATTTCATAAATTGGTAAATTTTTGAAATTATATGGTAAACTAAATTTTTTTCCATAGGATGCCATTTCGGCTACTTCTGTAGGAACCATTATTTCTGATAAATTTTTGAAGCATTTTTTAATTCTTTTGTCACGTCCGCGACGGAAGTATCGAATACTCGATACTTCCTGACCATCCGAGTATCCTGTCACGTTGATCGTCAACGTGACGGATCTTCTAGGCGTCAGCACTCGGGTTGCTAAGAGGCCCTTATTGCTGATACCAGCACTTTTGGACGGGCCTTCTTATCACCCTGAGTCCCGCCGTCGGGCCACTCTCGCTTCGACGCTCGCGACACGCGCTACGCTACCTCAGCTAGATCGACCCACGTTACACTTTCTTTTAAAATTTTTTCCTCTATTTCTGTAATTTTTTGAGTCAATTTTTGTATTTATTTTGTAAATTGAGTTTTACTTTTTTCCTAATGTTTTGAGTGTTTCTCGCAATCGGATTTTGAAGGGAGAATGAAGAGAGGAGAACCGTTTTCTTTTAAAGAACTAGGCCTTTAATCGTTTTCGTAAAATACTGTTTATTGCGAAAAGAATAGCCAAAAAAAAAACGAGCAACTTTATAATGAGGAAATACCGGTAACAAGACTAATTGAGATTAGCGAAGCGGTTCTCTTGAAATCGAGCGAGTTACTGAGAACCGTGAGAAAGTTCCTTGAATCCGCTAAGAAATTCGAATATTTAAATATATAGAGAGAAATCCTAAACGTAAATAATTGAAAGATCGGTGTGATGTACCTGTAGCGATTTAATGTAGGTACAAAGTCGAAGCGACGAAAACATCACACCTCGCGGACAGTCACAACAAGAAGAAAAATAAGAAAAGAAAATAGTAATAATAGACAAATATATTTCAACCGATGATCTCTTAAAAGGAAAGTTTTCAAATTGGTTCTAATCGTTTGCCACAACACCTAATTTTTTCTAAAATTTTATTTTGTGTAATTTTGAATTTTTCTAATATATTATTGGGTAAGCTATTAAATAATGTAATATTTGTAAAATATATTTCTCTTTTTAATTTGTAATCATTTTTCATTAATTTCTAGTCTTAATATTTTATTTTTATAATTTAAATTATGTTTTTTAAACGATTTTTTAAATTTACCTTCAAAAACTGTGCTAATTTTAAAATTTAAATGATTAGGTATAATATTATTATTTCTACATTTTACCAAAAAGGTTAATTGTTCTTTGGAAATGGTTAATTTTTTTCTACAATGTTCAAAAGGTTTAAAATTCAATTTGGTTTGTAATCCAAATTGATTATGTTACGGCCGTTACGTTCGTTATGACCGTTACGCCGAGGAGAGGTTTCCCATTTCTTGCGAAGCATCTCCTCGGAGCGTTCTCACGGGATTTTGGAGCTGAGTTGCACATTCCGGCTACGTTATCTCCCGTGGGAGACGAGCCGTGGTGCAGCTCAGAGATGCTCGCGGTTTCGCGATCCGCGATTTTGGTCTCCTTACGCCTAGCTGATATTAGCTAGCGCAGTTCTGGACAGGTAGAGACTCTGAGTCTGACCCGCGGTCTGTCTGGATGTTTAGCTTTTGAGCGTGACACCTTCTCTCGCGTTAGTTAGAGCCACTTTGTATCCGGTGCCCTCTTCCCGACTTGATATTCAGTTGCCAATAAAGGTCACTTTAGGTGACTTTATTGACCCCTTCATTTCTGTGTCTACGAGTTCTTTTCATTTCCCTTCCTTTCCCGGCTATCCATTGACCAGGTAGGTCAGTAGATAGCACCTTCTCACGAAGGATCCCACGTGACGACCCTACGGGACGTCACAATTATATATGAATTGATAAAAACTTATCTTTTGATTTTGATTGATGTTTTCTTCTCGATCCATGTTCATCTCGTATCCTCCTTTCCTTTTTATCTTTTGTTTATGTTTCTTTCGGATTGGTCCTTTTTGATTTTATGTTGGTTTGGCCACATAGTTTTGGTTCGGTCCATTTGGGACCACGTGGCGAACAGGACCCGAATTGTTAAGGGGTTTTCCCCGACATCATTGTTATTATTCATATTTCTTTTTCTTTATATTAAAGTCTGTATTATTCCAAATTTTGGGCTTTATTCATTTGGGGATTTTCCTGTGGGTTGGCCCTTCCTTTTCAGGTTAGGTCGGCAGTCGGCGGAGTCGTGGCGGAACCTTCACTTCCCGGAGATAAGAGATAGTCGGTTTTGGGTTTCGGAACTTTTGATTGCTTCGGAAAGTCCTTTGGGTTAAAAAGTCCCTGGCGCCCTTCTGGCTTTTGGATATCTCGGGAAAGGGTGTCAGTTTGTGCCGGGAAGCCGATTCCGAGGTTCCCCGGTTACAAATTGCGTTAACAAACAGATATTACTTAATAATTAGGAACAAACCTCCGAATATATGGAGATAGTTAGATTGGTTTACGATCCCTGACAATAAATTGTTAGATTAATTGCTAAAATCAAAATCCAGTATTAGATAAGGAATCTAACCTCAAGATAAAAATGTATGTTTAATCTATAAATTTGTTATTTTTTATATAAATTTAATTAATGTTATAAATACCTGGGATGTAATAATGATAAAATGAACGTTTATTATTAAAAGGTCAATTAGTTGATAAAATATTTGACTATAAATTTTTTGACGATGTCGTAGTAGGATAAAACCGTTGATATCATTTAAATAGCTATTAAATGTGTTCATATATGGTAGGAATTAAGTCTGTTTACCTTCAAGGTGGGATCGTGAATCATTCCTTACATTAGATTAGAGAATTATAGATTTCACAAATTTTCTCCTTGTCGCATTGGGAGTTTACGTTATTTTTGTTTTTCCTAATATGTATAGCTTCCAATATTCTTCTTTTAAACGTATTATTTTCTCTGTCAATAATTTTATAATTATTAAATTCAAAAGAATGGTTTTTTTCTTTAACGTGTTTAGACAAACCTGTAAACTCTTTGTTTTTCTTAACATCATATTCATGATGATAGAAACGTTTTTTAATTGTCTTACCAGTTTCCCCTATATAAATTTTATTGCAATTATTACATGGGATTTGATAGACAACATTAGTTTGTAATTCTTTATTTAAGGGGTCTTTTCCAGAATCATAAAATACATTTAGTTTGTAGGAATTTCGAAAGACAGTTTTTAAATTAGATTTTTTTAAAGTTTTGTTCAGAAGTTCGATAAGTCCATTAACATATGCTATAGCAGATCCTGTTTTATAATTAAAGGAAGTTGGTGCAAAGTTTGTTAACACAATTATACAGGAAATAGTATTAAGTTCTCTATTAACAAAAATTCTCTTACATAAAATTTTAGATTGTTTTATCGTCTGAAGAAGGCTCTGAATACCTAGCCGAAACGTTACGTGAACCTATAATTTATATATAGTCGCTTACAACCAAAAGAAGAAAAATAAAATAGATTACTATTAACTACGACTAACAGAAGACTTCATTAATTAATTAAGAAATATTATTATTTAACAATATTATAATGTCACGTAATGGCAAATAATGTACTGCTTTACTACTACTACGGTACACGTGTACATCGAATTGTTGCGACGTTGCCAAGTCTCACGCCCTTCTCCCGCGTGGCTCATATAACCAAGTGAAAAACTCGACAAAACGCGTAATTCGGATTAAAATTTCTCAAGATTTAGTACCACAAGCTATGTTCGGCAAAAAGGCATCATAATCTTAATATTCTAAAGTTCAACATACTAGTTTTTTAAAAATCCAACAAAAAAACTTGTCATGTTAGTGAAAATGTCTTTTTCGAAGCATGTCTCCCATATACTCGTATGTTAAAAACTTAAAGTTTGTACTTCAATATCTTACAAACAAGCACCGCTTCCTACTTTAAAAAAATACCAATGTGTTCGTTGAATTGTCAACTACAACATACTTGAAAACCAATAGCCTAGCAAAAAATACCTTTTTCGAGTGAACTACCTCAATTATTTCTTGCGCTTATCTCTTTTTTTCGGTCTTATTTAAAAGAAATATAAAAGTCAAAGGGTATAGTTTATTTACTCTAAACTTTATCAAATTTATTCTTACCTGTAGAAAATGCGTAACGGGCTAAGGCAACCGTTATACTTTCCCAGATTTGTATGTAAAAATTTTACAGGAAGGACGCCACATATTATATTAAGATAAAACGCTGGTAACATAGCACTATATATATCACTTGTTAGTCGTGTCTCCATTTTATTCCGTTGGTAATCTGCAAAATATCAATATTACAAAATGCTAATGGCGAAACATGCATCCTGTGAATATAATAACTTTTTTGTTACACCGAGTAAAGCAACTACTAATCACTGAAACAAGGATTTTTTTACATTTCAATATCGATTGTTTTTGCATTAAGGGGGAACAACAGTGTGACAGTAGTAGAAATAGGCGATATTTTTGATATTTTTTTTTATTCCCTCATGTAATCCACAAATGTCAGTCTTAAAGGGTTAAAGAATACGTACTTTAAACTTCGTTTAAAAAATTATTTTATAAAGAAATATACATTTTGTAGTTGGTCGCTGTAAATACGCTGCACGCAAGAGGCGCCTTACTGGTTGTCATCATAACTCGCCTATTGATGATCCGAAAATCAAAAGGAAAACACTGTTTTAGTCGATATTAGTATGGCTTCAGTTAAGCGTACGGATTTTTTTATATATTCATATTTACTTTTTTTTTTTCTCTCTGAAAGGAAGAATTTATTGCTTCTCTTTTTTGGAAATTTTCTTTGGAAAATTGCAATTTTAACAATAATTCGTTTTTCAAAAATCAGGTACGCTTAACTGAAGCCATACTAACGTAGATTAAAACAGTGTTTTCCTTTTGAGTTTCAGATCATCGATAAGCGAATTATGATGACAACCAGTAACGCGCCTCTTCCGTGCAGCGTATTACAGCGACCACTATAAATGTACTATAAAATATATATTTCTTTATAAAAAAATTTTTAAACGAAGTTCAAAGTACGTATTCTTTAACCCTTTAAAACAGACATTCGTGGAGTACATGGATGAATAAAAATAAAATCATAAATATCGCCTATTTCTACTACTGTCACACTGTTGTTCCCCCTTAAAATAATTTGAATTCACTATTTCAAATACTTTTACAGTACTATTATTAAAAATTTTCAGAGATGTCTTCAAAAGTAGAGTAAGTAACGTAAACGTCTTAATTAAACAGCACATTAAAAGAATTTTCGATATTGCATAATTAAATAATAATTGAATTAACAAATATAGCGAAATGATTTCGTAATTGTGTATTATAGATTAAGAAATATACTCGCGATGATCTTATCGTTAGCATATATTACTGATTGTATATTATGCAAAAATGTGTAGAAAAAAGGAATTTCTTAAGGGATTAGGCTCGCTCATGAGCCTGAAAGTATTACGAAAATCAAAAGTTCATTATGATTATTGTTATTATTGTTAATAATATTATCAATATTATTACTTTGATGCTGATCATTCTTATTACTATTACTATTATTATTATTTCTTTTTTAAATTCTTTTATCATCATTATTATTGCTATCGTTCTTGTTATTATTATTATTGTTGTTGATTTATTTATTTTTTCATAACTATCGTCATTATCATCACCATCACCACCACTACAATTACTATTATTGTTATTACTTTTTTTACGTCCGAAGACCAGAGAAACGCTCTCTTTTTAGAGAACAAGGTAGCTTTGTGTTCCCAGTGATAGGAGCATGCGTCAAGACGGGAGACGTTAGTTTGATAAAATAAACGAATAAAAAAAATGTATTTAAATAAAAAAAGTATAATAAGGGGATCAGTATTCTATTTCTTCGTCAGATCCTAGGCATCTTTTGATCCGTGATCTTAGTTTTTCTTTATAAAATTTATGCCCAGGATCTTTTACTAGAATTTTATTGAAGTAAGGAATGTCCTCATAATATTCGACTGATTTGAAATTGCTCGTTTTCTTTAATATGATGGCCGTGGCCTTCCTACTGACAAAAGCGGTTTTGGGGGGTGAAGGAGGAAACGGCCTGATGAGTTCGGGAATCTTCGTGGAGTTTTTAATCTCCCTAAGGAGGTCCGCTATGGGGAGCTTTAATAGTTGTTCCTACTCCCGTTGACTTTGGTGTTGTTGTTATTGATGTTCGTCGTCATTACCCTTTTGGTAACGACGATTCTGTAGCTTTTTAATTACGAATTCGCGTTCTACTCGTTCCTCGTCGGTAAGAGTGGGGTCGGTTCATTCCCTTTTCAAGAGCGCGATCTGGGCGTTAAGAGAACGCCTGTTTTGGGTCCTGTTTTTCACTAAACAGAGAAGGGATCCGTCAAAAGAAAATTCAAATGGGGAATAAAAGTTAGAAACTCAAGAAATAAGTAATAAAGATAAAAAATCGAAATAGTCGATATATATATTGTGACGTGGTATTTCGCGAGGCTCGGGGAACCTCACCACGTGCACTTTAATTGCTCTGTTGGGCGCCAGCCAGGATTCGCCTGGCGGTGCTGGGTCTTGAAAATTCGAGAAAGGGGGAATCCTGTCGAAAAGAAAACTCCCTTAACCGGCGAATCTTAATAACAAAAACCGAATCAGCCGGACAATATATTTCATAAATAATAAAACAGAAAAAAAGAACAAACAATTACTAGGAAACAATACAAAATTTCCGTGAAGCAAGATTCAAATACAAAGTCCGTTTGAGGATTCTAAAATGGCGACCGGGCACGGGCCGATACGCCTTTCTCTCTCTCACTCTCTCTCTCTCACGCGTCCGTCCTCACTCACACACCAAATACCAGGGAGGACTCCCGGTGAAGCCGGAAGATTCCCCTGGGCACTCTAATCTCGGTCCGGCAAGCCAGAACCGAAGTTTCGCCGTGGGGAAGAGTAGAAGACTCTTTCCCCGGAACTCTCGGGTCTCTACCGGGCGATCACGAAGCGATCGTGCCAACCGGTAGGCGACAGGTACCCGGATCAATAAAATAAATAAACGAAAACAAAACGAAAAACCATACGACAATTAATTCCGCAGCGAAGCTTTCGAAAGCTGCGCTCACCAACCTCTTTCCTTTGAACATGTCCGCTCGCTCGTCCTTTCCTTTTCTTTTTCCTCTCGCCGGAAATCCTCAAAATGGCGGGTTCTAAGGGGGCAACCGTCACAACGTCCGCCCTGGTGTACGCCGAGCACGAGAATGGCCGCTGCTTCTTCTCCGATGATCGTTGCAGTTGAGAGCCGTAGGGAGGGGGAAGATCGACCCGGATCGTAGCGCCTGGTTACCAGCTGGCTCCGTCCGGTGCTGCCCTCGGTACTAACAGCAATCCCCTAGGCCGCGCGGGAGGATTCGAAATAATCGAATCTCGGTTCCCTCTTTCCGGTTGTTGCATTCGCCGGGACTGTCCGGGACCGGTTGGGGAGGCTTTCCTGTCCGGAGTCGTAGTCGTATCCGTGGATTCCTCCGTTCCTTTGTATGGGAAGGAGGTATTTCCCCCTGGACGGTGATCGTACGGATGAGCCTCCTCGAATTGTCCCGCGTAGACAAGATGGCTCCGGTCCTAGTTCCCCCCGCCCTCGCGTATTCGTGAATCGTGCCGTCAATCTCCGATCGATGTTGCGGTGAGAATGGAAGAATAAAAGAACGAGGCGGAAAAACGATATTTTGAGGTTGGAGTGTCCAGGGGTGACAACGTGCCTCGCCGGTTACAGAAAATCCGGGTTTTCACCCCGATTCCCTTGCTTGACGTACTTTTCCCCGGTAAGCCTTTTTATATAAAACATTTGGATGGGGTTCGTAAAAATCCCATCACAATATATATACAGGGTGATTCAGAATGTTCGCGAATCCTTTTGCAGGCATATTCTTTGTGGAAAAATAAGGAACACGTATTTTTGCATTTTGTCCTACGATAAGTAGTTTCCGAGAAAATTAATGTTAAAGTCGACCAATAACAGGACAGTTCTAACATAAGTCAAAACCAGGAGCGTAACATATCCGGGAAAAAATGTTCCCGGTTTCGGGCCAAATTCATTGCATACCTATGTAATTTTTTTTTGTTTTGTCATCTGTTTTTTGTTTTGGAACGAACTTTTCGATGGTATTACATTACAGATAATGTAGGTATGCAATGAATTTGGCCCGGAACCGGGAACATTTTTTCACGGATATGCTACGCTCCTGGTTTTGACTTATTGTTAGAACTGTCCTGTTATTGGTCAAATATAACATTAATTATCTCGCAAACTACTTATCGTAGGACAATACGTAAAAATACGTATCCCTTATTTTTCCACGAAGAATATGCCTGTAAAAGGATTCGCGAACATTCTGAATCGCCCTTTATATATATTTTGTCAGAAAAATAAAAAGGTTCGACTCCCAGGCGGTCAGGTACCAACTACCCGGAAGTGATAGTGGGAAGCTGAATTTAATAGTATATTTTCAAAAAAAGGGGTACAACTCTCGGATGGTCAGATACCAACCTTTCCGAGAGTTAAATTGTATACATTGTGACGACCGCAACTTACCGTGAACTCATCTTAACGAAAATTTTTGGGCGCCAGGCTATCCTAAGCCAACTTTAACAAAATATATCGAAAAATCTTCACCAAACCAATCGTCACGCCGCACAATGGTCAAAAATCCCAAAAACATGATCGAAATTCTTAGCGACTCAAATTTGTCTTTTTTTTCTTCCATGATTTGTAGGTTTAATGTTTTTGAGTGCGTAAAATCCAAAAATAATGGTATTATTTAATCCTGAGTTTCACAAACATCCTATTTTTGGTATTTTTTAGATTATTTTAGGCATTTAAAAAAAATTTAATACAACAATTTAATTTTATTAATTTAAATGTACGAAATATTTTTGAAAAATACAATAGATAACAATTTTAAAAATCGTTATAAGCAGAAAAAGTAAAAATAAAAAAATACGGAGTGGGGAGAACAAAATTAATCTTCAAATTGTTCTTCTTCTTCACCATTGATTGTTTTTAGTAGTGATAAAGTTTCCGAATCTGTTATCCGTTTCTTGTTATTTATTTTGATGTTCGAATAAGCACTTAGCAGTGGATCCGAGCTAAGAAGTAAGCGATCAAAGAAGTCTTCATTCCCAGCTATCCTATCCGGTTTCCTCGTATGATGTTCCCGGAAATACTTAATATGTTTATTTTTCGATTCTTGGGCCTCTTCCGAGAGCTTCCCTATCGGAAGAAGAAAATTTTGTACAATTTGTGTACCATGTATCAATATTTTATGCACAGTGACTGGCATATAGTACCATCCGTAAAGATTAATATAATTTTCAACGGTTTGAAAACAGTACTAGTCGAATTTTTCCTCGTCGATATTATAGCTCGAATTAATCACTTTCAAAATTGTCGCACATCTTCTAATTAAATATTCGTCTAGTTCGGTAATTTCGGCTGTAATCGACGAATTTTCGAAAAATCTTCTTGCAGTATTTCCGTCATTTGTACTTCCAAAACCTTGTTTTGGCATATCGACTATCAGGCCTAATTTCTCTCTAAATTTACTTTGAATTATTGATTTTCTTGCCTCGTATATATGCCGATTGTCACGACATGTTCGATACTTTCCACGTCTTAATTTCTAGTCTATAGCTAACATGAAGAAGCCATTCAAAAAATCTATTAGATGCGTGAAGAACAGATAATCCAAATTGGTACTTATCGGGATCCACTAATTTATTTTTCACTCTCTTGAGATCATTCAGGTTCGAAATAGTCTCCTTACCTATAAAGAACTTCATAGATGAAACACCTGACAAGGAGTTACAAATGTTTCCGTCCACCATAGTAAAATAAAGAGAAAAATGTATTACTTCTATGCGTGATTCAAAAGGTCTTAAGTTTTGAATTTGCTCTTTAATGTTTCTGTCTTCATTCGCAATAAGCTACTCATTCTCTTTCTCCCATTGCAGCCTGATAGGTCAACAGTACGATGTGGATGAGGGATGTGGGTTTTTCCAAAGTATGTTACCATCATCACGAATCAACCAAAGAGGCACTAGAAATGTTACAAAAAGATATTCATCCTGGCTCCCATCACTTCGGAATTTTTGTTTATACTGTGAAATACCTGAGGTTCCATCAAATCCCCATTTACAGTGAAGAACGATTTTCCCATCAGACGCCATCAAATGTTGAGTGTCCGTTCTCTGCAAAATACTGTTAATAGTGGAGTTCATTAAATTTTGCAATAGAACCTCACATTTCCTTTCAGTTACAGTAACACCTTCTGGACTAAGGTTTTTTTTAGACTCTAGTACTTTGTAATATGGAGGCTACAAGTCGTGACCATGATTTTTAGCGGTAGCTCTTAGAGTTGAATACGCTTGTTTTGTCAAATTAAGCGAAATCACCAAAGACAGAACCTCTTCCGGTGATAGAGAGCTTTGTTCACTTTCTGAAGTTCTCCACTTGTTCAAAATTCGGGCAGCTCTAGTAAGAGTAGTAGAAGTGCACTGCGTTAGTAATGTGGCCGAGGCTGGATTTCCTTCCTCACGAAGTTTCATTGCAGCAGCGTACGAAAGTTCAAGAGAAGAAAATGTTTTTCGAACTTCTTGTGTTCTCCTTCTGTTGATTACATCGGAGCAGTCAACAAAATCCTTGCTTGTTTTGCTTGCTTTCTTTAGAACTTGAGGATTCTTAAGGCTCGAGGAAATTAATTTTTCCGGAAACGTAATCATTTGGGATATCCAAGATTCGTTTTTTTTTTATCGAAACGCGATATATCACGACAAGCGTCTTGCCAGCGTTTAAAATATGGCACAAGAAACTTTAATCTCACAAATTCGCTCAATTTACTTATCTTTTCATCGTCGAGAATTCCTAATTTTTGAACAATATAGTTCATTCCATGACTTTCTTTGACACTGCTTCTTTGATGCTTCTATTTTTAGATGAATTTCCAAACGCTGAAATCTCCATCGTGAATACAACACAACTTTAAACCAATACAATATGGCAGCAAGAAATAAAAAAAGACGATCTTCGGCGCAAAAGCAGCTATGAGCAGCTAGAGTCAACGTATACCCCTTCTTTCTAACATACTGGATCATCCTAAATTTGTTTCAGCGCGCACATATTTGAACGATTTTTTAAAACTCCAGCCAAACTAAAAAAATACGTTCTTAAGCATATATTCATGAAAATCGTGCTTGAACTGTTTTGCTTGATCTTGGATAAACGTTTTGGTTGAGATTACTGCTCTATTAAGCTTCTACAATCGTACAAAAATAAAAAACCAAGCATTATTGCAGTTCAAACATTATAAAAATAAACCTAATATAACGGAACGTAACCCGGTATTCAAAATGTCAAATGTTCTGGAAACGTTTTCGGGCGGTTTTCAGGAGAATATTTAGCAGTTATAAGTGACTCAATATATGTAGAATAAGAGGTACAATTTTTACATTCGTACAACAATAAATAAAAGTTGAATTTCGATCACGTTTTTGGGATTTTAGACCATTGTGCGACGGGACAGTGAGAGAGGGACGAAACGGTGAGCAAAGCTTGTGGTCCTTTCTTTCCCTAAGGATTTTCCTCAAAGTCCCACTTTGGTAGTCCCCTTTTGCCTCGTTCGGATTTGTTTACAGTCCCTTTCGGAACTATCTCAGGTTCTTAACCCTTCTCTTATGAGTTCGGTTCCGACGTGAGTCGGACTTCATCTATCTGTAATCCCGCGCGTTGTGTTCACGAAGTTCTAGATTAAAAATCATTGAGCACTATTAAGTTTGGATTAAGTATCACCGTTACTGAGTTTTGATATTGGTAATAATTGACTTCGTAGTTTTCTTTTGTTTTGTTCGTTGAGTCTAATAATTACGAACTAGAAATAAGTCAAAGTTAAGGGCGGGAAATCAGTAGTTAGAGGCTTGGTGTTAGTAGGACGGTACATGTGTGTGAATGTGTATATGCATATAATTATGTTTGTTCGAATATTGCCTTTATAAATCGGAATGACAGTAAATATCGGGATAAGTTAGTGACTGTAGATTTGAAACTGTATCGATAGCTCCTACTTATCAGTTTATATGCAATTATGACAAAAAAAAATATAATTTTTCGGGACACGTCTCGTCGAGTACGATGAACGTGACGTCACATTATGGCCGCTACCAGCCGCTGCGATGCGAACCGATGAAGTATAATGCGGAATATTTTGACATTTAAACTTTTCCTATCTATTTTCGTTGGCTATCTACAATTGTTGCATAAATAGGAAACTATTGATATCGGGCTTAGCTGTATTTATTGCTTCTATAACGAGAAAACCGAACAAATAGAAATCCATCCTGCACGAACGTAAAAATGGTATGCTTACAGCGCTTATGCCGATTTCGAGTACTATGTAAGTGTAACGCGGGTCAATCGATCAAGCGTAGCGTGGCGCGCGTCGCGAGCGTCGAAGCAGGAGTGGCCCGACGACGGGACTCAGGGTGATAAGAAGGCCCGCCCAAAAGTGCTGGTATCAGCAATAAGGGCCTCTTAGCAACACTGAGTGCTGACGCCTAAAAGATCCGTCACGTTGACGATCAACGTGACAGGATACTCGGATGTCCGAGAAGTATCGGGTATTCGATACTTCCGTCGCGGACGTGACACTCCCCCCCTACTGAAAATCGATGCTCCCGCATCGATCCTATCTCGTGGTACAATATTTGTCTACGATCGATACAATGTTTGTCTATCGTCGATATAATAATTTTCTATCAATACAATGTTTAACTTAAGTCTAAATCTTCCATGAAGTTGGTTGTAGCGTCGTCGAATGAGTTGGTTCTTTGGTAGCTGTGGTCCGATGCGGTTGGTCCTGTCTGTCATAGTTGGATCGAGTTTGTCCTAGTGAGGTCTATGCAATGGTGTCAGAAGTGGCCCATCTTTCATGGTTCCTCTAGTTATCGTAGGGTTGCAGGGATTTGTCCATTTTGTCCTTAGTTAATTTCGTTGAATTCATCTGTTTGGAAGTTGGTTTAGCTATAACAAATTGTTTGATTAATAGTAAGGGAGGTTAGTAAAATGACAGTTATAAGGAAGATGGTGTGGGAGTATAAGTTTAATAATGATACGTTGTCCTCTATATTTTCCGAATATTCGTCTCAGTTTTGTATATCAACTCCTCGTTATCCATATGTGCTGTATAAGCTGTGTTTCCTGGTCAATAATACGTATCCATTGTACATATATATCCAAAAGTTTCAAGTCGTTTCGTCATTATAATAACTCTTTTTGTTTGTGAGCCTGTAACAGTCTAAACTATTAGTATTTTGGGGAGTGTTAGTAGGAGTTTTGGTGTATTAATGTTGGATCGATCGAAGGATCTTGTCTGTGGGAAGAATGGTTTAATTTACATACTAGTATAAGCCATAAAGTGCAATTGAGTAAATAAAATGAAATAGCATTTTCATTCCCAAAGAAAAATATTTTGTATTTAAAAAAAAATTATAGTTATAGTTAAAGTATAGTAGGTACATGTAATGACAAGCAATTTATAAAGAAAGTATAGTAGGTACATGTAATGACAAGCAATTTATAAAGATTCCTGGAAATACGATATTGCCTTGCGTCTTTCGTATTCGGTTTGGGGTCGTACATTTTCGTGGTTTACAATAACTGTCGGAGGTTGGCTTGGTAGTGGTGGAGGTTCGCGTAGTTCTATGTTTTCTATGATTTTACGGGGTATATTAATTTTTCTTACTTTTTCTTTCTTTGATAAACATGACAATAATTTACAGAATGATCCTAATTTACTGAACATTGAAAATTTCAATGCAAGACCTAGAATGAGCAAGATAGCTCCCACTGATATTCCGGAGTACAGCAAGCTATTTTCCAGTCTGTCAAAACGTATCCTATATTGTCGGTCTTTAGCAATGCTTTTTGCTTTTGATATAATTGTTCCTAAATTTGTTTCTAGTTGAAAATCTGGTAAACGTAATTTGTCTACTAAAGATTTCTGTTCTTCTAGTACGTCGGCCAAGTTGACGGTATCACTGTAGTCGAATGAATTTGGATAGATTTCCGATATGTTTAATGTTTTAGTTGCGAATACTTTTATATTTTTTAATGTTTGAATTTCTTTAAATGGTAATAAATCCTTATTTCTGGTTTTTGCTTCACATGCTGAACTAAGTTGAATTATTCCTGTGTTTTTTATCGTTGTACTAATCGTCTCTTTGTTTTTGCAAATCAAATGTATCGTTTCTGTATCGGGTGTCGAGAATATCCACGCATTAGAGTCGCGAATCCTAGACCATTGTGTTCTTTTTAGAATTTTTAGTTGAATATTACAAATTTTGAAATTCGAAAATTGTGGGTTTGCTAACAGTTGTATCTCGCACTCACTTCCGTCATCAAAATGGTTCGGTCCAAATTGTAAACAAATATATTCCTGATGAAATTTTTTGCATTTTTCCAAGTTGTCATTGTCTATCGTATAGTATTTTTCGAAATTAGTTGAAATAGCGGAAAATATAGTGGTTGGTTTTATATACGCGAATTCAGTACGATATGTCATACTGTCTGACTGGAACCGAAATATGTTGGTATAGTCTGAATTTCTCTAAATTTAACAGTGGAATTTTGATAACATAGACTATTGTTTCTTGTTTATGGAATATCATCAAGTCTGCAAGATGTAGTAGGTCTGCAACGTTGGCTGTGTCGACCGGTATTGGAAATTCCAGATTTGGTTCTGATTTTTGAATAGCTTGTGCACTTCTGATTGTTTGCTGTCCCGATAGTACTTTTGGATGAACTTGTCCATTTTTAGCGAATAACAAAATATCGATAAAAGTATTTATATCGATTTCGTATTCTAACAAGTCGGATTCGATTACATTTACACATTGCAATAATTCTTGCTGTATTTCAAGGATATGAATGTGTTTAGCTGTACTATAATTCGTGCTATTGATTTTGATTGTTAAATTCACTAAGGATTTTCCTAAACTGTGAATTTGTTTCCGTACTGTATCAAATTGTGATTTTATAATATGTGTTTGATTTTGTACTAGTTCTGCTAAATCATAAGTACTATTGGAAATGGATTCAATTTGGCTAAAAATTCTGTTTCCGTCGTCTTCATCTAATGTTCCGTAAAGTTTTTTGTAAATTTTCCCAATGAAACTAAAAATTGCTCTTTTGTTTCTGGTATTTTTATCTATTTGAACTAAATCGTATATTACGTCGTGTGCGGTTAAAACGTTGTTTAATCTATGTTTTATATTATGTAGTTGATTTCGTATGGTGCAATCTTTTCCTAATTTGTTGCAAATATTTTGGATGAAAATAAGGTTATGCAGTATGGTGTCTTTTCTTGTAAGTAGGTCTTCCGTGTTGATGTACGTAACCAAAGTCCATTTCGTATGGTACGTCCGTAGTAATCCTAAATCTTCTGAATACAGTCCAGGATTTTTATCCAATGTAGTTATTTTAAAAGTATCATCTTGGCCTACTGCGTATGCGACAGACCTGAAACATAGGCCAATTTAATTTTATCTATATGTACTATTTTTGTTTTTTCGTCGGTTATTTTCAGTCTAACGTTATGACGGTCTGTTATTTCCAAAATTTCGTACGGTCCTACATATTCACTGTCGAATTTCGTTTTCTTTGGTTCTCGAAGTAGAAATACTAATTGTCCTACTTTGAACTCTGGATTTTTAACATTCTTTTTGTCGTAGTAAAATTTCGTTTTTTGTTTCGAATTCTCTATTATCTTAAGAGCGTCCGTTTTTAAGTCCTTTAGTTGTCTAATTAACTGTACCAAATAGTCTTCGTATGAAATAATTTTGTCGTCCGGAGGAAATTCTGAAGGAATTCTAGGCTTTTTACCAAAAATCAATTCAAATGGTGTGAATCCTGTAGATTCATGGATACTGGAATTATATGAATACATGGCGAAGGGTAGCCACTCGTCCCATTCGCGATTTTCGTCTATAAAGTTTCTTAAATATTCTTTTAGTGTATGGTGGCTTCTTTCAAGTGCTCCATTTGACTGTGGATGATATGCCGTCGTTGTATATTGTTTAATTTTGAATAATTCTGCAAATTCTTGTAGAGTTTCAGACATGAAATTTCGTCCTTGATCTGATAGTATCGCTTTTGGCGGTCCGTATGTGCAGATTAGTGTGTTGGCTAATGCCTTAGCCACATCGGAAGCTGTAATGTTTTTTAAAGGCACACCAATTGCATATTTGCTAAGTAGGTCTATCATTGTTAAAATGTAAACGTTTTCTGTTTTTGTTTTTGGTAACGGTCCGAAAATGTCAATAGCTATTTTGTCGAAAGTATCAGTCGGTGTATCTGTTATTAGCATCGGTGCTTTGTTTTTTACTCTTACCAATTTATTTTTCTGACAAATTTCACAGTATTTTATAAAATTTTGAATGTCTGTTTTCATTCCGATCCAGTAATAGTCAAGTAAGATTCTGTAATATGTTTTGGTGATTCCTTTGTGTCCTCCAATAGCCGAAGAATGATATTCTTTAATAATTTGTGCTCTGTCCTGTGTAGCTGGAATGTTTAATGTTCTTTCGCAAAGTATTATTTCTATTTCTGAATTTATCGTCATTAGTCGCAAGTACGTTTGAACATTTTCCCAACATGCGTCACTCATCATTTCACCGTCTTTTTGAATTGCGCATGAACAGATTTGCAATTTTTCTAATTCTGTTAAAAAGGATTCCAGGCATTTTTTAATATTTGGTAGTATTATATCGTCTGAAAAGTGTTGCTTGCAGATTAGTCCGAAATACGTTTTTGTACCTTTACGAGTCGTTATTACTGTTCCAATTGTCGGTTTCTGCTTCAATAAATTAATTTGTTTCATGTTTGCTTTCTCTGCCAAAGCTTTTTCTGTTTTTGTATTGAAGGAACAGTCAGCTGACATAAATAATGCTATATTTGTTCTTTCTGAAATTACGTTTGACTGTCTAATTTTTATATTATTTTTAACCGTAATGTCTTCTGTAATTTTCGTTCTTCTTCTTGTTTCCATTGGTTCCTGTGACAATTTCGTCGTTTTTCTATGGTACGAAGTTGGTTGATAATCTTTGTCCGATATGTCCATAGCCAAAAAGTGATCTTTGTTTGTTAATCGTGTCGTTTTCGCTGTACGTTTATCTGGAGAGCGAAAATTTGGAGTTACTTCTGGTGTCAGAGTTTCTTCGGTTAGTCTTTCAGGAGACCTGAATGTAGGAGTCGGCGTTTCCTCAGTTTGAATTTCTGGGGATCTAAATGTTGGATTTACTGGAGCATTGTAGTCTTGGTTTTTTGGAGTTTGGTTTGTACGCAACAGTATTTCTTCCATCTTCTTTATTGGATCCTCAGCGCGAATTCTTGGCGGGCTGGCACCTATTCCGGCGAATTTCAGTTCCGGGTCCCCTTCCTTAAATATTTTTATTTCATTTAGGCTCTCTTTATCGGCCATTTTATCTTTTTCTTCTTTTATATTCATTTTTGGGTTGACCCTATTTTCTTTTATTACCGGTTCATGTATTTCTGCCCGTGTTTTGATTTTTGGCGCTTGTTCATCCTCTGAAGAATCTTCTTTTTCCTTTATATTTTCTTTTCTTGTTGCTTCTTTTTCTTTGCTTGTCTCCTTTAATTCCAATTGTTGCAGAAATTCCTTCTTTTCCTTTGTATTTTCTTTTCTTTTTAGTTTTAATCTTTTCAATGGTTTCTGTTTCCTTTTTATTGTTATTTGTGTGTCTTCTGTTCCTTTTTTGACTTCCCATTCGTCGCTGGATTCAATGTCCGTATTATCGATTTCCCAAATTTCTTGGTCCGTGGTGTCATTAAAGTTTGACGAGGTATCGGATTCGGCAGCTAATTTCGGTCTCTTTTGGTCCTGTTCCGAGTCCATAGAGTCGTCCACATGTGGTCTCGTTTGAGGTTGATGGTATTCCTTAGTTCGTTTTTCCTCGTTACCAGTTGTTTCGTCAGTGTAGACTTCTCTGCTTCTAATAGGCATAACGGATGCTGTTGTCGGATTTCGTGAAAGTGCGTCTGCTACGTAATTTAGTTTACCTGGTTTATGTAAAATATCGAATTCATAATCGTTGAGTATTGTCTGCCAGCGTCTAAGTTGTTGTGGAGGATTCTTTTTACTGGTCAAGCATGTTATCGCTCTGTTGTCTGTTATTAACGTAAATTTATTACCATAAAGGTATGGTCGGAAATGTTCTACTGCTTGTACAATCGCAAACAGTTCTTTTTTGGTCGTGTCGTAATTTAATTCGGCTTTTTTGAAATTTTTTGAAAAATATGCTATTGGATGATCAAAGTTGTCGTGTTCTTGACTAAGAACTGCTCCCATAGCATAATCTGAAGCGTCCGTTGTTAATTTAAATGGTTTGTTAAATTTTGGAAATTTTAGTATTGGTTTCTTTACGATTTTATTACGTAGTGTGTCAAAAGCGTCCTGTTGTATATCAGTCCATTGGAATTTTACGTTACTTTTTAGTAACTGGTTTAGACAATGAGTAATTTTTGCATAATTTTGTATGAATCGTCGATAATAGCCAGTCAGACCCAGGAACTGTTTTACTTGTTTTGCTGACTTGGGCACTGGAAACTCCGTAATTGCTGTTATTAAGTTCGTATTTGGTTGTACAGCGTGTTTCGTAATTTTGTGGCCTAAATATACGACTTCTTCACTTAAAAATTGGCATTTGTCCGTTTGCAATGTCAATCCTGCATCTGATAGTCTTTTTGCTAGACTTTGGAATTTCTTTTTGTGTTCTTCCAAGTCTTTTGCGTATATGACTATATCATCCAGATATACAAATAGATCAGTTCCTTGCAACCCAGACAGCACAACATCCATAAGGCGCTGAAAAGTCGCCGGAGAGTTTTTCAAACCAAATGGCATACGATTAAATTCATAATGTCCATTCGGTGTTGAAAATGCTGTCTTATGTCGGTCTTTCGGACTCATTTCTATCTGATGGAAGCCAGATGCGAGATCTAAAATCGTAAAGTAGCGCGCATTGCCTAATTGGTCTAAAATATCCGTTATGTTTGGCAATGGATATGCATCACTGACTGTTTTATCGTTTAATCCACGGAAATCGATTACCATCCGCCATCTTTTATTCCCTTTTGAATCGGGTTTTTTGGGAACTACCCATACTGGTGAATTGTAGGGTGATGTAGATGGTTCAATAATTCCTTTTTCTAATAGATCTTCAACCTGCTTTTTAATTTCTGTCTTGTGTACCAAAGGAAATCTGTATTGTTTTGTATTTATTGGTTTTTCGTCTGTCGTATAAATTTCATGTTGGATACACGAAGTGTGTCCTAGCATGTCTCCGGGTAAGTAAAATAAATTTGAAAATTCCGAAACTAAATCTAATACATGTCTACGTTCGTTATTTTCCAAATGATCGAGATTTAATGATGCTTCTAATAATTTAATTTTGTCTTGTTTTAATTTTGTTGCATTTACGCTAAAAATGTTAAAAGTCTTATTATCTTTAATGTCAGTGTTTTCAAAGTTCAGTAAATTATCATGTCTTTTCATTTCGTCTGGTACTACTATTTGTTCGACAGGCTGAAGTTCCACTATCGGAATTTCAAAGTCTACTGGTGTTGAGTTTGTATTAATTGCGCGTAGGTAGGCGATTCCGTCCTTATTCGTCACTAATGCATTTCCTAAAAATATTCCCTTATCGTTTTGTATTTGGGGAATATATCCTTCTTTTACTTTTGAATTTATAACACGGATTGGAATTTGTTTTGAAGTACGCGGTGCCAAAACGATTTTTTCGGACTCTGTGAATGGGATTCTCGACCCATTGATTTTCAAACATTGTTCAGCATATGACAATTCTACCATGTTTTCGCGGAAGAATTCGTCACCCAACATGCCGTCTGCTGGTATCGGAAAATTATCCGGAACAATATGAAAAAGTGCCAGTTTCGAGGCTATTTTTAAAATGCATCTGCCTAATGTTTGAACTTTGCCTTCAGTGATACCGGTTAACTCATAAATTTGTTTGGGAAACGTCATGACATCCGGTTTGAGCTTACTTTCTTTTATTAAGTTTACTTGAGCTCCAGAATCCAGAAGGAACTTTGCTTGATTATTTTTTAAAGTTATTGAATCGATAATTATAGATGCAGGTTGGTGACCGGAAGATTTGCTGTAATTTACCTTAAAACTTCGAATGGGTTTTATTTGCGTTCTTGACTCCCGCTTCGCGTCACGCTTTCCCGCGAAGCTCATTCCAAGTTTTTTAGCCTCTTTCCGATTTTTTCCGCTGTCATCTCACCATTAATTGAGTTTTTCCTGCTATTTTGTTTGCTATTTGTATTAATTCTTTCGCGCGAATTTGATCTACTGTTGCTACTGTCATGTTCATCTCGGGGATCTTTGCCGAAATATTTATTTCGATTGGTGGTAAGGAATTCTAATAATCTGTTTCGTTCACTTTGTGAATTTCTGTCTCGGGAATTATCTCGTCTATCTCGAGAATTATCTCGTCTGTCTCGTGAATTACTACGTCTATCCCGTGAATTACTACGCGAATTACTACGTGAATTGTCTCGTCTGTCTTGAAATCTATCGTATCTGTCTCTTGAATCGTCACGTTTATTCCAGTCGCGATAATTATTAAATCTTCCACGATGGTTATTAAATGTATCGGAGGAGTAGTTTTGTCTTGTATGGGACTCGTATCTACTATTTCTTCGTTGTTTTTATCTTTGTAGGGACCAACAATTTTCCGTTTCGTGTCCTGTTTTATCGCAAAATGCACATAATTTTGTTTTTACCTTGTGTTGTTTACTGTCTGTGTCGGTTGAGGGATGTGTTTCTGTGAATCTTACTTTTAATGTTTCAAATGTCGAATTATTTTTAGATAATTGTAATTTCCGTCTTTTTTCCAATTCTTTTTCAATTGCAAATGCTTTATCCGTTGCTATTTCGAATGTTTCAGGATTTTCACTTACGATTAGGTTATAAACGTCTTCGTGTAAACCGCGGATAAACGTCTTTTTTGCTAGTTCTCTTATTTCTGTAATACGTGCTGTTAATAATTCTTCGTCTACTTTTCTATTGTACATTTGTTGTAATCTGCCTAAAATTCGTTTAAGTATTTTTTGTATTCGGTGTGTGTAATTTAATACATTTTCATTGTAATTTTGGCTAGAACTTTTTAATTCTATTTCAAGGTCGGATAATTCTAAATTTTCACTAAATACTTTTTTAAGATCGTTCAATAATTCCGATAAAGTATTATAATTTTTGTTAAAAATTTGCTGTCTCGCGCTTCCTGTCAATTTTAAAGGTAATACTTTAATGAGTTTCGTCCTGTCAGTTATTGAGAGAATTGATTTGGCCACTTCGCAAATTTCGCAAAAGTCTTCAACAGGCATATTATACCCGTCAAATGAGGGAATATATCCATTGACATCTTTGAAATTAATTGTGGATGTTGGCATATGTACCTCGCGTACAGGTAAATTTTGCGCTTCATTTTCCATTTTGCGTGATTTTTAGTAAAAATTTCAATATAAATGTCACGAAAATAATTCTGTTTTGTGTTTTATTATTATTTATATTATTTACTGTTTTATTTATTTATTTATTTTTTCATAAAAATTTAATCTTGAGAATTTTAAAATTCAAAACAAAAGTGTAAATTCAAAGTCGAAATTCGGAAAATGTCAAAAGTAAACAAAAATCAATTCAAATAACTCGAAATCTAGTAATTTCAGAATTAAAAAAAAAGGTCAAATTCAATAAAGTCACAATTCACAAATGTCAAAATTAATGAAAAAAATCAAAAGTCAAAAATGAAAGAGTCAAAGAAAATGAAATATCAATATCGTTTTTCCAGTACCACTCTGTATATTGTACATTAGCGTAAGACAAAGCAGCATGCAGTAATATACCAGCATTCAAGTTCTTTGGGGTGTCAAGTTACTTCTTATCTTTATCATTTTTTATGCTTGACTCTACTAAAGTTCTTTTATGAATTTAATTTTAAGGTTTCGTTTTGTAATATAATTAATAGAAAAATGCGTAATTTTTGTTCTCTAATTTTTTTTTTGTTTTATTTTATTTTATTTTTTGTAAATATTGCTTTTAAGGTTTTTTAGGTTTGAAAACAAGAAAAGAAAGAAAAAGAAAGTTACAAAACTTTGACAATCAAAGAACTTGATTTTTTTTTTAATTTTTTTTTTTTAAATTTATTCATGCAGTAAATTAATTGTACTTACCAGAGTAACAGTATGTATTTCATGTATGCTAATTTTTATTTTATCCTTTTGGAATTCGTATATCGTCCTTCTCTTTGTCCTTTTGGATTTCGTATTTTGTCCTTGTCCTTGTTCTTTTGAATTACGTATATTGTCCTTTTCCTTTTGAATTTCGTTGTTTTTGTAGTCTTCCGTCTGTTGGTCTCTTCTTTTTTTTTATAGTCTTTTTGTTTGTTTTGTACACTGTCCTTATTTATTTATTATTATTTTTTTTTACCTTTATTTCACATAAAAAAAATTTTGTTTGTCCCCCACTTTTTTTTTTACCTTTTCACTATTCGTTTTTGTAATCGTCTGTTAAATTTGTACTTCACTGTTTTTTTTGTTGTATTTGTATACACTGTTAATTTGTTAATTTGTTTGTTAATTTCTTTTTGTAATTCACTTTGTTCTCTCTTTTTTTTTTAATATCCCGTATCTGTTTTTCTTTTATTATGTTTTACTAAAATTTCTTATTTCAAAACCACCGCTGCCACCATGTAACGTGGGTCAATCGATCAAGCGTAGCGTGGCGCGCGTCGCGAGCGTCGAAGCAGGAGTGGCCCGACGACGGGACTCAGGGTGATAAGAAGGCCCGCCCAAAAGTGCTGGTATCAGCAATAAGGGCCTCTTAGCAACACTGAGTGCTGACGCCTAAAAGATCCGTCACGTTGACGATCAACGTGACAGGATACTCGGATGTCCGAGAAGTATCGGGTATTCGATACTTCCGTCGCGGACGTGACATAAGTATTGGGTCGTTAAAAGCAGAAAATAGGTAATGTGTTATCTGGTGGTATTTAAACTGTGATCGGGCATCGCGCAATAGAATAGTTTTTTTTGTTGATTATATGAAATCTTTGAAACATGTGTTTCTTTCTGACGGCAAAATGTCAATTGTTTATATATATAATCCCTGCATTTTTTTTAATAATATTGCAAGCGGTTTTATGTATAATATACATGAATTTTTTTATAACGTTTACTTATTTTAATACTACCTTTCTTTATTTAGTTTAGTTTTTGTAATTCATTTTAATTTTACTATTTTTTTATTATTATATTATATAATTAATAATAACTTTACATTAGGACATTCCATGTCAAGTTTACGTAAAAAAAGTTTGGGGTTTTCCGATTTTTTTAAATTTTTCATATGTTCTAGCATTCAACCCCAGGAGCTTTTAGGATTTTTTTCAAATTTTTTGGGTCAGTGATGTTCGAGGTATGAATTTTATGAAAATTCGATGTTTCTTTTTAAAAGCTATAACGATTTGAAAAATTGAGATAGATTCTAATGATTTTTTTTAAATCTTCATTTCTAAATGTAGTAAATTGGTAAAATTTTTCCGCCCTAATTTAATAAGAGAGAATTTTGTAAATTTTTTATGTAAATTGAGTTTGTCAAACTGTGTGTGTCCTTTGATTTTTTTTGTATAAAAACTACTTTTTATAACAACAGTTTTAAAAGGTGCCCAGCGGTTGATAAATATTTACTATCTAATTAGAATTTCGAAAATTCTGTATTTCTCTAGATGACTCATTATTCTTGAAATATAATACTCAACGTTTTTCACCATATTTAGATATTTTAATTTTTATTTTCGAGAATTCGAGATATGAATTTTATGAAAACTCCATGTTTTTTTGTGTGGAAAACTATACTTTCTTTTTTTGAAAAATTATAGATTCTGATAACTTTTTTAAAAATCTTCATTCCTTTTAACGTGGTATTTTACCCGTTACAAGTGCTCTCTATGAAATCTCATAGCGAGGACACTGACACACACAATCGCCAAGAAGTTCACGAGTAGAAGAGACACGCACACGGACCCAGACTCACACACCACACACCGATATCGATAAGGGCCTCGGCCGCTGAAGAGCGCCGAAAGTCCACGGCACTCTAATTCGAGCCATAATCGGAGCGATACGATTATCCTCACGCGTACGCGGAAAGAGAAGAGAGTGGAGAGGAACAACAGTGTTGTGCCAGGAAGAATCCCGGAGGCCGGAACACCGAAACCCTGACCCAGGAAGGATCCCAGAGGACAGCCTTCTGCACCTGGAGATCCAACGGGTACACCACCGCATCACGGGAGGCGGAAGCTGGATGTGGAACGCCGAACTTCGCGACACCAACCATCGACTACGGACCGAACGGACGCCTACACACACACACACACACACACACACACACGCGCGCGCGCGCGCGCGCTCATCACCATCGCCATTGTTATTAAAAAAATAGATCAAAGGTATTTGTGAAGGTTCTTGCTTTATTTCTTTGCCCACTTCGCTCCCTAAAATAACAGCCCACGTGTGCCTTCACGTAGCCTGTTACATCCTAAATGTAGTTTTAAAAAAATTGAGAAAATTTGTCGATTTAAATTTAGTAAGATTTTTGTACATTTTTTAATAAAAACTGAGTTTTTGAAACTGTGTGGATCCTTTGATTTTTTTAATAAAAACTACTTTTTATAACAAAAGTTTTAAAGCGTGTCCGGTCGTGGCTGAAACATGTATATTTACTCTTTTATTTAGAATTTCGAGAAAATTCTGTATTTTTAAAAATAGATTAAATATTATTCATTATTCTCAAAATATACTACTCAAATTACTTTTTCTTAATCTATTTAATCCACACACACAGTTGTCCAAAAACTCAATTTACATAAAAAATGTACAAAAATCCTAATTAATTTTTAAATTGAAAAAGAAAGAAAAAATTTTCTGAACACGTTGCACGTGCTACTACTGAGAGAATCAGTAGAACGCCAGCACCAAGAAGCAATCGTTGTACGATTGCAATGACCAACTGATTGAATCAGTAGTGTTACACTGTGCACACAGTGAAACTTATTTTAGTGCCGGATGGGAATAATTTGTGCGAGTAATTAAAAATTACAAGTCACAAATTAAAAAGTATAATAAATATTATACTTTAAATAAATTCTTGCCGTTTCCGTTTCGCGACCTTTCGTACCCTTTCATCCAGGATACGTCGGGGCTTACGAATGGGCAAACCTCTGTTATATCTGCTGTTTATATATTCTGGCAGCATGCAATCTTCATAAAATTTTTGAAGCTTCGCTTGCATTTCGTTGCGCCAAAAGTCGTTGTCCTGTTCGACTCTGACGTACTTCAGGCCGAACGGTGTCCATAAACAAAATATACAGTATCGTCGACCAGTAACATGAAGCTGACCTTGCACTTGGTAATAATACCTATGTTCTTTATTCAGTTCCATGACTGTAGAGTATAGAGAATCTTTTTCGTTGACCACAGGTTCGCTGTTCTCTTTGCCCAACTGACTGTTGATCGCCATTTCCGGAGTCATTTCTTTTGCTGTTTCGTGCCGTTGTCGTCGATCAAGCCGTCCGGAGTTGCACCCAAGTAGGGTATTTCAGAATCTATGAAGAGACCGCAATTTTTTATCGGACGCTGGAGTTTCTGCGATAAGTCTTGACGGGCCTGCTCTTCGTTATTCTTGCCGTATCGTGTAGCTGGAGTGTCGAAATTGTGTTGGTAAATTAAAAGTGCTACCAATTTTGCACACAGTGTGTCTGGTTTACGACGACACACTTCTCCAAAGTTAGACGCTGTCAACAATTTGCTTCTGTAGAACTTCCACCTCTCGTCAAAGGCTTGTTCCACTGTTTCTCTTTCAATCTCTTCTCTTCGAGATTGCCAACTCTTTAGCATTTCCATGTGCTTTTCTTTTTCCATTAGCAGTATGTTGTCATCCAAGTCCGGCTCCTTTACATTACTGTCATGGTCGTGATCTTTGGTAGAAAAGAATTTCTTCCGAGGCGGCTGATCAGTCCATTCTGTTCGATTTTTTTCTAATTTTTCTTTTTGCTTTCTGTATTTATTGATTCGTTGGTTTTCCATGGAGACTAGCACCTTGGGAGCCTCTTTCCCGATCCTTGTGCTCAATGTTGGTAAACACTTCTTACCAGTATTATATTGAAGCGCAGCAAGATGGACTCTTATTGTGTACGATCCTCTTTGTGCCAAATGCAGTCTCTTGCCACTTCGCCATTACTGAATTGAACGATTCCACTGCGTTGTTCGTAAAATTATGCAACAAACTTTCAGATTTTTGTGCTACCCGTTTTACGATCTCTTGTAATTGTTGGAAAACTCCTTTTTTTCCAGATCAGGTACAGTGTTCCGTTCCTTTTCCTTTGGATTGCCGTCACAAAAGTATTTCAATTCTCGACAGCGTTTGTGTTCTCCGAAGACGTGACTGGGTACATTAATAATGTCTATGTATAAGTTTTTGATTTTTTGTTGCAGTGGTACCTCTTCGTTAATGCGATGTTGTGCAGCATGCACTATATCTGTCCGCATTCGCAAAAAGTTGTTATCCACTAGTTTTCTAAATCCTCCAGCGTTGTGGATACTTCTCACTTTGTTTGCGAAATTTCGCAACAAGTGGTTTACACATTCCAGCTTCTTCACTCTAATTCCCAATAATCGGTAAGGATCACTATCCAAGATCCTCTTGTATACGCTACTGTCACCATCAGCGATCAACACGTTGTAAACTAGCTTATGCTTCGCCAAGCTAGCCTGGAATCCTTCGGCGATTGCGTGTGATTCCATACTCGTAAAGGAGGCCGTACTGCTCCAATTTTTGAAGCAATCGTGTGATTCCGGCGGTACATTCTTCCGAAAAGCATTATCGTAGATTTTGCATTGTTTGTTCTTCACTTCAACAAACAAAACTTTGCTTGTAAAATGGCCTACGATGACTCCATATCCACTACGAGAATTGTACATCGTCCTGTATGATCTTTTTAGCCAACATCCGTCAGCAATAACAGGGATGCAATAAGCAAGTATGTTGTTCGTTTTGGGGCATCTAATGACGTAATTCCTTGCAAGTGCCAACTGACGTTCTTCTTCAGCCGCCTCATTCATTGCTTTTTCCGAGAGTGCAAATACATCACGTCCAATCTCGTCGTGGTGCTTTCTATACTGCCTCGACGACATGCATTTAATATTCATTGTCGACAAATTTTCTTGTAATTGGGCATAAGCACCTCCGGTGGTAAGTGTCGCAGCTACCGCAGCCTTATTCAAATCCACATCGGTGGAGTTATGTGGTTCGCTGAACACATGCTGTTCGTACTTGCACGTTCGACATTTGTATGTCCAAATTGTCTTGAGCCCATCATGGCGCGTCCTGATGACATCCATGTGTTCGATGTTACACGAGATCGTTGGATTGTGCCTATTCAATTCTTGCATCTGCTTGAAATAGAAGCTTGGCTTGACAATGCATCGTGTTTCGTCTTGCTGTACTTCTTCGGCATCCTCTGGAGTTTGTTCTTCTTCTAGAACTTCATTCTCGATGATTATCTGTTCATCGCGTAGAACTTGCCATAGTATATCTTGCTCAACATTTTCTTCACCTTCGCTGGCGCTGTAAGTTTCATCGGATTCATACTCTACGCGACGATTTTCAAACATGCGTTCTTCCTCGATGTCTTTGTTTCCTTCGATGTCTTCGTTTTTTTCGATATCTTCGTTTTCCCCTTCAGTTTCCTCAACATCGACGATTTCTTTAGACGTCGACGGCTGTGGACTTTCTATCCGCAGAGGTTCGAATCCTTTGGAGGTGGATGTTTGTGGAGATCGGTCCTCGACAGGCTCGTTCTCCATCAATTTTTCGGAGCTGCATGCTTCCGGACTCTGTACTTCTAGAACCCCCGACTCACTCAATTCTCTGAAGGTCGATGGTTCCAGACTTTCCTCCAGAGGTTCAGTAGTAACTGATAGCAGGCTAAAAGATTCTCTTGCTGCTTCTTCTGCCATTGTTTCTTTTGCTGCTTTTCGTTTCATTCTAAGAGAATTAAGAAAATATACAAAATAATATTTAAGAAGTACACGAAAAACATTTCCAAAATTGTATTCCTTGCAAACAACTTCAAATCTAATAAAAATTTACAAAGGAATTTTTAATAAAAGGTGTAGAGTTTAAAACTGTATAAGAGAGGGTTCTACACTGTGCGTTTTTACTTTTCTCCATAATAATTTAAAATTTTTTTAAATTTATAAAATAGAGATAGGAGCTCTATAATAGACAGGGGATAAAATAAATGAAATTTCGACAATTTGTCCAACAAACTTTTTTTAACTCACTCAAAATTTAAATTTAGAAAATGAATCTCGATAGAGAATTTCATTGCGCATCTCTCTTTCTCATACGAACTATATTGATATTTTTTGTTAAAAGTACGTAGACAAATTCTGATTTTTTAAAAGATCCTCGAAGGTGTTCTGAAACACGGCAATAAATTTTGCAAACATTTATCAATTAGTTTATTTGTTATTATTTTTAGAAACAAAGAAATTTTAACTCAGAAAAATAAGACTTTCACGAAACACTGTGATAAAAATGTCTGAATTTTTATGGAGACCTTTATCTTCATGTACTAAAGTAATTGTAAATAGTTATCTGAAAAATTATGTGGTTGGTTCTTTGTTTTTAGGGAAGAAAAGGGGAAAATTTTATTTTTTCGCTATTATCTCAAAAAGTATGAATTTTTCAATAAAACTAATTATTATAAGAATTGTAGCTCATAAAATTCTCTATAAAAATGTTTGTAGAATTTTCCTTGTACAATTAATCGTTTTTGTATAAAACATGTGCAATGTCTCTAGTCCGTAAAAAAATACGACATATTGCACACGTTAAAATGATCAAGAGTATACAAAGCAAAGTATAACAACCTTTTTATAAAGAATTTCATAAGCTGTAATCTTTATTGTCACGTCGCGCGACATACCTCGCTCTGATATTAGATTCTAAGGAAAATATTATATAAAAGCGATTTATTTATAATAGTAACATAATCAATAATGTATTTTTTAAAAAAAACTGGTTGTTTCACATCTTTTAAACTATTGTAATTTTACCTTTTAACGTTAAGGGAAGATGAGTCACGGAAAATCTAAAGTCAACTTCCATTGAAACAGTAATTACGCGCTTCCGTTTTTATTAGGACAATTGTAAAGAGAACGTCGAAACATACGCGATACATATTAGAAGGTTCACCGAATTCGACGATTAATATGATAATTTTGACAAAAAGAAAAAGGTGAACTAACGTAGCAGTTGGCAAGTAGGATGACTAACCAGTCATAAATATGTCACCTTAAGATACAACACTAAACAACGAGGTATCTAGGATCGCAAGGCCCTAAAACACTTCAGGGAAAACCGCGAGTCAAGCGGAACGAATTGTAAGGTGTCCTCGGACATCTAAAGCGAAAGGATGCGACTACTTAGACAAAAGGGTCTATATATCAAACGATTTTATTACAATTGTCACAACACTAGGAAAAGAAAATGTGACCAAGCGTAACAGACGGAAAGCGGGAGGCGGCAATGGTTTCTACTAGGTGCAAATGTAAAACAATTATTTCCCTCCACTTCAGAGGCTTTTCCAAAGTACATATATACCCCGTGAAAATTCGGGAGGATCAGTAGTTTTTCGGCTATCCTCGAACAGTGCAAGTTACGAAGTATCTAGTAGTGTCCTGCCCATCTTGCACCTAGAGAACCATCGCCTGTCGCCAACCGGACTACTCCTCTTCACCTTCTCGAGAAATTCTTCCATCATCTTCTGTCAACCTTTGAGGGATTTTTACTAACAGTTGAGCCAAGGAAATCCCCACGAGGAAACAAAGTGAGGGTCGGATCAAAAAGACAACCAGTTTTCTTCATTGTTAATAAAGGTATATTAAAGTTAATCATTTGCATTTGTTTATTTAATCATATTCGAGGATAGGGCTTTACCACCCTTAACAGGCATTGCTATTGTTTCATTTTTCATCTTCTATTGTTATTTTCCCCATACTAATTCGGCCCAGCCCGGAGTTTTGTCGCGTAGACAAGTATACTTGAAAGGGCTACGTTATCAGGGTAAGGGCTTTACTGGTCTTCCGAGGTGGCATAGGTTGCACCACAGGGTAAACCTCCCTAGGACGTGACATTATAAGAAATATTATTCTCGAAAAGTTCATAATTTTCGAGAAAATAGTGAAAAACTATACAATTGCTCCACTTTCAAACCCTAAACAACACAACGCGTAGATGGATTATAGTTCACTTTTGAGTATCTCCTTAGTGGATCAAGATAAGAGTCTTCTCTCTCTCAGAAAAATTTAACTTAATCGGCCAATTTTTCATTGACAATTTATTTTTAGAGAAGTGTTTCCAAGGATTGATTTTACGACAAAAAAAAAATAGGAACATTTTTTATAGAAAATTTTATGAGCTAAAATTTGTATAATAATTATGTTGCGTTGATAATTAGTAATCTTCGAGATAAGAGCGAAATATTAAAATTTTGTCAACTCCTAAAAAAGAAAGAAAAGGCTGGAATTTAATGTAAATTCGAGGATTACTTTTGTACATCATTACGATGATTTTTAGAAAAATTCAGCTTTGTCGAACTGTTTTATAAAGGAAGATCTAATTTCAGTGGACTATAAGTTTAGTTTTTCTACTTCTGGAGCGGTTAATTCTATGAGAAAATATATACCAACATTTTTTGTAGAGAATTTTATGAGCGATTTTTGTAACATCTATTTTTCTCAAAAATTCATATTTTTCAAAATTATAGCGAAAGAGTAAAATTTTCTTTTTTTTTTCTTTTCCACCACTGAGAGAAAAGAACCACTCACAGAATTTTGGAGAACTTCTGAAAATCTCTATAGTACATGAAAATAAAGATTTCCACAAAAATTCAAACATTTTTATCGAACTGCCTAAAATGAGAGTCTTACTTTTCTGGACTAAAACTCGTCATCTTTAAAAAATCTCATAACAAGTAAACAAATGGATAAATTGTTGCAAACTTTATTGTGGTGTTTCAAAACATCTTCGGGGGTTTTTTTAAGAGAAAAATAAGAATTTTCTTTACATATTTAGTTCAACTTTTTAATGTTCACAGGTTTTTAGGTAACGCTTCGAGATAAGCAAGTATGTACCATGCGATATGATTATTCTCATGAAATGACGATGAGGGAATGTCTTTCTATAAACGTACCGTTTTTGCTTTTGTCAGAACTGTATTATTTATTCGTATGCAAATAATAAAAGAAAATAGAATATAAATAAAAAAGTTTTGGTCAATTCTTAGAAATTTTAATTATTACAAAGAATTTTTATAATGATACTGTATTTTATTAATTTTATAAAGAAAAGAAGATTTTTTAAAATATAACATTAATTTTATCATCATATATGTTATAAAATATCAAAATTAAATATAAAATCTTGTAGAATTGGAATTTTCAACTTTTGTATAAATTTATTTGGAAAAGGTGTATTTGTTACCCATAAATAATTTCTTATAGCTTATACTAGGTTTAGGGCATGAAATACATACTTGTGTCAAAATTTGAAAAAGATATATGCACATTGTAAAAAGTTAGAACGAGTTGATGTCGAGAAAGTATTAAATGTTATTTTCAGTCCAATCGAGATTCATTACTTTTTATTTAGTAATTTGTTGAGTTTTACCTTTCCTCAAACTTAAAAAAAGTTAGTGGTGCAGCCTCAGCTTCTCAGTATAATACAAAAATGCGTAATGAAAAGTAGAAATACTACTTCTTAAAAATTTTAATTTTTCTTTTTTTATTCTTATATTTATGATAATGAGAACCCTTTGACTGCGAGAGTACTGTTTTTAACTACGTAGAGATATATAAATCGTTTCAAAAAGGGCACAAAATAACTTTTTTACAATGTGTTTATGATATCCCGTACTAGTCACATACTTATTTCGTTCGATTCTGCTACACATTACAAAATGTACATGCATTAAAAATCAAAAATTTATTGGATTCTGTATTGTCTTTTCATCGAATACCTCTTCCTGGATAGATGAAGTTGTCCACGGTATTTTCCTTTTCGGTAGCGTCCAGATTGAATCTTCTTTGCCTCATCATTACTAGGCACACACCGTTCCACTTCACTAGTAGGCCAGTCGGTAGAGCATTTTTTCATGACAAAAATAGTAACAGCAAACCGACTGTGCAATTACATAAAAGGCGATGCGTAGATTAATAGGTATATGTTTTTCACTCCAATTTCAGGTCCCTGTGGTTGTTATAAACAATTTAATGCAAAAAAATCGACTTTTTCGTGGTTTTTTGTTTATAACTTTTGAAATAATGCAGCAATGTCAGTGCTCCAATGAGATAAAATGTAGGTGATTAAAATACCTACGGAATGAGATCCGAAACGTCTGGATCGGATAATTAGGAACGGAGAAAAATCGGGAAATCCGGAAAATTCAGCGTTTTTTCAAAAATTCATAGATCCGCCATTTTTTGAGCTGAAACGCTGATCCTTTGGGAATAAGTAGCGATTAATGTGTTCTTTATGTGTGAAAAAAACAGAGATGGTCGGATAATTAGTTTTTTCACAATCGCGGTCCGAATTTTGGAGTGCGCTTTTTTCCGGCGGGCCTGTATGCGTTACCGTAGGACCGATTTTTATTTTTAAAAAAGATTTGAATAGTTAAGGTCTTGTACTACAAAACGTATATCCTGGTTTTTCAATAAAATATTTTAAAGTATGAGAAAAGCCTCTAAAGTCGACCAAAAACGGCTGAACGCTCGATCGCGGCCGAGTGGTGGGGGACACAGAGGCAGCGAGGAGAATCGTATATATAGATATACACACGCGATGCGCTCACCCTTTTAATCTTTACATTTAAATTGTTCAGAATCATCTGTACCTATTTTCACGATTTTTTTTATTTTGAGGTAACGAAACCTGAGAAATAGGATTCTTCAATCGGATTATATAAAAAATCATTAGAAAGTGAATATAAGGTTTATTTATTGGGTAACATTATTAAAAATAACTGCTAACGTTTACAATTTACATTTTTCAAGATTTTGCAGGCGGCACATAATCGATTTCATCATCATTTACATTTCCGTATTATTAACTACTGTATGTTTCCAATGGCAAATAGTAACATTGTGAATTTAATTATCTTCATTTTATTTTTTTATTACAATATTTATATTTGTATTCTAGATGTCTGAAGATGGCTTAGAAATCAAGCCGAAACGAAACAAAATAAATTCTGTGTTGTAGTTTCATAATCGTTTTATAACCGAATAAATGTGCCCATAATTATGAATGTGGTCTAAGTCAAGATTTGAAAAAGATGAAATTTTCAGTTATCTCGCATCATTTTATCTTGCAATACATTTTTTTCTTTATTAATCAAGACCAATAAAACTCCAACTTTCAATATTGCAGAATGTAAAAACATTTTTTATTTTATTTAAAACAAATCCTTTAAATTTATCAACACAAAAAAATGACTTAGACTACTTTTATAATTATGGGCACAAATCTACAAATTTATTTTATATCTACGGTATTGACCAAGTAATATTTATTTAAGAAAACTGTAAACGATATTCTATTCTATATATAGATACGCGATGTGCTCACCCTTTTAATCTTTACATTTAAATTCAACATCTACTGTACCTATTTTAATGATTTTTCTTAAATTTTTGGGTAACGAAACCTGAGGAATACGATTCTTCATCGGATTTTACGAATAATCATCTCTGACGATTTTTTCACTCATTTCTGAAACCGACTCTGCTGTGCCCCCTCTTTCTTTCTCCTGATGCTTTGTAATACAGGTCGGTAATACAGCTTTTGGCGACTGCAAAAGCTAAAAAAATGTAGATTGTAAATATTAACAATTATTATTTTTACTTTCGATGAAGTAACGATTTCTTATTTCTCTATTTATTCCTAGAAATAGAACATCGTTTACAGTTTTCTTAAATAAATATTACTTGGTCAATATCGTAGATATAAAATAAATTTGTAGATTTATTCGGTTATAAAACGATTGTGGAACTACAACATAGCATTTATTTTGTTTCGTTTCGGCTTTATTTCTAAGCCATCTTCAGACATCTAGAACACGAATATAAATATTGTAATAAAAATATAAAATTAAGATAATTAAATTCACAATGCTACTATTTGCCATTGGAAACATACCTAATACAGTAGTTAATAATACGGAAATGTA